>CM038796.1:46181874-46781874 GCA_021764765.1 Vicia sativa
TATCGACAAAAAATGAACGGCGAAGTGGAAGCCGCCAACAAGAATCTCAAGAAGATCATACAGAAGATGACAATGACCTATAAGGATTGGCATGAGATGTTGCCATTTGCTCTCCATGGTTATCGCACTACAGTACGAACATCTACAGGGGCAACCCCCTTCTCTCTCGTATATGGTATGGAGGCGGTCCTACCAATCGAGGTTCAGATACCCTCAACCAGAGTACTCCAGGACGTATAGTTAGGCAAAAATGAATGGGTCCAGACTCACCTTGACCAGATCAACCTGATCAACGAAAAACGGCTCATAGCCATCTGCCATGGACAGATATACCAGAAGCGAATGATAAGAGCGTTCAACAAGAAAGTCAAACACCGAGTCTACCGAGTCGGTGATCTAGTAGTCAAGCGCATCATCCTTCCACAAGGTGATCCCAGGGGCAAGTGGATTCCCACCTATGAGGGACCATTTGTAGTCAAAACAGTATTTTTTGGCGGAGCTATGATACTAAGCACTATGGATGGAGAAGACTTTCCACACCCTGTGAACGCAGACATAGTTAAAAAATACTTCGCATGAACAAGACCCGCTAGGTCGACTAGCCTAGGCAAAAATAAGGGCATCCTAGCGAACCAAAAAAAGGGAGTTCGGGCAAAAGTTAAGGATATATACAAAAATGTACACCCGACAAGTCGAAAACCTGCAAAGGTGGCTTGGGCAAAAAAATGGTATCCCGGTAGACCGAAAACCCGAAAGGGCGGTCTAGGCAAAAGTTAGGGATTTAAGCGTATGACTATGTCTCGTCCAGATCACCTACCTACAGACTGTATCACTATCAACATTCAAGATTCAAATGGCGAAAATCAATTCAATCACTTTCTTCTAACAACAAAGAGATGAGATAGTCGAAAATATATGAGCAATAACATAGTTGAAACTCGAAAAGATTATTTCCACATAGCTTTTTACTATTATGACAATTTCCTCTTACTAGGATATTTGTCTCTTGTATACAAACTGCTTGAATATAGGCCATTTTTCAAATTTAATGCAAATTCCTCTTTTTACAATTATAATTTTATTGCTGTTTGCATAAAGTCCAATGTTTGCTTTGAATGATTATATGCATCTGACAGTAAACATCTGTTCACAAACATACGAAAAGCGAACAAAAACATTAACTACTACAGGCTCTAGGAATTGAGATGACGACCAAAGTCACCCATACATCCCCACAAAGTCACTTTCATAAGCAGTACATTCGCAGGATCATCAATCCCCACAGAGACATTGATTTACCTACAAAGACAAATCCTCTTGAAGAACTACAACCTTCTCCCAACAGTATTCTAATGCTTCAACTTCATCACGTTAGTCCCCGAGCAGTGATCCTTCAACTTCATCACGTTAGTCCCCGAGCAGTGATCCTTCAACTTCATCATGTTAGTCCTCGAGCAGTAATCCTATCAATTTCATCATGTTAGTCCCTGAGCAGTGATCCTATCAAATTCATCACCTCAAGTGATCCCTATCAGCCTCATCAGTTTTAATGATCCTACAAGCCCCGTCAGCTTTAACAACCATATCAGCTTCGATAGGTTATATTAGTCTCCAAGCAGTAACATGTTATTTTTACCATTTTCAGCAAGGTCTATACGCAAGATCCCCAGCCAAATGTCTCTCAATCATTTCTATCCAGACCCGGAACTTGGTCAGATAGTGCATCGGAGGAATCTGAATCATCTCTTACTCCCTAGTCAGAGTTTTCAACAACCCCGTCCCCAATCAGGACATCAAAGATCTCCAGTAGAACGTTCCTATCTTCTTCAAGATGGATATGTTTTGAAATACCACAACATCTACATTCATACATTATCCATAAAAGTCATAACATGTACATATATCATAATAACATTATTCATAGCATTGTCATACACTCGCATGCATCATAATCTACATAGGCATCTTAAACCCATCTCCGACTTCACATCTTCAGCTCTCTGGATGGCATCTTTAAGCGCATCTCCGATTCCTTCTTCAGCCAAAAGACGAATACAAAGTCTAGCATACGACTCACTCTCCAACATCAGCTTCTCCAAATGGTATCTATAAGCCCATTCCTGCAAACAGCGAGTGCAGATTTTCAGGTGTACTCGAGTGTTCAATCATCTTCTACCTTCAGGTCACGAAAGGCAAGCATCCCAATCTAACCCTTCCGATAGAAGAAGATTGAACAGGGGCAACTGTTATACCCCAAAATTTGCCCTATTTCCTCTCAAGACAATCTATGGCTCTATACTCAAGAATTCCACAAGGTGGTCATCATATCTCATCATATACCTCAGAGAATCCTCATATCAAGTTCCAAGCCTTACAAGTCTAAGTTGCTCATCCAAAGGCTCGGATAGCTGAAAATCAGTTGTAGTGGACAAAAAGTCAACTGTGGTCAACATACAGTCAAACTTCATAATTTTTGGTCAACATCAATACTTTGAAGTCATATTCATCATTTGATCAGGAGCTGATCATGATTCATCAAGAAAAAGTCAATATCTGATCAAAAGTCAAAGTTTCCAAATTAGGGCTTCTTTAGACAAAAGTCAATAGAACTTTGACCAAGCATAACTTCATGTCTCACAAGCTTGGGTTGGAAGTGCTTCAATTGGAAGTTATGGATCAAAACATTACAGGTCCTTCTAGAAAAGTCATCAAAAGTCATCTTTTTGCAAAGAAGTGTTCATGAGCATGGGAACTTCAATGAAGATGAAACCAAAAGGGTTGTCTAGAAGACATCTTGAGCTTTCTAAAAAGTCCAAAAACACCCAAAAATATGGAAAATTGAGCAAGATATAAATTTTGCAAGTTGAGCATTTTTGAGGAGGTACATCAAGAAAAATACTTGGCAAATTTAAGTTTTTTCTAAATGGGCCTAAGTTTTCATGATCCAAACTTATTCTTGAGATTATCGTTGACCTCTACACTCCTTGCCACGCCTCTTCCTTATTTATTTAATTTATTTTTGAATTAAATATCCAAAATTCAAATTTAATTAAATAAGATATAAAAATAAAAGATAAGGTAAGTTGGGCTTGATATTTGCATGGTTTGGGCATTACAAGCTGTCAATTTCGTGCAAGAAGAATCAAGGCAAGATTGAGCCACTTTTGGAAAGATTTGATAAAATTTTCAATCAAATATTTTTGCATTCAAGGCAATATTTTCCACTCAATGCTTGACCTAATACACTCTCCTATATATACTTAGCATTCTCACAAGACAAGAAAAGGAATTTGCAGCCTCTTACACAGATTGCTAGCCTCCTACAAACCCTAGAAATTTCTCAATTTTTTCTCAAAACTTGCAAAATTGTGTTTTAATTTTCAGGCAGGTTCAAGCCATTCTAGCCACTCATTCGTGTTCCTGAATTTCCCAGGGGTTGATTCACACCATTACACGACCTCAGAACACTCCAGATCAAGCCTCCCACGCTGCTCTGATTTGGTAAATGTTACAAAATCGTTTCTCTTAATCCATGCATTACTAACTGTTTTTCTGTGTTTGTATGAGCTCATGATGTTGTTTAGAATAAGTACAACGTGTTACATATGAGCTTTAGGGCTTAAATACCATGATGCCATTGTTAGGGCATAAGAGCTGTGAGTTTCGAACCCACTGATACAAGGACTTTCAGGCTTTAAAAATACCACCATTGGATTCCTAGGGTTCGAATTAGGGGGGTAGGGTCCTTTATTTGCATTTATCTTGATTATTTTGCAGGATCTGAAATTCCAGATGGTCGGAGAAGATGACCAGAGCCTTGCTCCAACGCTTCTGACTCAGGGACCAACAACATTTACATGTTTATGAGTCCAACAATATGAATGGATGTATCACCGCCCCAGCGGTTCACCTTGCGCACGCTATGTCACTCTCTATCTCTCAGGTCGTGGGTTCAAACCCCACCTTTTGCTGTTTGTTTTCATTGTTTTTTTACAAGTTTCAAAGTCTCCAAAAGGAACGCCTCCAGAAGCTCCAACATCTGGGTGTCCCCAGCACCAGAAGCTCCAGCTTCTAGGTCTCCCCAGCTCCAGAATCCTCCAGAAGCTCCAGCTTCTGGATGGCCCCAGATGAGAAGTCCCCAGAAGCTCTAGCTTCTGGACGTCCCAGATCCAATGTCTCTAGAAGCTCCAGCTTCTAGACCCTTTCCAGCACCAGAACCCCTAAAAGCTCCAACTTTTGGGCGCCTACAGCAGCAGAACCTCTAGAAGCTCCAGCTTATGGACCCCTTCAGATGCAGAAACCATAACTTCTGGACACGCTCAGTAGGATACTCACCAGAAACTCTAGTTTGTAGATGCCCACAGCGCTTCCACTCTCAAAAGCCCCAGCTTGGGGCAGCTTTTGCCAAAAGCTCGTTTTCTTGGTTTTCATATTTTTATTTATTTTCTGCTTTTTTTTAAGTAATTAATTAATTAAATTAGTAATTAGGTTTAATTAGATAATTTCACAAATACCTTTTTTTTTAACTAACTTAATTAATTTAATTTAGGTTAGTATTCACTAATTTTTCTTAATTAATTAAAATCAATTAGAATTAGGTTGTTTTCACATAAACTCTAATTTTCAAAAACACCAAAAATACTAGGACATAGTTTCTCTTCTGCTATTTATTTTTCTTGCATTTTAAATTCTAGAAAGGATGTATAGGTTGCAAGTTTTTTTTATCATGTAATAGCGTAGATTTTATTTTCCGCATTTTACTTTCTGCACCTCCTATTATGCATCTGCCCCAAAGCCATGTAATAGCGTATGACCCTTTACATTTTCGCAATTTACTTTCTGCACCTATTAAACTGCTAGTAACTAGGCGTGTATGGCAAGATAAAAATCAACATAGATCACTAATCATAAGATAAATATCATCATAGTCCCTTCGACTTAAAAGATCATAGTCCCTCGATGTTGCCAACGAATATATGAGCTCGTCCCTCAATTGTCGCCTATGAAAAATGATGATCGTCCCTACGAATATGCTAGGATATCCCTACAAGTTGCTTTCTGTGACCATCAGATTGTCCCTTCGAATGTCCCTTCACATCCAACGAATAAGGTTACCTATCAATCCATGGTACGAATAGCCTTATTCTAAAGGAAAGCAAAATAACACGGAATCGACCGTTCTGAGTAGGTAATAAGTCTCTTTTGCTTGCTCAATCAAAACATTTTTTACACTTCACACTTTCAAAACTTTTCAAAATGCTTTGTATACATTCTAGCGTGAATCATTACAAAGTCTTTTCCAAAACAAAACATTTCCAAACACTTCGTATACATTCCAGCGTAAATCATTACGAAGTCAAAGCGAAATGCCTTTTCAAAAATCTTTTCAAACACACACACACACACACACACACAAAAAGAAACAATTTAAAGTGAGCTAAGCAATTAAGATCCCGTAGATAACTACGGATGGAAAGGGTGCTAACACCTTCCCTTTTGATAACCACCTCCCTTACATAGAATCTAACGAAGCTCTTTTCTTGTTCTTTTCTCCTTCCCTTAATTGGATAAAAGAAAAGTCGGTGGCGACTCTTGCTATCCGCAACAATTGCGATCAAACGCAAAACAAACACGTCAGTTCTCCCACCGTATCACAGTAAGCCATATGCAGTCATTCTGATACATCGAAATGGAAGGTGAATTTGTTGAAACCCCCTGTCAAGCTTTCGAAGAAATTCCACGAGTCATGCTTGTTGACTCTCCTATCACTCCTGAAGTTACTAGAGTTCCACCAAAAATGGCGTCACTAAAAGACGCCAAAGTTACGGTTGAAGAAAGAGGTTGTTCTATTTGGGGTTAGTTCCCCGATTTTCCCTTCAAATCTAACAAGACTGGTTTAGGCTTCACTATCAAAGGTCAGAAGATGATACGCCACAAATATGCCGACAAACTTCCTTTCCACATCAACAAAAGCGGAGTCCATGCATGATATAGAAGACGACGACGACAACTTCGACATCAACAATTGGGTCTTCCCAACTCCAGACGACGGATCCAAGAATTGGAAGACTGAAGATGTCATACCAATCTCCTTTAGACAAGAGTAATTGCTTTTTCTGTTATGCTTTCCATTTTTTATGTTTCGAACAATAAACTTTAAGCCTAGTGCCTTGCCCGGGGCACCACAGCTCGTTTGTGAGGGTTATTATTTTTCATTTGCATATTTTCATTCAATAAAATCATTGGACTTTTGCATTCAATTATTGTGCTCTTTTCTTTCTTTTTACTTTATCACCCTTTCAAAAAGCTATGTGTTCACCCACGTGATACACTGCAGTATGACTTCGATAATCTGATCTACCAAGCCGAAGACGAAGGTGAGGAAGATTGTGAAGTGCCAGAAGAACTTGTCAGACTGCTACAACAGGAAGAACAGGTTATACAGCCACACGAGGAGCCAATCGTGGTTGTGAATCTAGGTACTAACAAAGACAGAAAGGAAATCAAGATAAGAGCTGCGAGAATAGTGTCAAAGAGAGATTGGTCTAGATGCTACGAGACTATATCGAGATTTTTGCTTGGTCCTACGAAGATATGTCGGGTCTAGACATTGACATCGTGGTACACCGACTACCAACGAAAGAAGGTTTTCTCCCTGTAAAGCATAAGGTTTGTCGTATGCGTCCTGAGATGTCTGATAAAATCAAAGCCGAAGTTATGAAATAGTTCAATGCCAGTTTCCTAGCCGTTATTCTTATCCACAATGGGTTGCGAATGTATGTGCATGGACTATTGAGATCTGAACAGAGCAAGTCCGAAAGAGCATTTCCCACTTCCACACATTGACGTTCTGGTTGATAACACCGCTCAACACAAGGTATTCTCCTTCATGGATGGTTTCTCCGGTTACAATTAGATCAAAATGGCTCCCGAAGACATGGAAAAGACTACTTTTGTTACACAGTGGGGCACATTCTATTACAAAGTCATGCCGTTCGGATTGAAGAACGCTGACGCCACATATCAACATGCCATGGTTGCTTTAATCCATGATATGATTCATCACGAGATAGAGGTCTACGTCGACAACACGATAGCTCGATCACCAACTAAAGAAGAACATCTCGATCATTTGCGAAAGCTGTTTGATAGACTGAAGAAATACAGACTAAGGCTTAATCCTAACAAGTGCACCTTTGGAGTCAGATTCGGTAAACTCCTGGGATTTGTTGTCAGTGGTAAAGGTATTGTAGTTGACCCTGCCAAGGTTAAAGTTATTCAAGAAATGCCAGCTCCCCGTACCGAGAAGGAAGTTAGAGGTTTCTTGGGACGACTGAACTACATTTCCAGATTCAATGCACATCTAACTGCTACTTGTGAGCCAATCTTCAAATTACTGAAGAAAGACCAAGTAGTGGAATGGAACGACGATTGCCAGACAACTTTTGATAAAATCAAGGAGTACCTACAAAATCCTCCTATCTTGATACCACCAGTCAAAGAAAGACCTCTTATCATGTACTTAACAATATTAGAGAACTCAATGGGATGTGTGTTGGGGAAACATGACGAGTCTGGTCGAAAAGAGTATGCAATATACTACCTTAGCAAAAAGTTTACCGACTGTGAAACAAGATACTCAAAGCTTGAGAAAACTTGCAGCGCTTTGACTCACACTATCTTGTTGATCTCTAAGATGGATCCGATAAAATACATATTCGAGAAACCTGCTCTCTCCGGAAGAATAGCAAGATGGCAAATGATCTTGACCGAATACGACATCCAGTATACTACTCAGAAGGCGATCATTTGGCTCATCAAGCCGTAGATGACTATCGGTCTATGCATTTTAAGTTTCCAAATGAGGATATTATGTTAGTCACTGATCGCGAAGAACCGGGACCAGATGAAGGATCTGAACCAGGATCCCGATGGACCATGGTCTTTGATGGAGCCTCAAACGCACTTGGCAATGGTATTGGCGCCATCATTACGTCTCCTACAGGCGGAAACACGCCTTTCACCACCAGACTTTGTTTCAATAGCACCAACAACATGGCCGAATACAAAGCGTGCGTCATGGGTATCAAAGCTGCTATTGTCTTAAGAATCAAATTCTTGCAAGTATATGGAGACTTAGCTTTGGTGATCATTCAGATTGAAGGAAATTGGGATACGAAACATTCAAACCTCATTCCATATCGAGAGCATGTGTTGAGTTTGATTCATTTCAAGAAATAACTTTTGATCATATTCCGTGAGAAGAGAATTAGTTGGCAGACGCATTAGCTACCATGTCTTCTATGTTCAAGCTCAGATGGGACAACGAAGCTCCCCAAATCATCATTGAGAGACTAGACCAACCAACATACTGTTGTGAACTTGACACCAAAGAGAAACCTTGGTACTAGGAAGTGAAGAGGTATCTCGAGGCTCAGGAATATCCCGCAGGGGCATCTATCAATGATAAGAAGTTCTTAAGAAGATTCTCTTCCAAATTATTTCTGAGTAACAACATCTTATACAAGTGCAATCACGACTTGTGCTTACTCCATTGTATATCGAAAACAGCAGGACGAATCATGGAAGATTTACATGAAGGCGCATTCGGTACCCACTCCAATGGACATACAATGGCTAAATAGATTCTAAGAGCAGGTTACTATTGGTCCACCATGGAAGCTGATTGTTACCGCTATGTTCGATCTTGTCACAAATGCCAGATATACACAGACAGAGTGCACATACCTCCAGTTCATTGAATGTTCTAACCGCTCCGTGGCCTTTCGCAATGTGGGGTGTTGACATGATTGGAGAGATCAAACCCACCACTTTCAATGGACATTGTTTCATCCTTGTTGCGATTGATTACTTTACCAAATAGGTAGAAGTAGCCTCGTTCGCATCTGTTACCAAGAATGTTGTGGCTCGATTCATCAAGCATAATCTTATTCATCAGTACGACGTCCCCGAAAGGATTATCACGGATAATGGTACCAATCTCAATAACAAAAATGATCACCGAACTCTACGCACAATTCAAGATTAAGCATCACAACTCTTCTCCATATTGGCCAAAAATGAACGGCGTAGTGGAAGCCGCCAACAAAAATCTCAAGAAAATTATACAAAAAATGGCAGTAACCTATAAGGATTGGCATGAGATGTTGCCATTTGCTCTCCACGGTTATCGCACTACCTTACGAACATCTACAGGGGCAACCCCCTTCTCTCTTGTATATGGTATGGAAGTAGTCCTACCTATCGAGGTTCAGATACCCTCAACAAGAGTACTCCAGGACGCAGAGTTAGACGAAGACGAATGGGTCTAGACTCGCCTTGACCAGATCAACTTGATCGACAAAAAACTGCTCGCAACCATCTGCCATGGACAAGTATACTAGAAGCGAATGATCTAAGCATTCAATAAAAAGGTCAAGAACCGAGCTACCAAATCGGTGATCTAGTAGTCAAGCACATCATTCTTCCCCAAGGTGACCCCAGGGCCAAATGGACTCCCACCTATGAGGGGCCGTTTGTAGTCAAAACAGTGTTTTCTGGCGAGCTATGATACTAAGCACCATGGATGGAGAAGACTTCCCGCACCCTGTGAATGCATACATAGTAAAAAAACTACGCATAAACGAGACCCACTAGGTTGACTGGCCTAGGCAAAAATAAGGGCATCCTGGCGAACCAAAAAGGTTCAGGCAAAATTTAAGGATATACAAAAAAAATGTACTCCCGGCAAGTCGAAAATTTGTAAAGGCGGCTTGGGCAAAAGAAGTTAGGGATTTAAGCGTACGACTATGTCTCGTCCAGATCACCTACTTACAGACTACACTAGTATCAACATTCAAGATTCGAATGACGCAAATTAGTTCAATCACTTTCTTCTGACAGCAAGGAGATGAGATCGTCGAAAATATATAAGCAATAACATAGTTGAAACTCGACAATATTGTTTCCACATATCTTTTTCCTATTCTGGAAATTTCCTCTTACTAGGATATTCGTCTCTTGTATACAAACTGCCTGACTATAGGCCACTTTTCAAATTCAATGAAATTTCTTTTTTCCGGTTCCAAATTTTATTATTTTGTTTGCATATAGTCCAATGATTACTTTGAATGATTATATGCATCTGACAATAAGCATCTGTTCGCAAACATATGAAAAGAGAACAGAAACAATAATTACTACATGCTCTAGGAATTGAGATGATGACTAAAGTCACCAATACAACCCCCACAGAGTCACTTTCACAGGAAATACATCCACAAGATCATCAATCCCCATAGAGCCATCACTCTCCCTACAAAGACAAATCTTCTCCAACGAAGTATTACATCATCATCTCCTCCCAACAATGTTCTGACACTTCCAACCTCATCACGTTAGTCCCCGAGCAATGATCCTATCAACTTCATCACGTCAGTCCCCGAGCAGTGATCCTAACAGCTTCATCAACTATCAACTTCATCATGTTAGTTCCTGAGCAGTGATCTTAATAGCTTCATCGGCTTCCAACCTTATCACGCCGGCCCCGAGCAAGATTCTAACACTTCATCACTTCAACTTCATCACGTCGCCTCTCGAGCAATGATCCTATCGACTTATTTACATTTTCAAGCCATCACGTTACATTTGTCCCCGACAAGAACACATCAACCAATTACATCAGTCTCCAAGCAGTAACAGGTTATACTATATCGCATCATCTCCAGTAGGGTCTATACACAAGATATTCATCCTCAGTTGAGTATCTCTCAATGATTATCATTCCTCAACAGCAGCAATATCCCGACTTGAAACTTGGTCAGATAGTGCATCGAAGGAATCTGAATCATCTCTTGTTCCCCAGTCAGGGTTTTCCACAACATCATCCCCAAGCAAACATTAGAAATCTCCAGCAGAACGTTCCTATCTTCTTCAAGATGGATATGTTTTGAAATACCACAACATCTACATTCATACATCACTCATACAAATCAAAACATGTGCCTATATCACGAACATTTCTGCCTTTACTTTCTACACTCCTATATTATGTATCTGCCCCAAAGCCATGTAATAGTCTAGGGTTTTACTTTCCCGCACATTACATTCCCTCAATTTATTTTTCGCACATATTAACTGCTAGTAACTAGGCGTGTATGGAAAGATTAAAAACATATACCACTTATAATCACAAGATAAATATCCAATACAACACACTTTTCACACATGCACCCCCTTAGGGTATCCTCTCTTGTTGCCTTACGAATACAATGTTCATGTACCTCGAACATGGGGATATCTTAGCTAAGACGCTACAAACATATCATCATAGTCCTTTCAAATTAAAAGATCATAGTCCCTCGATGACCCTCGATGTTGCCTACGAATATATGATCTCGTCCCTCGGTTGTTGCCTATGAAAAGTGATGATCGTTCTTCTGAATATGCTAAGATATCCTTACAAGTTTCCTTCTATGACCATCTGATGTCCCTTCGAATGTCCTTTTACATCCAACAAATAGGGTTACCTATCAACCAATGGTATGGATTGTTGGTGTAAGCCCTAGAGGCCAATACCTTTTGGTACTTGTATCGAATTATTTATTAATAATAAAAGGCTTTTCTTTATTATGTTTGCTTTTTGAATAATAATAAAGTCCCTAGAATAGTTAGTCTGTTTAATGTAATGTTAAGTGTGACTTAATCATGAGATCCATTAAACACAAGGACACTATTCTTAAAGTATCCATAATCGAGCTTTATTGTGAAGTGGGATAACATTAAAGCATTGAGATTATTATGAAGATAGACTGATGATCACATCTCATGGATCATGGATAAGGAGTTATCAAGTCTTGACATAGGTATAAATATTAGGAGAAATATTTATACTGGATTGACCTGCTTTGAGAATACTACATAGAATGTTATGCAAAGTGTCATAAGTTATTCTCATGGTGATAAGTGGTGCATACCACCCTTCGACCTGAAACCACTATGGACCTTAGATGTAGAGTCAAGTGCTTTATTGCTGATCAAATGTTATCCGTAACTGGATGATCATAAATACAGTTGATGGGTACTTCACAAAGCATGCTGAGGGACATGAGTGACCTAGATGGAATTTGCCCATCCTGCGTAACGGGATAAATGTCTGAGGGCCCAATATTGAACTGGACAAGGATGACACGGTCTATGCCTTCTGTTCAATATAGACATAAGGGCAAAAGGGTAATTATACACATAAGTATTATCACAGAAAGGTTTTGTCAGATCGCATGACATTTTCGTGACTTGGGTAGCAGTGACGTGTTGTTAGATACCACATCGCTTATTATGTTAAATATGATTTAACATAATTGCCAACATCGAGAAACCTAGTGGTCACACACATAAGGACAAATTAATGAGAGCTAGTGTAAATAAGGAACATCGCAGGGTACGGTGTACTTAAGTGGAATACGGAATGTGGTAAGGTACCACATGCTTAAGTGATATACGATACATCATAATGTATGATGTTCGTGTGCTTTATTGGGCTTTTAGTTTATAGCCTTTATTGGCTTTTAGCTTGCAGCCCACACTTGTGGTCTTATAAATAGAACCCTTGTGATGAAGCTTTTCACTTGATGCACCGTCCTAAATCCTCGCCGTGATTTTGCTCATTCTTCACTCAAGCTTCCGCTCGTGAGCAGCCTAGCACCGTGATCTAAGCGCTCGCTGTGGATCGAGTAGACGTTGTTCTTCATCAACGCTCGTGATCACAACATCGAAATCTAAATCGCCACAAGAGGTAAAATATTCTATCACCGACCATGATCATTCGTAAGGATCACAAAGGAAAATTGTTTTTCCACGCAATTTTATGTCGCAATTTTCCTTTGTGGATAGCCTTATTCTAAAGGAAAGCAAAATAACACGAAATAATCGTTCCGAGTGGGTAAAATAAGTCTCTTTTGCTTGCTCAATCAAAATGCTCTTTACACCTCACACTTTTTTCCAAAACTTTTCAAAACACTTTGTATACATTCCAGTGAATCATTACAAAGTCCTTTCAAAACAAAACATTTCCAAACACTTCATACATTCCAGTGAATAATTACGAAGTCAAAGCGAAATGCCTTTTCAAAACATTTTCAAACACACACACAAAAAGCAATTTATAAAGTGAGCTAAGCAATTAAGAGCTCGAGATAACTACGGATGGAAAGGTGCTAATACCTTCCCTTTCATAACCAACTCCTTACTTTAATCTAACAAAGGGCTTTTCCTGCTCTTTTCACCTTCCTTAATTGATAAAAGAAAAGTCAGGTGACTCTTGCTATCCGCAACATTTGCGATAAAACGCAAAACAAACAAGTCGGCTTCTCCCACCGTGTTACAATGACTCATGGAGAAAGATGAGAAGATTCGGAAGGATGACGCGATCAAGAAATACATTAAAGAAATAAAAGAAAGCTTGAAGAAATGACGAATGGCAATCCCGCTCCGTAAGAATGGAAAAAGTCATTAACAAACTAAAAGCCGAGAAAGTGAATTGAAAGCTTACTATGGGAAAGAGATCCTAAAGTTGAAGTCTGCATCAAGAATTTAGGTCTTCACTGATTTAAGACGCTTAATTTGTATAGTTTAGCTTTTATTTATCATTTACTTTATTGTTGTAAGAGCTATGCTCCAAAATAAAACTGTTGTAATCTTCTTTCAATATTAATAAACGTGAGTTTTCCATCCAAATGTTTGCAATAAATTCTCTTTAGCGTAAATTCTTTGGAAATTATTTTCTTTGCATCCATAATCATGCATCATTTTGTGCATTTCAAGTTTGTTATTTAGAGTCTTATATTTTGGAATTTTCTCCAGATATTGTCAACTTGTATGCCTTATAGTTTCTCGACTATGTTCATAGTCGACTCACAAATACAATACTTGTGCAAATAGAAGAAAAGCAATGGATGATTTTGAACAAGAGAATCTTGAGCTTCGTGGTATAGTAACCACACTTCAAGAGGAAGCGAAAGACTCACCGCTTTGGTAAGCTCGTTGGTAGTCAAGAGAATCAAGAATCGACACCTAACAATCAAATTCAAGCGATGATTTTAGAAATAACTACTACCCCAATTCCTCGTTGTCGCAGCTTAGTAATCCGCTTTCACTATGCTAGGGGTTACCTTGGGAATGCCTTTCAATTTTGGAGTAGGTTTTCATCAAAATACTTCAAGCTGTGCAACCACAACTCGAGGTTCCTACTTTGTAGAATTCAACGCTCACTCCACAGACGAAGTAACTTTTCTTAAGTCACTATGTCGGCTTCTCAATCGATTATGACTTAATTCAACTTCGTGGTTCACGCTATTGTGAATAATGAAGTTTATCATGATTTTGGTGAAAATACGGATCCTCGTGGCCGTATAGAAGATCTCGAAGAATAGTTTAACAAAATGCAGTTAGAGATCAAAATAATCCTTGGAAAGGATTCTTTTGGGAAAAATGCCCATAATTTGTGCCTGGTTCCCAGAGTGAGAACACCAGCCAAGTTCAAAGTCCTCGACTTTGAGAAATACAGAGGCAACTCATGCCCGCAAAGTCATCTTATGATGTATGCTAGGAAGATGTCTACTCATAACGATAATCATCAATTGCTCATTCACTACTTCCAAGACAGTCTTACTGGCGCCACTCTAAAGTGGTATATGGGATTGGATAGTGCAAACATTCGAACTTTCAACGAGCTAGGCGAAGCTTTTGTTCAACAATATAAATTCAACTTGGACATGGCTCCAGATCAAGATCAACTTAGATCAATGTCTCAAAAGGAAAAAGAGACTTTCAAAGAGTACGCCCAACGATGGAGGGAAATTGCTGCCCAAGTCAATCCACCATTAGAAGAAAAGAAATGACCAAGATCTTCTTGAATACTATGGGTCCTTTCTACTACGAACGTATGATCTGTAGTGCTACAAATGATTTCACCGAAATGGTAATCATGGGGATGCGATTATAAGAAGGAGTCTGAGCCAAACGCTTAACTAGAGAAGTTGGATCTTCAAGCGGAAGAAAAAAATTTGAAAGTGGTTTCCCGAAGAAGAAAGAACAAGGCGTTGGAATGCTATCCCAAGGGAAACCTAGGAAAAATGTCAATCACCGACAATAGGTAGGCGCTGTCGCACCAGTTGTTAGTACAACTTCAAACATGTCGAGGCTCAACCATTCAACAACAATCAAAATCGTGCTCCTAGAAATTTGAAGTTTGATCCAATTCTGATGTCTTACACTGAATTATATCTTGCCTTGGTTGAGAGGAATCTTGTTCAAACAAGAGCCCCACCTCCAGTACCTGATAAATTACCTTGGTGGTACAAAGCTGATGTGTCTTTCCCTTTTCATCAAGGGGCACCTGGTCACGATCTCGAGCATTGTATAGCCTTGAAAGCTGAAGTTCAAAGACTGGTTAGGGCTAACCTTCTTTCTTTCAAAATACGAATCCAAATGTGCAAATGAATCCGCTACCTAAGCATGGAGGGCACACTATGAACTTAATAGCTAGATACTCATAACGATACCAAGTCACCGACATAAACTTCGTAAGAGCAGATCTAGTACAATTGCACGCCACATTTGCATAATGGGTGGTTTTGCTCAACATGACTACAAATCTTGTAGAATTTATTCTGAAGACTCTCGTGGTTGTTCTACTGTAAAAGCATATCTTCAACAATTAATTGACATTGGCGACATTCAAATTTTCGTAGATAGAAATGAGAATGATGTGAATATTATAGGAACTGCATGAGCTTTTAGTCTCGATATCAACCCAGAACTCCTAAGTAAATACTATCATTCCTCATTTGAACATGCCTGAGCGCATAAAGGTCAAATACAACAATACAAGGGTTCCTGTTTCTCCTTTGATCATTTGTCTGCCTAGACCTGTTCCTTATGACTCTGACAAAGTAGTTCCCTATCGGTGTGCATAACCCGTTGCCATTGAAGCAACTTATCGCTCCTACAACAAGGCAAAGTCCTATTGATATACCCGTTGTGAATCCTGTAAGAATTCCCGATGGTAATCCAAACTTAAACATTGGTCCGTTTGACGGAACCAATATCAATCCAGACTTTGATAAAATTTTAAAGTTGATCAAGAAGATTGAGTACAAAGTTGTGGATCAACTGATGCAAACTCCTTCCAAAATCTCAATACTCTCTTTGCTTTTAAATTTTGAAGCCCATCGAGAGGCCCTGATGAGAGTTTTGGATCAAGCCTTCGTAGATCATGATGTAACTATCGATCAATTTGGTGGAATCATAGACAACATAACGGCTTGCAACAATCGAAAGTGATTTCTTCGAAGTAAGGGATCAGACTTAGAACATGCTCTCGATACGAGATGAGATTCGGATGCTTCATATCCCAATCGTCTTTAATCTGACTGATCACTAAAGCTGAGTCTCCATACACTTGTAAGAACTTGATTCTTAAGTCAATAGCAGCTTTGATACCCATAATGCACGCTTCGTATTTGGCCATGTTGTTGGTGCAACTAAAAAAAAGTCTGGCTGTGAAAGGCGTGTGTCCGCTTGTAGGAGATGTAATAATGGCGCCAATGCCACTGCCAAGTGCATTTGAGGCTCCATCAAAGACCATGGTCCATCGGGTTCCTGATTCAAGTCTTTCGTCTGGTCCTAGTTCTTCATAATCAGTAACTAGTAAAACATCTTCGTCTGGAAACTCGAACTACATAGACTGATAGTCATCTACGACTTGATGATCCAAATGATCGGCTGCTACACTTCCTTTGATCGCTTTCTGAGTAGTATACTGGATGTCATATTCGGTCAAGATCATTTGCCATCTTGCTATTCTTCTAGAGAGAGTAGGTTTCTCAAATATGTATTTTATCGGATCCATCTTAGAGATCAAGAAGGTAGTGTGAGTCAACATATACTGCCTTAGTCGGCGAAAGCAACCAAGTTAAAGCTACCGCAAGTTTTCTCGACCGCAGTATCTTGTTTCATAGTCGGTAAACTTTTGCTAAGGTAGTATATTGCATACTCTTTTCGACTGCACTCTTCATGTTGCCCCAACACACACCCCATCGAGTTCTCTAATACCGCATACATGATAAGAGGTCTTCTTTGGTGCGTGCATCGATATGAGGATTTTGTAGATACTCCTTGATTTTGTCAAAACTATTTCGCAATCGTCGCTCCATTCCAATACTTGATCTTTCTTCAAGAACTTGAAGATTGGCTCAAGCAGCGCTAGATGCGCAATGAATCGCAATGTAGTTCAATCATCCCAAGAAACCTCTAACTTTTTCTCAAGGGAGTCGCATTGGATAGCTTTAACCTTGGCGGGTCAACTTTAATACCTTTACCATCGACAACAAACCCCAAGAGTTTATCGGATCCGACCAAGGTGCATTTATTGGGATTGAGTCTTAGTCCACTTCTTCGCCTATCAAACAAATTTTCGCAAGTGATCAAGATGTTCTTCTTGGTTTGGATCGGCTATCATGTCGCCGACGTAGACCTCTATCTCGTGATGAATCATGTCATGAAACAAAGCCACCATGGAACGTTGATATGTTGCGCCAGTGTTCTTCAAACCAAACGGCATGACCTTGTAGCAGAATATGCCCCACTGTGTAACGAAAGTAGTCTTTTCCATGTCTTCAGGAGCCATTTTGATCTGGTTCTAACCGGAGAAACCGTCCATGAAGGAGAAAACCTTATGTTGAGTGGTGTTGTCGACTAAAACATCAATATGAGGAAGTGGAAAATCGTCTTTCAGACTTGCTCTGTTTATATCTCTGTAATCCACACACATCCGTATTTGCCATCTTTCTTAGGTACGGTACCACATTTGCAACCCATCGTGGATAAGAAGTAACGGCTAGAAACCGCGTTGAACTGTTTACAACTTCGACTTTGATTTTCTTGACATCTCGGACGACGCGACAACCTTCCGCATGTGGAGAAATCCTTCTTTGTTGGTAGTCGGTACCACAATGTCAATGTCTAGACTCGCATGTCTTCGAGGACCAAGCAAAACCTCGATATAGTCTCGTAGCATCCGGACCAATCTCTTTGACACTATTCTCAAGACCCGCCTCCTATCTTGATTTTCTATCTTTGTTAGCACCTAGATTCACAACCTCTTGTGGCTCCTCTTGTGGTCAGATAACTCGCTCTTGTCAGTAGTAATCGACAAGTTCTCTTGGCACTTCACAATCTTCCTCACCTTCGTCTTCGGCTTGATAGATCGGATTATCGAAGTCATATTTAGCAATAGCAAAGCTGTTATCAACGAGATTCTGAGTGAATCTGCAGTGTATCACGTGGGTGTGTATAAGAACACATAGCTTTTTTGAAGGGGTAATAAAGGAAAGAAAACAGTATTGAAATGCAAAAGTCCAATGATTTTATTGAATGAAAATATGCAAATGATAAATAATAACCCTCACAAACGAGCCGTGATGCCCCAGGCAAGGCATAAAGAAAAGCATAACAGAAAACAAAAAGCAATTACTCCTGTCTAAAGGAGATTGGTATGACGTCTTCGGTCTTCCAATTGTTGAGCCCGTTGTCCGAGTGGGAAGATCCAGCTTGTCGATGTCAAGTCGCCGCCTTCTATGGCATGGACTCCATTCTGCCGATGTGGAAGGAAGTTTGCCGGCATATTCACGACGTATCATCTTCTGACCTTTGGTGGTGAAGCCTAAACCAGTCTTGTCAGATTTGAAAGGAAGATCAGGGAGCTGACCCCAAACAGTACGACCTCCTTCTTCAACTGCAGCTTGGACGTCCTTCAGTGAGGCCATTCTTGGTGGAACTTTAGTAACTTCAGGAGTGACAGGAGAGTCAACAGGCATGACTCGTGGAACTGCTTCGAAAGCTTGATAGGGAGTTTCGATGAATTCATCTTCCATTTCGAGGTATCGGAACGACTGCAGATGGCTTACCATGTATTCTTCTTCACCGCATACCGTAACAATCTTCCCCTTCACTGGGTACTTCACTGATGCAGGGTAGGTAACAGCGCCTACCCCATGTATCCAAGGGCGTCCAAGTAGGCAAGAGTAGGTTGGGCAAATGTCCATGACAAAGAAAGTAGAGTCGAAAGTCTATGAACCGACTTTAACAGGCAGAATGAACTCTCCAAGTACTGTTCGTTTAGAACCATCAAAAGCTCTTACAATTATGTCGCTGGGCTTCAAGACCACTCCTTCAACATCAAGTCGGTCGAAAGCACTCTTTGGTAGAATATTTAGAGCAGAACCAGTATCCACTAACACGTGAGACAAAGTAGTGCCCTTGCATTCCACGGAGATGTGCAAGGCTTTGTTGTGTTTCCTTCCGCAGAGTTACATCAAGATCGAGAAGCTTTAAACCATTGTTGATAATGCTAGCGATACAACCTTCGAATTGATCAAGAGTAGTATCTATGTATGTGAGCATTCTTCAAAAACTTCACTAAGGATTTAGCATGAGCCTCGTGAGCACAATAGCGAGCAAGCATGAATATCTTGGACTGAGTTTGTCCCAACTGCTCCACAACATTGTAGTCACTCTTCTTGATAATCTCGTAATCTCCTCCACTTCTTGCTTGAGGTGCCTTTGGCAACTTCCTTTGGTACTTCGTATGAGCAGGATGAGTTATCGGTTCTTTCCTCTCGCCTCGGAACCGATTCGATAGCTAGAATGCGAATGAGTCGAGTGTCTTTTAGAGAGATCTCGAGAAAATACTCTTCCTGCTCGTTACCTTGCTTGATCCTGATGTTGTCTATGTCAAGATCAAGCTTCAACCGCAATATCTTCAATGGTCAAAGGTTCTTGCTTGACGCCATGATAGTAAATTTCGCCCATAATTCCACCAGATAGCTTTGTCGAGGAATATGGAATTGGTCTAGGAGAAGTAATGATGAGAGGTGCCACTTAGGCGCAGGATCGGCAATGAGATCCTTATTGTGTTTACATCAAGATAGTCTTCGGGAAATCGCCTCCCATCCTATTGCTTTGACATCTTCAATAGGAATTTTGTAGCTTTCAGAGCAGATACTTAACCATGAAATCAAACTTTCCACTTGCTGCTCCAAGGTATCCTAGACTTCTGGTAAGGCTTTGTCTTCGATCTTCAGATTCTTAGAAATATCTTCGCACAGGTTCTCCACAGATGGAGGTTTCGTAAATAGTACTACTTGTCCATCGTATGCTGAATATGCCATCTCAATCAAGCACATCCGCTGATTCGTGACACACACCAACGACAATCATCGTGGCATCCCTGAAATACACCGACTTGCAACAAATCTTTCTTAATACCATCGAGGAATAGTCGATTGTTCACATCATAAACATAGGAGTCTTCGTCAATAGCATTGGAAATTTTACCGTGGTTAGCATTGGTGCGCTGATCACATTCAAGTTTCAACGGAGGGTCAAACTCAATTTCGCTTCAATCATGTCTTGAATCTTGTTCTTCGAGCCCAACAGCTTGTGTGTCGTGCCCTGGCTGCTCGAGTGGTACGCACACTTGCATTAGGATTGTACTTAGAGAGGAAGTGTTGACGTGTCGAGGAGGATCCTCAAAGTAATCACCGCTTTCAACATATGTTGCAATGCCCGCGATAATGGCATGTTGATCTTCGTGAACCGCCTCGTGGCGCATTCTCGTTACGTTGTCTCGCTAAGGTTGCTACCGTTTAAGATTGAGATCACAACCGCCCTACGATTGAGTACGATCGCTTTTGACACGGCTTTTCTAACCATACACAACATTGGCTTCTTTTCACCGAAAGATCTCTTCTCAAAGATTTGAAGATGACTCTACTTGAATCTTCCCGCCTTGATTCCAAACATGTGTTCGTCAATATCACCGGTGAACTGGTCAAGAGTTTCCAATCGATGATTGAAGAATGGGCCCCGCTGTTCCATGAACATATCAACCAACTCCCTATTGGACAAGGGTGGTTGAACTCGCCAAATAGATCTCCATTTCGAAAGCATATTCTTTGAACTTCGTCACGACCTATAGACATGCTATGCGCAGCATGGTAGGTGCCAATTCAAAGATTGTATCGGTATTATAGAAAGCATATGCTAAGTCATTCCAGGTATGAATATGGGTACTCTCTAGTTGATAATACCACTCCAACTAAGTTCCGGATAAACTCTCTTGAAAGAAATGGATCCATAGTTTCCTGTCTTTAGTATGAGGATGGATCTTCCGAACATAGGACTTCAAATATAGTTTTGGACAAGAGATGCCATCATACTTGGAAAAGGTAGGAACTTTGAATTTGCGAGGAACTACCACGCCATGAACAAGACTTAGATCATCAAAATTCAGCTCGAACATTTTCAGATTTTCCACAGCATTCAGACGGTCTTCAAGTTGCTTGTATTTGTCATCATCGAGAGGATATCGCTCGCTCATATAGTCTTCTTCTCTATTTTCGCACTCACGACTTCCTTCACTGCTCCCATGCTTCCCTTTCACCGCCTTGTTTGAGATTTCTAAGCGGCTGACAACCTTAGCTATACCCTTGTGATTTCTTCCCATGTTGAGAATACCGATGGTCCTCTTTTTTCTAGTGATGAGCTTCTTCAGGTCCTTCTGGCCTTTGACCAAGTTGGTGAACATTTCCTAGAATTGAGCATTCTGAGCCTAGAGATCTTTGACCGTCTGCTCAAGAGCCATTTCACTAAATAAATGAGAGAATAAGAAGACCGGTCTTGGATGTACCTGTTATGCAATGTTATGCCATGATATGCGATGTTTATGCAATGCAATGTTTTCAAGGACCTTAGGAATTTAAATTTGTTAAATAAGCACGAACAAACTTTTATTAGTTCATTTTTCTTTTCTTTTCTTTTAAGTACAAAAGATAGTTTGGAAAACAAAAGAACAAATTCCTAGAGTTTTAAGTCTCCCATGGACGCTTCCTCTTGGTGTTGAAGTAGGTGTTGATGTTTCGCTCCTCGTGAAGTAGCTTGGTCAACTCTAATACCTTTTTCTCGCTTGCATAACACTAACCTTCGAACGTATCCCTTTCTTCTTTTAGTTGAATCCAGGATCTCTTCAAGTCTTCGAAATTAGTAGGCATGTCGGGATGGAGAATGGTATAGGGTTCGTCACCTATAGCAACAGGCTCCATGATCACTGGTAGAACAGGTGTAAACGGCATCATGAGGTTTTGAGCTTGAGCTCGCACCCATTTGAGGTAAGGTTCCCAAGGAATGGAATTTTTGTGTCCCAAAGTCTTGGTATCTGTCTTCTTTACCATGCCCCAAGCGTGCAAAAATCTTCGATGATAGTTCTGGAGATCGCGGTTGAAGTCAAACACAATGTCTTGGAGAAGCATATCATGAGGACCATCTCTTTGAGCATAACCAAACTGACGTAGAGCTAGAGAAGGGTTGTAAGTGATACCTCCCCTTATGCCAAGGAGTGGTACATTAGGGAATTCTCCACAACGCTCAATGAAGGTGAAGTCCTTTTGAGAGAAAAGACACCAACAGATATCTGAATGAGAAAGTGACATTAACCGTTGAGACCACTTCAATCTTTGCTCGTTATTCATTACTGATTGAGGAAGGTGCGAAATAAACCACCTGGAAAGTAACGGTATGCAACACATGAGAGTTCCTTGTCTTTTGATGGTACGAGTGTGGAGAGAATGCAGGATGTCTCCAAGTAAGGTAGGCACACGATTGCGGGTAAGGAATATCTTGATGGCGCTACGCCTATGAACCGATCCGATTAGGAAATAGCACCAAGCCATAGATTAGCAAGGCCAAAATGTCTTCGAATGCATGGAAACTCATAGCCTGCAGGAATTCTTGAGCTTTCTTTATCAGGAACTTAGCAAGTAAACCCTTAAGTCCGCTTCTTGTTTCCCAATTGGCTTCAATGTCTAATCGCTTGAGATGTAACGATATGTCTTCGATTTCTGAGCTCTTCTCAACCGATGAATGGTATTCGATCAAGGATAGGTATCCCAAGCAAATTTTAGAGAACTCTTCTAATGTAGGAACCAACTGATAATTTGGGAATGTAAAGCAATGGTGTTTGGATCAAGAACCGGAATAAGACGCATCATATCTTCTTCAAAATCGAGATAACCGAGTCAAGCGTATACATGTCTCTTTGATGAATCTGATGATTCGAATTTCAAACTAATTTTTGAGTTGAGAAGGTATGCCCATGAAGTTGATTCGGATAGTCTTTCCGAAGCCACAATCCTACAAAACAGAGCAAAGATAAATACCTAGGTCCTTGAAATGATTAGAAATGATATGATGATGTTATGATGTCATGATGTCATGTTTAAGTAAATAGCAAGCACAAACAATTCACATAATAGCCCTAGGTATAGGTGTCTACCCTACCAATGTTTGAGTGTGTTCATCATGTTCTATAATAGTAACCGGGTTCTAGGAATCTCATATCATTGATCTTTCTCGTAGGCTTTATTTCAATACGACTACCAAGTGGTCGACCGAAACATCCCAAAAGTCGGATCTTAATGAGCGTAGCATCGAGTATCAACCAACCCGCCCATACACCGTCCACCATCTCACTACCTTCTAATGGTCAAGATGGGTCAATTAGGGTTCTAGAAGTTGAGTTAGTGCTAGTGACACCATGCAGACGCCAAATACTTTCCTCAACTAGACACGAGGAGCATCGAGACATCCAAAGTGTCGCACTAACGTAGCCATCATGTTGACCGTTTCGGTATATGCCTAATGGTCGCGACGATTTATTGCTACTTACCTAAGGAAACCTGGATCCGGGTGTAGGATGCCCCACAAGTATAATACCCAAGAAACCCTTAAAAGTAAAGCATACAAGTCAAGCAGTTTTGAGTGACCTAAAAACCCTAGGGTAAACTCTCTTTATTTTCCCCAGCAGAGTCGCCAGCTCAGAACACGTGGAGAACTTATTTTGTTTTACGTTTGATCGCAAATGTTGCGGATAACAAGAGTCGCCACCGACTTTTCTTTTATCCAACTAAGGGAAGGTGAAAAGAACAGGAAAAAACCTTCGTTTAGATTTTGAGTAAGGGAGTTGGTTATGAAAGGGAAGGTATTAGCACCCTTTCCATCCGTAGTTATCTACGGGCTCTTAGTTGCTTTAGCTCACTGATGAATTGCCTTTTAATGTGTTTGAAAGATTTTGAAAAGTCATTTCGCTTTGACTTCAGAATGATTCACGCTTGTTTACAGTGATTTCTAATAAACAACCGCTAGTCTTCCAATTATCAATTATTATTGGGTACTTGCAGGATCGACTAGATTGATCCTAGGACACATGTGTCATAACTCATTTCTATGTTCATACCCATTATCTTGATAAATTTATATTGTATGTTAATGTAGAATGTAAGATTCTTAAGAGATCTCTCTAAGATTGTCTATAGAAATATACTGACTAAATGTATAAAAGGAGGGCTTTGAATGTAAAGATAAAGAGTTTCTGAGAATATAAAAGTTTCTGGAAATATAAAGTGTTTGAATGAAAGGACAAAGTAAAAGTGGGGTTTCTAAAGAGATAAACGTGTTTGAAAGCAAGTAAAACAAGAACATGAAAGGAAATCGAAAGATTCTAAGAGTAAAAGTACTGTAAAAGTGAAAGGAATATAAAAAGACTTGGATTTAAATTATAAAGAATTATGATGTTCAGTATGTACATTTTGTCTTCTAACTCGTTTCCCTTAAGTCACGGTAATTTGAGTGTTTTGAGATTTTTTAGTACATGAATGAACACACCAATTCTAACATAAAGACACCTATTTATAGCATCCTGATCCTAACGGTCCTACTCTAGAATCATGCCACGCTCAAGCATGCGTGCTTTACGCCATCGACTTCCACGTGTCTTCTAAGAATGGCGCTTTATTTGAAATTCAATCCTATGCCAAATAAATACTCCTTTCCTTTTCGATTCGAATTTGTAAATAACCCGCCCGACCGCCCAATTTTATACATTGCATAAAAGAACTCTTTACATCTAACCACTAAAAATGCCGATCAAGTCCATCACTTATTACTAGAAATCAAGAGTCCTTGAGAATAATGGTTCTATATTGCCAACCAATATTCATCATTAATACCAACCTTTTATGCTTATTCAAGTATCCTTTGATATCCGACCGCCTTATTCGAAATTGCCACCAACTAATTGCCCTCAAGAACATGTATTTCTATAGATATAAAGAAATACTTGTTTTTGAATTTACTCATGCAATTTCGAAAACATCAAAACTCATGATGACTACACTGCACACGATGTCAGAGTAAGTGTCCAACTTTTTGCAAAATGTCCAATCACCATACCTAAGCGTGCAATCACAGCTTAGAGCTAATAATTAAAGAAACGTCACTTCCTAGGAAGTTTAAAAATCCACCTTTTCCCTTTCCAATAAGGAAGTTACACGTATTCCACTTTTCCCAAAGGTCAAAAAACCTTTAAACCATTGAGGAATGCTATAAAAGCACTTCATCTTCTAAAATCAAACTTTTCCAAACTCTCTCAACCTTCAGACAACCCAGATTTCTCATTTTCAAAAAAACCTTTAATTTCCACAATGTCTCTCCTTCAAATACCATCTCCTTCATCCAAGAAACTGAAAACCTAAACAAGCTCCTTCTTCCAATCTTAAACCAGAAGCAAGATTATCAATCTTGATAATCGTGGAGTTCATCTCAACTCCCAAACTCACTCAAGAATGTAAGGCCATTTATGCTTCCCAAGTAATCATTCCCACTCATCGTTTTGATAAAACCCTAGGGGTTATGGGTCCCTTGATTTCTACAGTAACGCCCTGAAAGACAAAGGATTTTTTCCCGCTATTCAAACAAAACCCATTGTTAATAAATCTATTCCTCTAAAATTTAAGGAAGATGAATCAGCTTGTTGTTGTCAAAACCTTAGAAAAACCTATGAAACGGAATGTCAAAGCCCATAAGGGACTTTTTAATATGGACTATGTCATCGAACTTTAAGCCCTTTCGCTCATGTCCTCATCGATCAACTATATCAAGATTGGCTCAAAGTTGAAAATAAGAAATCCTGTGAATGGGAAAATATAGGCATCTTGAACTCGATTCAATGTCAAAACTAGGATTCGCTTATAGCCAACCCTTCTTGCTAGCCTCTCTGTACTTCTGGGACAATACCTATAACACTTTCCATCTCCCTTGTGGAATATTGACACCTACATTTTTCGATATCGTTGTTATCACTGGACTCTCCCCTATTGGAGAAACTTTTGATCCAAATGAGGATGCAGATAACCTTATTGATTTTGATGTCAAGAATGCCAGCTTTTCGAAGTACATCAATTTCTACCATTCTGCTGAAAAGGAAGTTTCTGAGGTCGAACATATAGCTTTCCTAGTTCTGTGGTTATCAAAATACGTCTTCTCGCAAAGAAGTCTCTCAAGTTGCAGCAAATTCATTACTCTGGCGAACCAACTTCACCATGGTCGAAGGGTGTGCATTAGTGAATTACTGCTGACAAGTCTATACGAAAGCATAGGTGCTGCAATTTCGAAACTAAAAACTTATGAAGCTAGCACTAATCTGCTTCTCGCTGGCCCTTTTTGGCTACTACAACTTTGGTTAAATGCTACTTTCGAGTCATCTCTTTCGACCTTTGGGATAATCAATGAAGAACACCCTGATGTTGTAAACCGCAGCATTGAGGGTACTAGGTTGTTGAAACTAACTACAAACGATGAAAGAGAAAATTTCAAGACATGCTTTGTTAACTATATGATGATTTTATCTAAGAGGCATAGGTTTGTCCCCTCAATGGCCCCTTTTGCCAATCGAAACTGTGGTCCAACTTGGTTTACCATGCCCCTTGAACAAGCCATTGAAGAAGAAGTAATCAGAGACATCTGGTGTGCCTTTTTGAACCCTAGGCTTATCATCTCTAGGATTACGCCTGTGAAGAGCCAAGTGTGTATCCTTGCTTATCAACCCAATTTCGTAGCCCGTCAATTCGGACTATGCGAAATTCTACCTGAACCTCTCTTTAACAAGAAAAGGGAGATATATCTAGCAGGGGTACCTTACTCCTTCAAGGAAGTTGAGACTCGATGTACAATATGTCGGCTTTGGCCGACTTTTCACTAATTTTCTTTACTCCTTCCTTTTATATGACAAAAGATTTTTATACTTGGTGGACGGCTTATTACTCGAATGATATGTTCAAAGACCATCCAAATTCAACAACAATCGACGATGTTTTTTCTTGTGTGAGCATGTCAAAAAGGTAGATTTACTCATGCCAAGGAAATTCGAGCCTTCCAAAATATTTCAAATTTTCTATAATCCTATGGAAATACATCGAACCGCTCACGAAGCAAAGAAGAACTTTGAAAGAAAAATTTGAAAACAACTTTAAAAATTCGATTTCCTCCTTATGTAAACTCAAGATAGGTATTGGTGGCTTTTAAACATCAACCACCAAAATTTCCAAACTTACCTACTTCAGAGTGCTTGGCCTTTTTTCCCATATCCTCGGTGGTTTGTTTATAGGACATTCTCCATAGATATGAAATGATGCCAAAAACCCGCCCAAAGGGTAGTGGGCTAAATGTGATTTAGACACTTGGGGCACCTTCGCTATGACTTGTCACCATGTCTATCACGCCTCGAACGGTATAAGCGGAATCAAGAAATTCAAGTTCCTATTCTTTCTAAACTTCATTTTAACCTTAATTTTTTCATGTTCTTTTCAGCTGTTGATCTAAAATTATTGAAGAAAGACAAAGTTGTCCCCAAGGTAGGCTCAACTTCTACTTCGAAGGCGCCAATGACCACAACTGGAAATCCTCCTCCTGAACAAGAAAATGACTCTCCAAAAAAGAAAAAGAAAAAGGTAATGCTTCACTCACTCCTTTTTTATTGTCGAAATTACTCTTTAAATTGACTAATCATTTCTTTCCATTTTTCCAGGCGATTGGATTACCTACCAAGTCTCCTAAGAAACGAAGACGCGATGGTGACCATTCTGAGAGCGAATTAGAAAAGAGTGAAGATGCTTCTCCTCTTAAACGAAAGAAGAAAAAGAAAACTAAGAAATATGGCGAAGGCTCTCAATTTTCCAATCCTTCCGGAAGCAAAATACATGCAACTGCTCCCAAACCTAAATCCAAAGGACCTTCGAAGTCTCAGTCTTTGAAGAATGTAATTTCAGAACGCATTGGTAGCAATGCAACTTCTGACGAACAAAAGGTAAATCTTATTTAATGCTTTTTTCGACGTTACTCCCATGTGACCTTCGTTTACGCTAATCTTTTATTTCTGTGCAGAGCGTTCCTTTTGCTCCCTCTAATCCTCCCCGCCCTCCAGGCCAAGCTTCAAAACCCGCAGCCTCCTCAACCAGAAGGTTTCAACAAAGTTGTCTTAAACAAAGGTTCATCCACTGCTGCTACTCCTGCAGGGACTGTCAAAGCCTTGGATCAACAGGCAACTTCACCTCCTTTGGTCGAAGCTTTAGACCAACAAGCAACTTCACCTCCGATAGAGGATCTTATAGTCGGTGAACCAAACACAACGCTCAAAACTCCTATTATCGAAATTCCTAGTGACTCTTCTCGTATGGGTGCACTTTGCCGACTAACTGAGGATCTTATAGGCAAACCAAACACGCTCAAAACTCCTATTATCGAAATTCTAGTGACTCTTCTCCCGTATGTGCACTTTGCCGACCAATCTGAGGAGGAAAGCGAAACGCACACCGTGAGCCGTTATTTCGCAGATGGGGAAGACGATGAAGTAATGCAAGAAGAAGTGGAGATTCTTATTCCTGCAGGAATCACTTCCACAAGAAACCAGGATCCCCCATCTTTGACTGGAGAACAGAAAGAGGAACTGAAAAGGAGCAATCCCCTGAAATATATCAAGTTATTGCTAGCTCAACGGGATTCTTCTTCTAGCAAAAATAAATCTGAAGATTCGAGTCAAACGAAAGATAATGCCCCTCTTACTTCTATTGACCAACTTCTTCAATAAGTTAACAAAACTATTCTTGGGGTTGATATTTTTACTATTCTGAAAGAAGGCACTGCAGCCTATTATTCGATGAAGAAGTTGCTCTCTCAGATAGATCTCAAGATCATCCATCCAAGTAAGTGAAACCATATATGATCCAGAATCTTGCTTAATGAGGTTAGTAGCTAATATATTAGGCAAATGATATTGATGCCAAGATTCAACCAAACAAGAGGCTTTATCTAAAGCCTATGACCAAACCTCGAAACTTTCTGAAGAAGCATAAACATTGGAGCGCAAAATCTAGGCTAAAGACAAGCATGATGTTTTGGCTCGATCAATCTTGTTCTAGGAGTCCCAGATTGAAGAACTCAAAAAGAAGATCGAAGGTGCTCGAAGTGAGCAGGCAACTTTGAAGCCCATTGATGACAAAGAGCTTGAAACTCTTGTCACACAAAGTCTCCAAAGAAATGGAGGTAGTAAAAAATAAACGAGGAGATCAAGGGCTCGAAAGCCAAAATGCTACCCAATGTAAGATCAGCTTATGCAAGAGCAAGTTTGCTAAGTTGAGACGAGACGCTCCTTTCTGATTTTTGAATGTATTTCGTTAATGCTTTTTATTGTTAAAGATATTTACTATGTACTTTTTGCAACTTGAACACGACCATTTTGGCAATTATGTAATACCGTTTTAGCTTTTATTATTTGTTTTACCTCTATTATTCTGTAGTAATTCGAACCTCTTGCAAGCATGGCTTATACCTCTTTAAGTATTTCCCATTTACCTTCAAGATTCTTCTATCTTCTGCTAATTCCTCTATTTCATAAGCATTATTCGAAACGCTTTTCAAAACACGGGTCCCTCCCAATGGGGTCACCATTTACCTAATAATCTATTCTTTTATCCATAGGTAATATAACTTTCCATACTAGATATAGGTTGAGAACAACTTACTTTTAACTCTTTTGTTGTACGCTCTGGCTACTCTTTCTTTCTGTCTCCTCATAACTTCTAAAGCATGTAGCCTATCTTCATCCACGTCCACTAATTCATTCATCATCATTTCCCAATATTGGTCACCGGTATCTCATTTTGTCTTTGGATTCTAATCGACTATAAATGTATTTCGATCGGCAAAGACGGTGTCCAAATGTAAGTCGAAACGGAGTAGTATTCATTTTTTAGAGATGTTCGACATGCCCATAAAGCCTGGTCCAAACTTTTGTGCTAATTTTGGCTTTCTACATGTTTCTTTATCAACCCTATTATAACTTTATTGGTCGCTTCCACTTGACCATTTGCTTGAGCATAATAATGCTGACGTGAGTAACTTAAATCTCATTTCTTGTGCAAACTCTTGCATTTTTGCCCCTGTGAAAATCGAACCTGATATGTTGTGATACTTTCTCGTATTCCAAACTCAGAAATTATTTGCTTCTCGGATAAATTCCATAATAGCCTCTTGATCAACATTCACTAGAGGAATTGTTTCACCCATTTTGTAAAATGATCTATACCCACAAGGATATATTTCGTCCTTTGATGATGTTGGTCGATTTCACCAATTAGATCTAATGCCCATCCTCTAAAAGGCCAAGGCTTAACAATTGAATGTAACTCACTTGCAGGAGCATGTTGAATGCCTGCATGAATTTGGCATTCCTCACATCCTTTAGCAAATTCTATGCAGTCTTTAAGCATAGTGGGCCAATACATGCCATATCGAAACAGCAATCATTTCATTTTGTGACCTGCTTGATGTGCCCTACATGCCCCACTTTGCACATTGGACAATGCTAAATATGCTTCGTTTTCTCCTAAACATTTGAGTAAGATACCTTCTGGGGTTTTCTTAAAAAGTTCATTTCCTATTAGCACATAAGACAATGCTCTATATTTGATCTTTTCTCTCGTGTTTATTGAAGGTTCTTTTAAGTAATTTATTATGGGACTTCGCTAACTGATCCGCCAGAGTATCTATACTTAGCACTCTCGAATTCTTTCTAATTTGCATAACCAAGTTTTGAATTTTCTAAGTCTAATGGCGATAATTTGGTAGCCATTATTGTTCCTCTTGTTTCTATGAGGTATTGGAGTTTTTCTTTGGATGTCTTATACCCAGAGGCTATCTGAGCCAAGTCATTTGCCTCCTGATTTTCAATTCTGGGGATATGTTTTATATCTACATATTCAAACTTCTTGAGTAATCTATTAGCAATGACAAAGTACAATATCATATTTTCTTTGATACACTTATATTCTTTGGTTATTTGTTTGATGACCAGCTCTGAGTCTCCTCTAATTTCGACTCTAGTTGCCCCCAATTCCAACAAAGCTTCAAGTCCAGCAATTAATGCTTCATACTGCATCCGTTGTTCGAACAGGAAGGGCCTTCTAACTTGTACTTGAATTTTGTTGGAATTCCTTCAGGCGAAATTATAAGCACCCCAACACCACTTCCCTTTTTATGCATGGATCCATCGAAGGATAACCTCCATGGTTGGATCTCAACATAGTCTAGCTCGAAGTCCGCACTCACAGAGTGATCCACTATGAAATCTGAAACTATTTGACCTTTCAAAGCCTTTAAAGGCTTTAAAGGCTAAATTATACTCAGTGAGCGCTAAAGCCCATTTGCCAATCCTACTGTGCATGATTGGTTTTGAAAGCATATGTTTAATCACATCAAAGTGAGATGAAACGTAAACATCAACCGTTTAATATAATATTTAAGTTTTGTACAAGAGAAATAAAGATGAGACATAGTTTTTCTATGCTACTATATCTAGTCTCGCTTTATTTAGGACCCCATTAATATAGTAGATGGCTCTTCGACGCCATCATCGCTTTCTTGGGCCAACATACTACCTATAGTTACATTGGAGGCGTAGACATACAGCCCACTCGCTTATCTTTAGAAGTAGGTGCAAGTATAGGAGGATGCATCAACAGGCCTTGATCTTCTCGAATGCCTCCCGATGTTGTGCCGCCCATTCAAATTCCCTTGATCGAGACGGAGGAGTGGAGAAAAAGCCCAGTTCGCCCCACTGCATTAGATATGAATCTCCTTAAGAAGTTGATTTTACCTAATAGAGATTGCAACTCTTTCTTTGTTGATGGAGGTTCTGCTCCATAGTAGCCTTCGCCTTGTTCAAGTTAATTTCGATCCCTTCGTGGACCACAAAGCCTAGGAAACCTCACCGCACAAAGAAAGCACATTTAAGAGGATTCATTTTTAAGCCATGTTTTCATTTTTCGAATGATGGCGTAGGTGATTCAAATGATCCTCATTAGAAACAAATTTTACTACTATATCATCTATGTAATCTGCATAAATGATTCGATGAAATCATGGAAAATGTTCATTGCCCTCCGACATGTTGCCTCAAAGATTTTTAGTCCAAAGGGCATAACTACCCATTCATAAGTGCCTAGGCGCCGGACATCTAAACGCAGCTTTGGGAACATCATCTTCAAGAATGAAAATTTGGTTATACCCTAGTATCCATCTAACATACTCAAGTATTCGAAACCCGCAGCAGTAATCAATCAACATTTCGCTATAGGCATGGAATATTCATCTTTGGGGTTTGATTCAAACCTAAAATCTATGCAAATTGTAAGGAACCATTTTTCTTAATAACAGTACTATGTTAGCAAGCCATTCTACATACCTTGTGGTCCCGATAAACTTGCATCAAGGAGCCGCTTCTACCGCCTTTATTTTCAAGAGGATTGCATAATCGCCTATGTTTCGAGAGGATTGCTTGATGGGCTTCGCCATCCTTGATCGGGAGCCTATGTTCCACCATTTCCTCTTTAAACTGCATTTCGCCGTAGTCCCAGGCGAAGTAATCTCTGTTTTGTTTGAGCATTTCAACCACCTTGCTTTTTAGACTGGGACTGAGTTTTGCACTGATGTACGTAACTCTTTTTTCGACACCATCCCCAATATCAACATCCTCCAAAGGATCTTGTGCCAGCATTTTAGCACTTGTTGACTCTGGATCCTTTTCGAACCCCAAGGGCTCTTGATAATAAATGGCATCTAGCCGTTGATCTACTAGTTCTAAGTTTGTCCATCATGGTGGGGTGAGTAGTTTCTCTCGGGATTTGCTATTTCTTTTTTTGTTTTTTCTTTTTTATCTATGGCTTCGACAACCATGTTCTGCATTTCGGCTTCGAGAGCCATCTTTTGTTTATTCTCAGCCAGATAGGTCGAAATCTTTTTGTAGTAACTTGCTTCAGTCATAATGATCTTCGCTTCCCCAGCCAGTTGGCCGTATCGTCGAAGTTTCTCCATCCTTTTCGATCTCCTGCCCGTCCCACATAATTTCTCTATCCCATTGGAATCCATTAGGACAAAGGGTTAAAAAATAGTAAGCATTTTCATTGGGCTCGAAATATTCTTCAGGCGGGTGACATGGCCCTATGTTGGCCATATTTCGATCGAAGTTTCTTTTGTCCACATTATTGATCTCTGTCATATAGTAACTTTGGTATTATTCTATGTTTTCGACAATTCCATCGTCTCTCCACACCACCAACCTTTGATGCATCGAAGAAGGCACTGCGCCAATTCCATGAATCCATTCCCCGCCAAGCAATAGATTGTAGTTTGCCTTCGCAGCAATGACCATAAACATTGTTGGTCTTGTGAGGGAACCAACTATTAAGTTAACTTGTATTACTCCCAAAGTCTTACCAACCTTTCCTTCATAATTCGAAAGCACCATGTCGTGAGGTCTAACATCCGAATCATGCATGCCTATCCTTTTAACATGAAGCGGGCATCAAATTAATGAAGACCACCATCCACCAAGACTTTGTTCACACCATATTGCTCCACCTTGCCCCGATGAATAAGGGTTTTAGATGGTTCTTCATTCCCTCATCCGGCTTCTCAAGAAAGCGCTGCCTCGACCGCTCCATTGTTCATCACATAATAACACACCGCCTATGTCTCGCCATTTCGCCCTCGCTACCCTTCACCCTGTAAACTTTGTATCCTGATTGACTCACAAGGCAGCACCAAACTACATTGCAATTTGCATTAAAGAAGGATTCCCCTTCGATTCAAGTCATCACCATCAAGTCCTCCTCGCTCGCGCCACCTTTGTTCCTTATTTTCTTCGTCTTTTGTGGTGAAAAGCTCTTGACATCGGGGTTTGCCTCATCCTGGTCACTGATCGATTATTTGCACGATTCTCCTATTCCATGGGCTTCAACCTTTCACTTTTTGTTTCTCTCGTGTCTCGCCATCGAGAGCGAGACATTGATTTTTGCCTTTGTAATTCTCCAATCTTATTTCTTCCCTCCTGCTTGAATTGAATTGCTCGTAGCCATCGCAGCCCGCCTCCTGGTCATAACTTCACCACTTTCCTTTTCCTTATCGCCCTTCACCTGTAGCCATCCGCTGCTGGGGATTTCGCAGTAGTTGAAGGAAACTCTTTGCTCCCCAGGATAAGGGCTATCTGCCTCCTGGCATGGTTCGCCATGTTACTGTGATTCAAGGCATTCTACCTGATGCCCCCACCGATGCAAATGTAATTCTCTCAACGCTACCATTTTCTATCATATACCACCGCACATCCGGGACATATTAGACACTGCTCCAATCTTGTGGCACGAACCAAGAATTCGAGGCACTCATTAACTTTGGGTAAACTCTATACGCTTGGTTGTCTTGCCTCCCGCTGACTCGCTCTTTCACTGGGCCCTTTCGAACTTAGCAGCAATTGGGTTGCGATGATGCTGCACCTGGGCACAACAACTTATCCCGATTTTCTTATGGTTGGAAGAGATATTCACAAGCTCGCCTTTTCTAGGTAAGTTCTCCTTCTTGCTCTCTCTTTACAAACAGCTGCTCCAATTCTTCCATTTCGCTATTGTTCGAATCCACCATGTTCACTCCTAGCCCGCCATCGAAATTTTAACCTCTTCGAACTTCATCCCGAGACCCTCAAGGGCCTTAGTTAATTTTTGTCACAGCCAATTGGCCTCAATAGCCTTTATTGCTTCACTTAGTATCTTTGCTTTGAGCACTTTGGGAGGCCATCAATAACCTCTCTTTCGCTCCCGATCAAGATGAAGTCCCTTCCTCTCTCGAATTCCACTTTCGATTCAACTTTCCTATCGAATCTCTACTACATTGATGTCCGAGGTTCAAAGATAGTTAGTCTCCGCCATCAGCAACAGATTTGTATCAACTTTCATTAGATTCTTCCCTTTGTCTGAGAACTTCAGCCTGTCATCTTTGATTGCGTTTTGTATCAGATCCCTGAAAAGAAAGCATTGTGAGGTTTTATGGCCTAAAAGTTGTGATATTTACAAAACCCTCTTCTTCCTTTGTTCCAACGGAGGAATCTTAAGGTTAGGAGGAACTATTAACTGGCCATCTTTAACAAGCAGATCAAATATTTCATCACATTTAGTTATATCGAAAGTATAAATTTTCTTAGGGAATTTATCATTCCTTTCATTTTCGACAGGATCCTTTCCATTGGAAGGAAGCAAAACTTTGCAAATAAGGTGGGTGCTTCCTTCCGCCCGCAAGATCTATTTCGAATCGATCAAATCATAAGGGTCTTGAGAATCATCTATGTTCTCCCCTTCAGCCTCTATGTAGGCTACTCTCTCTTTCTTATGATTTTTACTAGCCCTAGCCTTTTCAGCTTTTAATCTTTCGACCTGACGAACTCTGTCTGCTAGTTGGGCCATATCTCTAAGATACTGTGTGTCCAATTTCTTTTGAATGGAATAATCTAGGCCCCCCGCGGCCATTTCGACCAATTCGTGTTCAGGAACTACTGTGAAGCATCTAGATTTTAACAAACGAAACCTATTCAAATAATCATCTATTGGTTCCGTGAATTTTCTCTTAATGCTTGCTAACTCTTTCAAACTAATTTTAGACTGACCCATATAAAATTGTTCATGGAAAAGTCTCTCTAAATAAGGCCACGTATCCACAGATCCAGGGGGAAGGGTGGTGAACCAAGTGAAAACATTCTTCGTTAAAGAACTTGGGAAGTATTTTATCCTAAGATTTTCATTATTTGCTATATCTCCTGCTTCGGTTAAATATCTTGCTATATGTTCCACTGTTGATTCACTCGTGTCTCCAAAGAAATTTTGAATTTAGGGACTTTAAAGCCCCGGTAATTGCTTCAAGACATAGTCTATAATGGGAGATGTGTAATTTGGCCTCCTAAATCCTGAATTTAAGCCATTCTAGGCCATTATTCTTTTGATCATGGTGGTGAGGTTATTTTCTGCCACTAAATTGTCATTTTTAATTCTATGAACAATTTCGTCTGCATTCTGGTCCCTATTTACCATCATTATTGGTCTAGGAAGTTCGTCTAAACTTCCTGGTGCCTTAATCTTGCCCGTATATTTCTCTGTTCGACCACTTGTATAAGGGGTCGAATCTGTTTGATTGTGCGTTCTTTATTTCGAATCACCACTGGGTTTTGCCTACGTCTTGCAAAGCATCGTGGCACCAAAGAAATCGCTATTCTTGCCATCCGGCTGCATTTTCTTGGTTCGCTCTATTTATGTTCGATTAGGGACCAAAATAGCATTCATTTCACGGCTAGATTCCTACCATATCATGATTACTATCATCCATCTGCTGCCTAAGCGCTCGACTATTAGTTGTAAGGGTAGGCAATCGCAAAGTTTCCTAGATTCGGGATTTGTACCCAAATTGTTCATTCCGAACCGCACTTTGACTGGGATGAAGTCGATGCATTATGTAATCGCCATAAACGAAATTGGCATTCAGATAGGGTTTTGGGCCTCACGGCTCAAAGCCCTGAGGCCTAGCTGGGGTCGATATCGCTGATTCCCTACATGTGACATAGTTTGCATTGAGGACACGTTTGATGTCATTTCTAATGTACTTATTGGGACCGTATTCGAACCGCCAACAGGGATGGTATTGGATGCATCAATCGAACTTGAAACGATTTTTGCAGCCCCCTGTGGGGGATTTTGTCCCCTATCTTGGTTAGTTGTGTTAACCATTATTTTAGTACATTGTCTTCCGTATATGTGGATTATTGTTCTTTATTTTGTCGCTCAAGGTTCATATAACGGCCCAAACTCGTAAGATCTTAAAATTTTCTAATGTGTTTGATAAAATTTTGTTACTTACAATCGCCCCACCGGTGTGCCAATTTGTTTACAGTGATTTCTAGTAAACAACTGCTAGTCTTCCAATTATCAATTATTATTGGTTACTTGTAGGATCGACTAGATTGATCCTAGGACACATGTGTCATAACTCATTTCTATGTTCATACCCATTATCTTGATAAACTTATATTGTATGTTAATGTAGAATGTAAGATTCTTAAGAGATCTCTCTAAGATTGTCTATAGAAATATACTGACTGAATGTATAAAAGGAGGGCTTCGAATTAAACTTTAAGATTTAACACTTGAATGTAAAGATAAAGAGTTTCTGAGAATATAAAAGTTTCTGGAAATATAAAGTGTTTGAATGAAAGGACAAAGTAAAAGTGGGGTTTCTAAAGAGATAAATGTGTTTGAAAGCAAGTAAAACAAGAACATGAAAGGAAATCGAAAGATTCTAAGAGTAAAAGTACTGTAAAAATGAAAGGAATATGAAAAGACTTGGATTTAAATTATAAAGAATTATGATTTTCAGTACGTACATTTTGTCTTCCGACTCGCTTCCTTAAGTCACAGAATTGAGTGTTTTGAGATTTTTAGTACACTAATGAACACACCAATTCTAACATAAAGACACCTATTTATAACATCCCTGACCCTAACGGTCCTACTCTAGAATCATGCCACTCAAGCATGCACTTTTACGCCATCGACTTCCACGCCTTCTAAGAATGGCGCTTATTTGAAATTAATCCTATGCCAAATAAACCGCTTGCCTTTTTGATTCGAATTTGTAAATAACCCGCTGACCGCCCAATTTTATACATTGCATAAAAGAACTCTTTACATCTAACCACTAAAAATGCCGATCAAGTCCATCACTTATTACTAGAAATCGAAGAGTCCTGAGAACAATGGTTCTATATTTCCAACCAATATTCATCATTAATACCAACCTTTTATGGGTTTATTCAAGTATCTTTTGATATCCAACCGTCAGATTCAAATTGCCACTAACAACTGGAATGTATAATAAGTGTTTGGAAATGTTTGCTTTTGAAAAGAACTTTGTAATGATTCACGCCGGAATGTATACAAAGTGTTTGAAAATGATTTTTAGAAAGTGTGAGGTGTGAAAAGTAGTTTGATAGAGTAAACAATTAAGAGTCTATTACCTACTCAGAACGGTCGTTTTCGTGTTATTTTACTTTCCTTTAGAATAACAATATCCATACCATTAGTTGGTAGGTAACCTTTTCGTTGGATGTAAAGGGACATTCGAAGGGACATCGGATGGGCATAGAAGGCAACTTGTAGGAGTATCCTAGCACATTCGTAGGGACGATCATCACTTTTTGTAGGCAACAACCGAGGAAAGAGATCATGTATTCGTAGGCAACATCGAGGGTCATCGAGGGACTATAATATTTATATCGAAGGGTCTATGATGATATACTGTAGGCAACCGTACTAAGATACCCCACGCTCGAGGGACTTGACCATTTATATAAGGCAACGGAGAGAATACCTAGGTGGTATGTGAAGAGAATGTGTCTAATTCGTATATGTTATCTTGAGATTATAAGTGATCTACGTTGTTTTTATCTTGCCATACACGCCTAATTTACTAATGGTTTATAGGTGCGTAAAGTAAAATTGCGGAAATGTAAAGTGCAGAAAGTAAATCCTACGCTATTATATGGCTTTGGGATAGATACATAATTGAGGAGTGCGGAAAGTAAAATCCTAATTAAACTATTACATCCCATGAGCAGTTACATAATATTGAAAAGAAAATGTAGAAAATAATCCTAACTATTACAACCTCGGAAGGTATATAATCGGAAAAAGAATCGAATTGCAATAAGAGAAAATAATGTTAGTGAAAAAGATTTTTGAGTTAGGAAAAAGTTTATTAAGGTTAGTAGACCTAATTAGATGAGAAAATATTTTTTGGGGATTTTTCTGGATTGATTTTAATATAGAAAAACAATTAAAGGTTAATTTTTCGATTAATTAACAATTAATTAAAAGATGCATGCAAAATATTATTTTTTATGTTAAAATTAAATAAGTATTTTCCGACCTAAATGAAAAAGAAAATATATTTTGTGATTTTTAATGTGTTAGAAAAATATTTGAAAATAAATTAAATTGAATGGAAAATATGAAGAAAATAGGAAAATATGTTAGTTTTGAAAAGGTGTAAAAAAGAATGTTGGAGCCAGGGATCGAACCAAGGTCCTTTGGGTTATACGCGCGCTGCCTTACCACCGAACCAAACTACAGTTTGTGTTAGTATAATGGAACAGAATGAATATAAGCAAAATTAATTTCTGGGAATTAAAGAAATCAAAAAAACGCGCGCAGGGAGTCTTCTTCCCTATTTGAATTTCAGACTTTTAGCTACGGTTTTGGTTCGTAGCAACAACTTTTACCTACAGATCGTTTCTGTAGCTAAATCCCTGCAAATCAAAACATCAAGGAATATGCAACATAAGTGAAATATAAGGCCATGGATCAACTGTAAATCAAGTTCTAAACACGATGATGCCCTCGGTTCCTTCCAATTTGTCCTAAATAAGAAAACCCCAATCGGAGCTTACGAACCCTAGCAATGGTGAAACGGTATTCCTGCACTTAAAACTCAATTAAACTATGCAAAAAGCTTCGACGCTTCATGATAAACACAAATACATGGTTAAATTCAATTGATTATGCATGAAAATAAGAAAACGATTTTGAGTTAAAATGGTGCAAACCGTGATCGTGAATTCGTGTTTCTGGATGTTTTGCTTGCTTGTGAGTATCTGGAATCGATCAGAGGACCTCCAGGAAGCGATTGAAAGGCTTAGAATTGATTGAATTGATGCAAAACTATGTCTTCTATGTTGCTTGAAGGCCACGGTTTTTTGGACTTGGTTTAGGGTTCTTGAGACAGCAAATTCGTCCTTGTGGCATTTGGAATCATTGTGTATATATACTAGAGTGAATTAGGTCAAGAATTATGAAGAAATCTCATGCCAATCAATGAAAGAAAATTTGATTTGGAATAAAACCAAATATTGCCTTTTTTGATCAAATTTCAATCAAATCACTTGCCAATCTTCATTATTTCGAAATAATCAGATTAATTGGCTTGCTTGGACCTCAAGGATGAGAGAAAATTCATCTTGTACTTAATTTTTGATTTTATATCTTTTATTTTAATTAAATTGGTTTTAAATGAATAAAAATCCAAAATAAATAAAAAATAAAAGATTAAAACGTGGCCTTGGGCTTGGAGGTTCCAATTCAGATAAGGAACAAGTTTGAATCAACAAAAGTTAGGCCCATTTGGAGAAAAAAAATTATTTTCTCAAGTATTTCTCTTTGTGCACCTCCTCAAATATGCTCAACTTGCACAATGTGTATCTTGCTCAATTTTTAACATTTTTTGGTATTCTTGGACTTTTTAGAAAGCTCAAGATGTCTTCTAAACATCCCATTTGGTTTTATTTTTATTGAAGTTTCCATGCTCAAGAACACTTATTTTCAAAAAGATGACTTTTTGTTGACTTTTAAAAAGACCTGTAATGTTTTTATCCATAACTTCCAAATGAAGCATTTTCTGCCCAAGCTTGTGAGACATGAAGTTGTAGAGAATTGAATTCTCTCCAAAATGAGCTTTGGTGGAGAAATTTCTAATAAAGTATGTGAAAGTTATGCTTGGTCAAAGTTCTGTTGACTTTTGTCTAAAAAACCATAATTTAGAAACTTTGACTTTTGATCAAATCTTGAATTTTCTTGAGGAATCATGATCAATCCTTGATCAAATGATGAATGTTACTTCAGAATATTGGTGTTGACCAAAAATTATGAAGTTTGACTGTATGTTGACCACAGTTGACTTTTTGTCCAATATAACTGATTTTCAACCATCTGAGTAATTGAATGAGCAATCTTGACTTGTGAGGCTTAAAACTTGACATGGTGATTCTTGGAACACATGATGAGGCATGATGATCACTTGAAGCATTGAAGTCCATCTTGACTTGAGAATGGCAAACCCTAGTTTGATTGATTGCTTAGAGAGGGTTTATCCGTCAACCCTTGTGAAACCTTGAGTATGGATATGTGAAATGTCTTGAGAAGTGGGAGGGAAAATTTGGGTATAACAAAGTTGATCAATCACCGAAGTCACTCTTATAGATGAACTTCATGATTTCCTCTACATCCTTCTCCATATCCGATGGGCATTCGCAAATCAAGTTGTTTCATGGGTCGCTTGCCTTGGCTTTAGCAATGACTGCATTGGATTGTATCACCGATTAGAGAAAACTCGCCCGCTTCGGGTCATACCACCACTCAAAGAATACTATCGTTAGCAACATCCGTAATGTCGCCCTTCTTAGCATAATAGGAGACATCTTCTTATTTTACACCATGATAGTAGACATCCGATCCGTAATACCACGAGATTTTGTCACCTCTATACGGCAAAGGGTCGGCTTGGTAATTGCCAATGCAACGGGTTTTGTTGGTGCGTATATCACAATCGGGAATAAGGAACAGAATCACTGCATACGCCACGTGTCTCAACCTTTTTATCCTTTCTGATCCGATCGAATCGAATCAAGGCCATCAATCAAACATTGAATACCAACCTTTAGATTTGCACAACCATTCGAGCAATGTTCACAACTCTCACAAACAGCCACAACCGTGAAAGACCCTCTCTTGGTCAAGTATTCTTTAACAAAAGGCAGCGGTGTTTTCACCAAATCAACATCCATTATCAGATTGAGGACCTCCCCACCTTCCATCACAGCTTGAACAACCCCATGATGCGACATCAGATTCTGGGTAACATTAGGTCCAACGACTTGTGGTCGGGCCTCTAGTTCAATAGTCTTTGAATCAATGAGGTCTTGCACTTTGCATTTGAATGCGTAACAATTCTCAATGATATGCCACAACGTTCCAAAATGGAACTCACAACTGGCATTGGCATCATAGTTTCTGGGACGCTTATCCAGAGGAGGAGGTGCAAAGGCTTCGACATTACCTGCTTAAGATCACTCAGACAAACAAACAAATCTGCATAACTCATAGAAACGACATTAAACCTCCTAGGAGTACGATTCTCTTGTTGCCTCTGATTTTGTTGACGAGGTGCTTGCTGAGTTTGTGGTTGAGAAGCGGATATAGTCACTGCATTGACTTGAGCTTTGCTTCTACCACCATATACATACGGCTTCTCCTTTTGCTTCTGGGATGGCTGTATGCCTTCTTAACACCAGAGGAACTTCCTCCCTCAAAATGTTGGATTTTGCTAGACTTCAGCCCGCTCTCGATTCGTTCACCATAACGAACCATCTCAACGAAGCTTGCAGAAGTACTCCATGCAACATAATAATGTCCAGACAGAGTACCGTGAACATATCAATCATCTCCCGCCGACCATGGGTGGTTGAACTCTAGCAAAGAAGTTCTCTCCACTGAAAGCATATTCTTTAAATGTTTGCCGATTTCGAGACAAACCCAACAACCTGGTGCGATTTGAAGCCATATCAATGTTGAACGGTATTGCTAAAGAAAAGCATTCACAAGATCACGCCATGTCTTGATGTGACTTCTCTCTAAATGCATGTACCATTCTAGTGATGCTCCACCAACCTCTCATCTTTAGTGTACGCCATCTTGGAAATATGCAATGATATGAGTTTTGGGACAAGTCGCCCCATTGTACTTGTCAAACACCGATACTTTGAACTTTGAGGAAGTCTCACCTAGGTGCCAACCCCAAATCGATAAATCCACCGATAATTTCTCGACCTCAATAGCCTTCAACCGCTCTTCAAGAAACGTATCCGTGATCATCAGCTAGAAAATAAACTTCACTGTAATTCACAGAATAAGCCTCTTCATTCTAATCAAAGTCTGGATCTTGGGAATGAGAACGACCCCGAGTACGATGCCCTTGCATCCCATCATCAAAGAAATACGGCCCATGAGGTGGAGTAGGTGGTGGAGGCTGAAACCGACCATTGAGACGTAGACCCGACCACTAAGATGGTCGTTGACACCCAAATCAAAGATTATGTGCCCCTGCTCAACACGTGGTCGACCCACAAAAGCATCATCAAAGGGATTGCGTCGGTCATCTTTTGAACGAGATTTTTCAACCAAAGCCCTCAACTCTTGTTGTCCCTGATTCATGTTAGTGATAACTTCGATGAATTGAGTCATCTTCGCCTCCATCTACGCTTTCGTTGCGGCCATTTCTGCTTGAAGTTGTTCCATCCGTTGCTTCTCGTTCGAGTCGTAACGTGGAAATTTGCAATCTTTCTGCTAAATAAAAGCAGAAGCCGAGGATGAGAACTCTGGACATAACCTGATATGCATGGGATGTACATATATGAATGATATGCATGTTATGCATGTAATGGCATATTTAAACATTCTTAGGACTCTTAACACTTTGACTCGAGCCTTAGGATTTAGCAAGATAATGATGACTAGAAAGTCTAATTACCATTGAATCAAAGAAGTTTACAAGCAACTGAACAATTGTTTTGCAAATCGTAGAAAAAAGGAGTAATCCCATCAACAAGCCTGATGGTGATTTCCACACAAGACAAATATAGCATAAGTCTAAAAATCAGACAAAGGAAATCCTTCCGCATCTGGCACACCCGTTTGAGTCTTGAGACACTCCAACTCTCTGACAGCAAGGGACAATTGAGCTTCTTTCTCTCGGATACGGGATTCATATGCCAACTCGATTATGCATCGCTTCTTCAAGTCTTCAATTGGGCCTTGTACTTTTTCCAAACCAATGACACCCTTCCTATGATCCTCTCGTGGGAATGGAGAAATCTTCAACTCTAGACTCTTCTTGGTTGAATCCGACGCCCCTTTGAAATACTTGAGCTCATGAACCAACCGGTTCTTTGTTTGAGTTGCAACAAGATAGTCCATCGCTAACATTTCCTTCTCTTCAAGCAAAAGACGATTATGGGCGAGCACTCGCTCATAATCTCCTTTTGAAACAGAATCTAGGATTGACTCTTGAGGATAAAAAGTCGCAGCTCCAATAAGAGAAGGCCACTGATGATCTCTATTCTTGTCTTTGATCCATTGGATGTAAGAAGCATAGGTCGTAGGATCTTTCTTACCAAAATATTTTCCTCCTTCAAGACGAATGCTTTTCCATGCTTGAACAACTTTAGTCATCATCCCGGTAACATCAGGCACATCGTAGTATAGAGTTTCCCGCATTAAACTCGCATCAGGAGGTCCCATCAAAGCATAACCTAATTGTCTCAAAGCGAGAGTAGGATTGTAATTGATACCTCCCCTTATGCCCATGAGAGGGACATTAGGGAAATCTCCGTAGCGAATAATAATCATCTCACTCTCGGTCTTAGACGTCTCACGTCGACTCCAACCAATATCCTGAGATGTGAGGCCCATCAATCTTGGAACCCACCTCATAGTATGTTGAGTGTCAACGAAAGCACCATTCCGAGGAAGAAAACCCTGAAACCAGTGGTATAACAATGGTGCAAAGCAGTTTACAACTCCACCTTTCCCTTTGAAACTTCTGGATTGTACGGAATGGTAAACGTCTCCCAATAGAGTCAGAACAGGATTCCGCTAGATGAAGATAGAGATGGAGTTCATGTCAACAAATTTAGGCTCATTCGGGAATAGGCACATCCCGTAGATGCAACAAGCTAGAATGGAATTGAAGCTCTTCCAATCCTTCTTGCCAACTTTAGCATTACCTTCCCGTAAGAGAAAACCCAAATGAAAGCCTTTCACGGGACCCTTGCTTACAACATCGACGGACACCACAAATTTTTCCAAATAAAGAGCTCTAGCGATCTGATCATCGGTTGGCCTTTCCATAGAGACATGAAAAGGCACTTAATGCAAGATAGGAATGTACAATATGCTAGAATACTCCTCCAATGTAGGCGTCAACAAATAATCAAGGAATACAAAATACCTCAACTCGCGATCATAGAACTGGAAAAGGGCTTGGAGCCCGTCCTTCTGGTATTCGGTCAAAGGGGATTTCAACCATGTTAGAATTCTTCCATAATCTTTGGTAAACACGACAACATTCTCTGGTGTAGACTTGTTAGCCAGCAAGAGGAGATTCTCAAGAGCAGGAGTGGGAAATTTGTACACTGGATGACGTCTCTGATTACTCTTTTTTTAGTATCCATCTTCCAAAATAGCCCGACAACTAGACTCAAAGGTTAAAAATCCTGGAAATAAACAAATATGCATGTTAAAATATGCAAATTAAAAGTTTTTTTTTATGAATGCAATGTTTTGGGAACCATATCCTGTATGTTAAACCACGGCTGTACTGAAATCTCGGACAAATATCACAAGGTCTGAAACGTGTCACCCAATCGAGATTACATGTAGAAACCAAATATCATAAGTTCAAAGGTTCGGCGTTAAACTGGAATTCCACAGAAAATACCAAGTCACCATCAATAAAAAAGTCACCGGTAGTAACAAGTCACCAGCAGTACCTGTAGTAATGATATCCCGCCCCAACTCACAAGTTGATTCTAGACTCAACGGGGGTCCCTAATGATAAATAGAGTCGACGATCCTGTATCGAGTACTTCGCTGACTACACAACAGGGTATAGGGCGAAAGCACGGTCAATCGAATCTCGTCTGAGTTTGGTACTTCATGTCTCCTCGCTCGCACCACGGGATGCGGGATTAGACATGAACATCCATCTAGCCTATGTGTCACTGGCTAGGGTAGTGGGCCTTTTACCTCAAGTAACTCCCACCCAAATCAAGAGATCAAATAGTACATCAGCAGTCCAGATATAGGATATATGAAAGTAGTAAATATGCCACATAGAATGCAATGCAAAGCATACAAGGGATGATAAAGCGAGTAAGCAGACAAACACCCAAAAGACATGAAAAAGAAAGCTAGGATCAACTCCTGGACAGACCAGCAATAGGTCAATTGTCCCCAGCAGAGTCGCCAACTGAAACAACCGGCTGAACCTCCGACTGATATTGGTGTATCAATAGTGTCGCTATCGAACGTCTTTTATCTCACGACGGAGAAAGGAAAACATCGAGTAAACCTAAGGGGAGAGATCGCAGTCCTATGACCGAGAGATCAAGAGAATCTAGATAAGGGAGTTAATTGCGCGAGGGGAAGGGATTAGCACCCCACACGCCCATAGTACTATACGGTATCCACTTTCTATTTCTAGCTAAAGGGTGTGTTATATCTATCTATGCTTAACTGCTATCATGCAATGCAGAATAGAAAAGAAAATAAGAAACCACGGGGAAAAGAAGGAAGTATTTACAAAGTTTGCTCGATCGAGCCCCGTGACAAGATGCCTATGTATTCCCGCGTGCAATGGGAAAGTCAGAGCGTCGTAGTTCGGCTCACTTGGTTTGGTGGGTTTTGTGTTTTTTACTTGTAAAAAAGGTTTTAAACACAAAAGAAAATGCGCGCGAAGGCAAAAAAGAGTTTGTGTTGGTTGGTTGCTTTTACCTTGAGAAAGGAGTTCAAACCATTATTAAGTGTTTTGTTTTCAAAGAGAAAAGAAAAGCAAGTTTTAGTTTTATTATATGCATGGATGCAAAAGAAAGTAGCAAAACAAAAGGGAGACTAACTAAGTATTAACCCTAATGTTGACATGCAAAAGGTCGGGCCTATGGTTGAGGATGTAAGGGAATCTCTACCTATGTTGACATGCAAAGGATGTGGATCCTGATGTCTAGGCTAAAGAACCTATCCTAACCGGGTGAACCTGAAAGAAACAAACAAACAAACACAATCCACAAGTAGAATTCCCCTAAACGGGTCTTTAAATAAACCAGAGGGGTTCCTGAACATGCTCCAACTATGGAAGCCCCATCATGCATCTCTATTCCTACTTCTCATGGCAAAAGAAAGTGTTGCACCCCAAAATTCGCCCTCTTCATTTTTTAATAAATAATTGGCTAACACTTAATCAATAGGTGCATCGCATACATATCATTCATGCATTGATCATGGGTTCGGAATTTTCTAAATCGTGTGAGCCTGTGCAATTTTGAAGAAGAGGTTTGGTTCCAAAAGATGAGTATATGAGGTTCTCATATTCCGCATTTACTTTAATACGCAAGATATGTGTGTTCAGAAGCTTCAGATTATCTATCGAGAATTGGAGTTGAGGTTCTGATTGCCTATCAGTCGGATATTGATTACAGTTTCGAGCTACAGTGTGTGGTGGTCGAATACTTGAGCCCGAATTGATTATATGGCTTTCTGTGAGTGGTGAAGTATCTGTATACGGCTTATCGATCCACGCGATTCATCAGAAAATCAAGAACGGGCGGATAAAATGATACTTGAGTTTGTGTATCAAAAAGTCAATAAAAGTCAAAGTTTGACCGAGTGAAATTTCTGGTCAAAATTATGGTCAAAAGTCGACATTTGAGAAAATGCGATCATTTGTTGAGAAAAATCGGAAGAATCGGTTGAAAATGAGGTTTCTTGCATTTTAAGTAATCTTGGACTTAGAAAAATTTTCTAAGTTTTAAGTACTTTGTGTTCACGGAGCCATGTTGTCGATTCCGTATCTTGTTCGTCTGTGGTCGAAATTTCACGAATGGATAGTCGTTGGAAAGAGTGCATTTCGTACTACGAATTTGTCATTGTCCAGATTTTTCCAGAAATGCCCGAATTTCGAGTTACAAAGCTCCGAAGTTTGAAGTTCATAACTTTTGAAGTTTACACTTAGTAAAATTTTAAGTGTTTTTAATGTGTTCAAGTGCTCGACTTCGGAGATATTTTACACGTGTTTCGAGGCGTCGATTCGAGTTGAGTTCAAAATCAAAGTTGTTCATCTAGCGGCAATCTACAACTTTGCTGAAGAAATCAAATCCATTCGGGAAACGGATCAAAAATTACGGAGATCGGAAGTTACGGTTTATCATTTCTCAAAATTCAACACTTAGAAATATTTTGAAGTGTTTGTTTCTATGCTCAAGCTGACGCTTGTGGTCGATTTTATCATAGTTCATGGTTCGAATCAAAAAATATTCAACCGAAAAGTTGTTCGTCCCACGGCAATCTATAACTTTGTTGAAGGAGTCAAATTCATTCGACTCGGATCGGAGGTTATAAAGCCTTAAAATAAGAATTGCTATGTTTGTAAGATTCGAGTAGTTTTGTGCACATGTTCGTGGCTGTTTCGCTATTGATTCGGTCGCTGCACGGAGAAACTCCGAACACGAAAGTTGAGATTGCATGTACTCGCATAAGTTTCATTTAGAAACTTTTTCGCTTTGACGTTGGAGTGAAAGATACGGAGCACCGTAAGTGACAGTTTAGTTGCTAAATGCAAGACAAAGATACACATTCTTTGCCATGGCTACTAAGCATTTCATCGAATGCTTTTTGTGCACATGTTTGAGGTGTTTTCGTCGATTCGATCGCCGCATCGGAAAAACTTCAAACACGAAGATGGAGTTTTCCGTATCCTCATAAGTTCTTAGAAACTTTGTCGTTTGGATTGTCGCAAGTTATGTTTGGAATTTGCCCACTGCCAAGATTTCTTTATCGAACACTGTAGGCAAAGTTCAAACGCATTTTCTCTATGATTTAAGCCTCATTTGATTTCGTGATTAACATCAATGTTGTTCTACTAATGTCATCTTTCCGATGGCACCGAGTTTGTGTTATTCGGTCGAGTATCGGAAAAGTTATAGATCCGTAAAGTGGTGTACATAGATTGAGTGGTAAACATGGCACTTAGAGGAAATTCTCAAACTTTCAAGTCAGCTTGTGCCGTCATGATTTCGAAGCTAAATACGGCGAGCTTACAATCGATTTCTCATCGGGTGCTCAACATCAATACTGCTCTATCAAGTGTGTTCTTCGAGTCGACACTCTCGTTATATCGATTGAGTTACTACACACCAAGATAGGAGCATACAAAGTAGCGGGCATGGTTGTTTTTCGTTTAGAAAAAGTGTTGGCATTAGAGATATTCATGACAGTAATAAATAAACTAACATAATCCATTTTTTTCTTTTTCCACACAGTAACAAAAAATCAGTAACAATCATAACAAAACTATTTTTCTTCTTCCATTTTTTTCACACACCATTCTGTTACGAAATTTTTTTCCTCTTCTTCATTTTCTCTCGCCTTACCTGCTACTTCCACAAACAACCATAGTCTTTTTCTTTCTTTTTTTTACCTCATAACAAACTACAAAAAAATAACAGTAACAGTAACCATCTTTTTTCATCACTTTTTCTTTCTTCTTTCTATATACTGCTTTCTACCTCCTACTCCATCCTCCCTCAATCTCTTGCTGTGTAACAATTTCGACAGAAACAGGATCTGTAATTTAACCACCATTGACGCCGCTCTTCTCTTCTCCTACATTCATAACCAAGAAAATCACTCTAATGTAAAATGAAAAAGATCCTTCACTCTCTCTCTTGCCATTTTGCACGGTAACAAATCCATTCTCTTCTCTCGTGATTTTTGCCAACAAACTCAAAAGGAAACAAGGAGAAAAAAATGTAATGTAATCATCACATTCTTTCTTTCTCTCACTCTAACAATCTAAAACCAACACAACTCACCTCATCCTCTCGCTCACTCACACAGATCACCGATTGTCCTAACAAGTTCAAGATAGTGGCGCAGAAACGGTTCTGGGAGTCGAGGCATAGTCTCGGTTTTCATCGCCTTCATCTTCAAGGATTGGAACTTCAGATTGGGTTTGTTTCTCAAAGATATCGGGATCTTTGAATTCTATCTTCACAAGGTTGGAAGCACGCTGCAAGGTTTGTTGAAAATGTAATGAGGAAGTGTCATTCATCGCGAGAGATCTTCGCGAAAAGGGAGTTCTTATTCTTCCTGCAAGATTCAAGACGCGGACTAACTCACGAGTAAGTTATCTTGAAACTCGCTCTTTTTCATGCTATGTCCGAGGTGCTACCGGTATTTTATAGACGTGTTTTACTAGATCCGAACTACTATGTATGATACGCATATGATTGCACTATTAAGCAACTTTCTGGAAATTTGGATATTAGATTCAGATTCTGTGTAAAAGAATGAATCGAGTGGCATGAGGAGTGATTCGTTCCGGCGGTGAACTGCCGTAGGAGGTGATCGGAATTTCAGTTCCGGCGACCGTTAGTCCAGGCCCTATGCGTGGCCTTCTTTGATTGGTGCATGGTTTGTTTATGTTAGCCGTCCAGATTACGCCACGTGTCGCTTTCTGCTTGTTTTAAAAGAATAATAATAATAATAAAATCAGGATTATTAAAATATGGCTGACCAATTGATGTAAGTATATGCATACATAAAAAAAAACGTTACATGTTATTAAAAAATCTGAAAATATATATTTTTGTTTGAGAGTTTGGTTCGGGCCTAACATAACGAAACTGGGCTTAGAATATTCAGGTTCATACCCCCGATGCTTGCTAGCCCATGCGCCATTAAAACATAATTTAGTATAAACTGGAATTCGGCAATACACCGCCTGTTTCTTCAATTCATAATTTCACGATTATTTCGGTTTAGCTCCCGATTTCGATTGTTTTGGCTTGTAAAAAATCCATAAAAAATATATTCTGATATTTTAAGGTATTAGAATATTTTTGACATTTTTTTAATATCTTTTTTAATTAATTTCTTTTATTTTTTCTAATTCATTTTTAATAATACATTTAGATGTTTTTTTATAGTTTGAATTGACTAACTTAGGAAGTATAATGCCATTTTTTCTTTGAAACTCTAAGATATTTCTTATACCATCTAATTATAGTTGAAAGTATACGTTACCTTAGTATTGTAAGTAAAATTTCAAATTTATCTTTGATATTCCGATTTCATTGTAAATAACCATTTTTTTGCGTCTTGTGTTTTATTTAAAAGCCGCATTGCTATTTCTGACACTCTGTTTTGTATGCGAGGTACGCGGAGCGTTATACTATTGATTTGGACGTATAAAATCCACGTTTTGATGTTACACACATGTGTGTGTACTCTATATCTGTCTGTTTGGTTTTCACCATCTTTTCCAGGTTATCTGATTTGATTTGGATGTGTAGAATCCATATTTGTTGCTCGCACACATGTGTGTGCCTTTCTGTTGCTTTGTCTGGATTGTAATTTTCTGCAAGTTCATTCGATATACGTCGAGTGTGTATAGACACACATTCTTGACCGTGCGTATCTACGCACATCCTTTGTCTGTATTATCTGGATAGCTTCTTGCAGGTTTATTGGATATACGTCGAGTGTGTATAGACACACATTCTTGACCGTGCATATAGATGCACATCCTTTATCCGTATTGTCTGGATTATGATCTTGTACAGGTGTATTTGCTTCAGATGTGTATGATGAACATTTTGGTTATGCTTTTTGTGCCTCCGCAGACTTCTCACCGGATTTCTTTATTGCGTGTCAGCAGTACTTGAAGTTTTCCGGAGTATTTCTATAGCTTGTGTTGCTCTTCGGATTTAATATCCGTTTGGTATTTATTTTACTTTATTTACTGCATTTCTTTACCGCTTTTATAGAGAGCATGAGAAGTAGAGTTTTACCGCTTTCCTTGCCATGAGAAGTAGGAATAGAGATGTATGAAGGGGCTTCCGTAGTTGGAGCATGTTCAGGAACCCCTCTGGTTTATTTAAAGACCCGTTTAGGGCAATTCTGTTTGCTAATTGTGTTTGGTTTGTTTAAAATCCTCCATTTGCATAGGGAGGTAATTCTCAGTAAGTGTTTACATTTGTGCTTGCATAGGTCAGAGTGGTTAGGACACCCGACGTGGTACCACTAAGCAAAGTCCCGCTTTTTATATTTTTTGTCATCGAGTCATTGATATATGGGCAAGCTGGAAGAAAGGGTCCGCAATCAACCCCCCGCACAGTTCTAGTCCGTGTCAGCTCAGCACACGCGAATCGTGTTGCTTCCTTTATCGAGTCAATAATAAAAGTGGCTAGAGTCCCCTATTCTGACTCTCCACTCATTCATGGGGTTCGCATTTATTGCTGAACTCGCATCATTTTCTCTGTAGGTTATGCCTACGATTGTTTGACATTTGTTTTTGCATTGCATTGTTTGTGTGCTTTTGCCAAAGCACGTGTTTGCTTCATCCCTTTTGTCGTCTTCGACTCTACTTTAGTTAGTGATTCGAGATGGACATAGACTTAGGTTTTAAACCTTTTCCATCCTTTTGTTGTCATCTTCGACTCTACTTTAGCTAGCGATTCGAGATAGACATAGATCTAGGTTGTAAATCTTTGCATGTTCCTTTAGGATTCCCTCTCGACTCTATCTTAGGTAGTGATTCGAGTTAGACCTTAGGATGTAATCCATGCATGATGACATTAGGGATAGCATTAGATAGTTTCCTTGTTTGTTTTCCGCTTCTTTTGCATCCATGCATTTAATAAAACTAAAATTGTTTTTCTTCTTTTGCAAATAAAACACTTAATAATGGTTCAAACTCTTTTTCAAGGTAAAACAACCAACCAATGCAAACCCTTTTTGCCTACGGGTTTTATTTATTGTGTTTAAAATTTTTCATAATTAAAAACACATAACCCATCAAACATGTGAGCCGAACCACGGCGCCTCGACTTTCCCATTGCACGCGGAATACGAGGCATCTTGTCACGGGCTCGATCGAGCAAACTTTGTAAATACTTCCTTCTTTTCCCGTGTTTTCTTTATTTTCTTTCTTTCACATGCATATTCCTTTAGCATACATGTATAACAATTACAGTAAATAGATATAAACACACCCATTAGATGTAAAATAGAAGTGGATACCGTAGCAAGGGTGTGTGGGTGCTAATACCTTCCCTTCGTAATAGATTCCCTTACCCTATCTCTCGGTCGCAAGACTCGTGCCTTATCCCTTTTAGGTTTTCGCTGCTCACCTTTCTCCTTTAAGTAGATAAAAACGTTCGATGGCGACTTCATTGATATAGTTATCGGATGATGTTCAGCCGGTTGTTTCAGCTGGCGACTTCACTGGGGATCGTGCAGACCTGTTGCTGGTTCGATCACGAGTCGATCCTAACTTTTATTTTCACGTCTATTGGGTGTTTATTTATTTGTGTATTTATTTACTTGCTTTATTGTAATATCCTTTGTATGCTTGCATTTCATTCTATTTGGCATATTTATTGCTTTCATATACTGGTTGGTCTGTTGTGCTGTGATCTTTTCTGATTTTGGTGGGAGTTACAAGAGGTAAAAGGCACCATACCCCGGCCAAGAGACACATAGGACACCTAGGAATAGAGTGGAACATGTCAGATACCGGATGTAGATCTTGTAGTCTGACATGTCGTCCATGCTTCAGAGGAGGTTCAATCAGGGGGCTATCATCTTCACGTAGGTGTTATGATGTTAGTTTCTCTAGGCGAACTAGATCCTGGAGTTACCTTGACCTTACCCAAGCCTTAGTTTCACCTGTGAGTGGGACAGGATCATGATTATTAAGTGCACTGGGATGATGGTGACTATGTTCAGATGGTGACTATGTTCTGATGGTGACTATTTATTCTGATGGGGATTATATTGGTCCTTATGTGACGTTCTATTATTGATGACCGTGTGGCTTATGATACTTGGTTCCTTGACACCTGGTTTTCTGGTATTTTCTACGATGTTCCGAAATGATGTCGGACCTTTGATCCTATGATATTCAGACTTGGTTCCTCTATGGTATTCTGAATTGGTGTTGAACCTTTGATCCTGTGATATTCAAATTGTTCAGAGATTATGCAGCAGTTATTCAGCGGATTGTACAAATGCTACCCGTTGTTATGCTGAAATTTTGAACCCATGGTTAATGTACTTGCATAGCATGTTTATTTTTCAAAAGAAATGTCAGAAAAAATAAATATGCACATATCTAACCTGCATATTCATTCATTTCATGCATTCATAACAGGTGTTCAAAACTTGGGGATTTCTCTTATTCAGACCTGATATTGTCTTTGTAGAACTACAAATCTTGACTTCTTACCACTCTACGATCCGATCAGATTTAAGTGATGGAACAACTTCGTGGGGAATTGGAGGAAATGAAAGAACAAATGGCGTTTTTGATGCTAGACATACAAGATTTGGTTAGTGGACAAGAACTCTTGAGAGAGGAGAACCACCAGTTGAAGACTCAGTTGAGTTTTGTTATGGAAATTCTGAATACCGTGTTGAAGAAGGAAGACAAACTTGCACCCATTTCCACAACAAGAGTTTCTTTTCCTCCCTGTACTTTGGGGGATTCTTCAAGTCTTAAATCAGTGTGTGCATCTCCTCTACTACCTTGTGTTCGGGTATTTCGCCCGTAACCGCTTCGTTGCTCGAAAGATCCAAAGGGTAAACTCATCAACCAGGATCGTCACAACCTGAGAGGAAATTTGATCCCATTCCGATGTTGTATGCTCGCCATTCCTCAATTGCTTAAGTTTCAGCTTGGTTGAGTCAATTTTCATGACGTATGGAAAGCTTCATGATTATGATGAAAATGCTAGGTGTGATTTCCATTCTGGGGCACCTTGTCACGATACTGAGAACTGTATGGCATTGAAACATAAAGTTCAGGATTTGCTAGATGAAGGAATAATTTTGTTTAATCCCACGGGTTTGAGTGTGCAAATCAATATTACCCCAATTGATGATGTGACTATTTCGGCTCCTACTATGCCTCAAAAGCAAACTTATGCTTCCAAGGATAATCAAGAACCACCAAAGGTGCCTGGAAATTTGATCCTCTCCTAATGCCTTATACTATTTTGTTTTCTCATCTTATGAGACTGAAGTTGATTGAGTTGCGTACTTGGAAAGTTGATCCTAATAAGTTGCCAAATAATTTCAAAGCCAACGCCCGGTGTGTTTTCCATTCTAATGGGAAGGGGCACACTATTGAGAATTGTATGGCTTTCAAGCAAATGGTGCAAGACCTACTTGATTCTGAGGCTTTTAACTTCGGATCAGCACCAACATCTGATGATATTCAGCATCCATTACCAACTCATGTTGATGCTACTGTCAATGCTATTGTTGAAGATGGAAGTTTGAACTTGGTTAAAGATGTAAATCTGCTGACAGCTCCTTTATCCTCTATGAAAGAGCGTTTGTTGAGAAAGGGTGTATTCCCAGGTTATGGTATTAACTGTGAAGATTGTATGATCCATCCAGAAGGTTGTAAATCCTTGAGAGATAAAGTGCAAGATCTGCTTGACGCAAAGGTTATCAAATTCACACCGGATGGTCAGATTTGGGTGGTCCTTTGACTCATTGAATATCAAGACTTCAAAATGCATCATCTGAAGCAATAAGCCTATTCGGAGACTACTCTCCTCAACAATGGAAATTTCCAATTTTATTTTGCATTCTCATTTGTAATTTTTCTTATATGCTCATTACTTAATTGTATGCAAAACTTGTTCATTCTTGAATATTAATCATAATGCAATGAATATGTTTGTCTTGAATTAATCCATTCGTATTCACTCTTAATTGTTTTAAATGCTTTTGATGCTCAACTCTGGTGAATAAAGCAAGACCTCTTTAGGGAGGATGATGAACAATATACCAATAATCTTAAACGGTATTGCTTTCGAATAAAAACTTTGCTGATGATGTACAAGCATTGTTTCAAATTCCCAAACACTGGAGATATAAGGGAGATAGACCCTCGTTAACCCCTTTGAGCCTTGAAGTAGGAGTTTCTTTTCTATTCAGAAAAAACCCTCATTTTTAACCCGGGGCAGGGTAGTGTTCAATTAACCTGATCGAGCATTTGAATCTCATTAGGAGAGTACATTCAAGGATCAACCGCAATTGTTATCCTTCAGTTATCAAGAGGTCGAAGAAGATGGAGAAACCCCAATGGGTATTCATTGTCCATCAAGGAATTAGGTAGTCACACCTTAATAAAGAGTCGAATGACTTAGTTTCACACGACTTGTTCAAAAAAAAAAGAGAAAAAAAGAAGAAAAAAAAGAAAAAGAAAAAAGATAATAAAGAAAAAAGAAAAGAAAAGAAAGAATATGATATTGCAAATCAAAGAATAAGGTCGTGTGATCAAATACTAAATGAAAGAGGTGAATGACTACCATGTCCCAAAAGATACCTCGTTGGTTCCCAATTATTGTAAACTCCCTGTGAAAGGTGAGTGCTTGTATTGAGTTAATTGAACGTAGGAATGGAGAACATCACGGAGAACGGGTGGGCACCAAATATTTTGAGCCTTAAATCTTTTTTTCTAAAACCGTGAACCAGGCCACGTTACAACCCTTGAAAGTCCTAATTGAAGCATGGGTTAATTTGAAAGCTAAACTGTGACGAGAGTACGGTATCCTGACTCCTAGGAGGCTTGCTAAAATTTTGAGTTGGTATCACTCCATCTTTTTACTTTCTTTGAACAAAAATTCGATGTTTTGACATCTTTTCAATAAATGTTTTTATTTTCGAGACAAGCATATGATTTGCATTAGAATTATCATTTGTAGAATAAAACATTCTTTGCATATGAATAAGTGATTAAACATCAAGTAAGCTTGCATAATGAGCATCAGATGAAAAACTTGATTATCCCGAGAGACAAATTGCTTCGGGGATGTGTTGAAGAGTAACTCATTTTTGAAGAGTTATCTTAATCTGGGGCATGTCTTCTATTGACTCTGTTTGGTGTAAGAAGAACATTTTGTCAAATCATTTGAAACAGATTGTGTGCAAGTTTTAATTGCCCAGAGGTTTCTGTTGAGCTATTGCATATCACTTTCAGTTGTTCCCAATGGGTGGATTGCTTGAAATGTCTACTCAAGCACGAAGCATATCATGTTGAGAAGCACAATTGTGTGATAGCCTGCATTCTAGATATAAGACAATTACCCTGATGAGGTTTGATCTTCAAAATTTGTGAGTCTCCCATCTCTCTGATAGCACGAGGTGAAGCATTGGATTATCAAAACCCCGCAAAGCAGGGGCAGTATCCCATTGATGGTACTCTTTTGAGAAGAATTTTCTTAGTGTTTGATTGCCCAGAAGGGTAGAGAAACATGTTGATGCTCTCTAGAGTGAGTTATGATTAAACCAGGGCAGTTATGTCGAGATTCTAACAATCCCTCAAAGTGATGATCAATCCGGCGAAGTTATGTCAAGATTCAAAAATCTCTCAAATGATGAGTAATCTGGGGCATTCAAGTTGGGATTATATCCCTCAATGTTTAAGTTAAACTGGGGCATTTATGCCAAGGTTTAATCTCTTCGAGAATTTGTTGATTAGAGGAGGATCTTTTCAGAATTCGAAGACGCAGGGGCAAGCTGTCTCTCTGTAATTCCCTCCGTGATTGGAGATATTGTTATGACTTGCAACTTGCAGGTACGTGATAGGTTATCAGTGTGAGGCCCCTTTTCCTCAATGAAGAGTACATCTCGGTCCAGGTTCATCCCCTGTGAAGCCAATTCTCAAGCAGAATTCATTTCCAGAAAGTCCTGATGGACTGATCTAATTACCAGTGATTCGTGCTTCGATATATTGATATTGTCGTACTCACCAGTGTAAGTCTCGATGTTGGTTGAGGCTTATCCCTAGTGAGGTTGATTCTCAAGCAGAATTCATCACTAGAAGGGTCGGATGGGTTGATTAGTTCCCCAGTGATATACACTTCAACATATTGACATTATCAAATTCCCCAGTGCAAGTTATGGGTACCCATCTCGAGTAAATCCCCGGTGAGGTCATTGATACTTATTCCAGGATAAATTCCCCAGTGAATATCCATTGAATTCTCAAATCATCCTTGATAGAAGGTTTTATCCTTTATTCTCAGCGAAGATGGTTTTTGAACCGTTGATTTAGGGTTGATATCCCCAGTGAGTATGCTTGACAGATGAATTGTTGTTGTATTCTCCAGCGAGTTTTGTCTCGCCACATCAAAGTTCCCATTGTGAATCGCGCTCCGATCAATTGATTTTATTCCCCGGTGTAAGTCGCACTCTTCCACATGAAGTTATTCTGAGCATCTTCAGGAGCTTTGTTCTCACATCAGTCGTGTTGGGACAAGAATATTTGTTTCCCCAGTGGAGTTGGATATCTGAATGTATTGCCCAGTGGAGCTTTCTATCCGAACCAGGTTTCTCTTCACCAATGAACATTAATCATTCATATGTTCCGGTATTGTTACACCGATGTGAATTCCTCAGTCAAAGTCTCCCCAGTGTGGTCTTGCTATTGAGATCCTTATTCTTGGAGACAAAAGTTGTTATGTTCTCCCCGGTGGATTCTTGGTTTGAAAAGCTTCATATCCCCACAAGAGGATTGATTCCCCAATGAAGTCTAATGCCATTTGATTTACTCAAGATGTTAATGGTTGTTCGCAGATGTTTGTGAATTTCCCCATGAAGTTGTATTCCCCAGTGGAGTTTCTTTCAGAATTCCCCATGAAGTCTCCAAATTCCCCAGTGAAAGTAGGAGAATTCTCCGGAGAAGTTTTATGTATCCTTAGTGAAAAGTAATGACTCTCTCCCCAAGAAGTCAAAATTGGTTTGAAGTCCAATTCGATTCTCCCCAAGTGAAGAATGCTTCCCATATTGGAATTGCAATTTATTTTTGCAAGTGTTCTCCAAAGTCCATTCTTCAGTGGCGTCTCTCTCTTGGATGTTAATGGCTTCTCAGTAGCTGATCGCCAATATTATTACTTCTCATTTAATCATTCAAGCATGCATTCATTACATTGCATCTACCTTAAACGCGTAGCATTCCATTGATTGGGAGCATTACGCCATAAAAGTTCAAACATGCATATTAAGTGTTTGCCAATTATGTATATCCAGAAGAAATAAACAATCTCTATGTGGTTTACTCTCGAGTTTGTTTTCTCAACGGATTTCTGCTTCCTTAATCGTCACTTCAAATTTAGTATCTTATGGGAATTCATTCTCTCTCCAGTGACGTCTTCTATGACTTTCTTTATGTTAGTCACGTCGGGTCGTGTTACCCTTTCCCCAGTAAGTCGTAAACTTTCCTTGCTTATGCAAGTCGTCGGTTATCTTACCCGTGTTTGCCTTACCTTTTCAAGTATTTGAGTATCCATACTTGGTGTGTGGAATTCAGATATTTGCCACTCTTAAAGAATTATGCCCCGCCTTTGGCCTGAGGGATATTATAGTTTTTCGCTTTTGCAAGCACTTTTTAAAAGCCCGACATGGTGGCAATCTCTGGTAGAGTCTGCTTTGGTCAGTCCCTTTACCCTATAGTGCATCTTTGTACATATGCTTCTTTTCCTCTGTGAGTCGTAGACTTCTCTTGCGTAGCAAGTCGTTGGTTATGTTACCCGCGTTTGTATCGCCGTTAGAGTGTGAGTAAGAGTCGGTATTCAACCTTTCTTGCTTTTCAAGTATTTGAGTATCCATACTTGGTGTGTGGTAATTCGGATAATTGCCACTCTTGAAGAATTATACCTCGCCTTTGGCCTGAGGGATATTATAGTTCTTGTGCGTTGCATGCACCTTTTTAAAGCCCGACATGGTGGCAATCTTTGTTAGAGTCCTCTCGATCGGTCTCTTTCCCTCGTAAGTTCATCTTTGTACAGATTTTTCTTATCCCCAATGAGTTCATCTTTGTACAGATGTTTCTCTTCCTCTTGTGAGTTTGTCTTCTCCCGACGTTCTCTCTCTTGTGAGTTCATCTTTGTACAGATGTTTCTCTTCCCCTTGTGAGTTCACCGTCTCCAGGTGTCTTCTCTTTATTTAGATCAGCGAAGTTAACTAGCTCTTCGTGCTAAAGATCTATTTTCGAAGTTCCTCTTGGTATAGATGTTTACTTCCTTCTGAGTTGTCTTGGTATAGATATACTCTTTTAGAGTTCGTCTTGGTATAGATGTTATCTCTTTTGAAATTCACTTTGGTATAAGTGTCTTCATTTTGATCTTCGAAGTTCGTTTTGGTATAAGCGTTTCTTCTGTTTGAAGGTCTATGGTTAGAGTTGTCTTGGTATAGATATACTCTTTTGGAGTCCGTCTTGGTATAGATGTTCTCTTTCTTAGAGTTCATTTTGGTTTAATTGTCCTCTTTCTTGAAGATCGTCTTGGTATAGATGTTTTCTTCCTTGTGAGTTCGTCTTGATATAGATGTACTCTTTCTTGAGTCCGCTTTGGTATAAGTGTACTCCCTTCATCATCGCCATAGTAAATTCATCTTGGTACAGTTTGTTCTCACTTTACCATCTTTGGTGGGTCGCTTCAATGCAAGTGTTCTCGTGAGCGGAATGCCCGAGTTCGCGCGTATAGGTTTTCCCTCTTTGTATCTCTCTGTATCATTCTTGATGGGTTATTTCAATATAGATGTTCTCGTGAGCGGAATGCCCGAGTTCGTTTGTATGAATTTGTCTCCTTCATTTCTCGTCTACACTGGGTCACTCTTTCATGGGTTCCACTCTTCATCATTTCTGGTGGTCGCTTCAATACAAGTGTTCTCGTGAGTAGGGATGGCAACGGGGCGGGTCGGGGCGGTTAAGCACACCTGCACTGCACCCGCCTCCCACCTGCAGACCCGCACCCCCGCACCGGGCTAAAATTTGTTCACCCGCCCCACCCCAACAAGAAAGGTTCACCGCCCGCAACCGAATAAATTTTTTATTTTATTTTTAAATTTATATTTTTTTCAATAAAGTTAAAAATAAATAATTAAACTAAATATTTAATTATTTTAAAAGTATTTTTCAAGTTTGATAGTTTATTTAAATTTTATTTTCAAAAAAATAAATAATAATTCTAATAAACATAATATTATAACATTAAATAGTATAAAAAAGTGTAAATAAGTAATAAAAAATATTAAAAACAAATAAAATAAAATAAATTTAGTTGGCGGGTGCGGGAGCGGGTGCGGGTGCGGGGCGGGTATTACCATCACCCGCCCCCGCACCCGCACCCGTAAATTAAAACGGTTTTACCGCACCAGACCCGCCCGGTTAAACCGGTTTTCCGCCATTTGGCGGGCGGGCGGCCGGGTTTATTTGCCATGCCTACTCGTGAGCGGAATGCCCGAGTTCGTTGGTATAAGTGTGTCCTCCTTATGTCTCTCCAGTGTATATGTTCAAACAGAAAATCAAAAATATAATAATTCTCCGCTCGCATTCAGAGCGCGAATTTTACGGTTCATTTAAGTATTCAATCATCTTCTACCTTGTTGGTTCGAAAGGCTTACGCCAATCTCACCCTCCTGTCGAAGAAGATTGAATAGGGGCAGCTGTTGCACCCCAAAATTCGCCCTCTTCAATTTTTTTATAAATAATTGGCTAACACTTAATCAATAGGTGCATCGCATACATATCATTCATGCATTGATCATGGGTTCGGAATTTTCTAAATCGTGTGAGCCTGTGCAATTTTGAAGAAGAGGTTTGGTTCCAAAAGATGAGTATATGAGGTTCTGTTATTCCAGGCGACTTCTTAATACGCAAGATATGTGTGTTCAGAAGCTTCAGATTATCTATCGAGAATTGGAGTTGAGGTTCTGATTGCCTATCAGTCGGATATTGATTACAGTTTCGAGCTACAGTGTGTGGTGGTCGAATACTTGAGCCCGAATTAATTATATGGCTTTTTGTGAGTGGGGAAGTATCTGTATACGGCTTATCGATCCACTCGATTCATCAGAAAATCAAGAACGGACGGATAAAATGATACTTGATGTGTGTATCAAAAAGTCAATACAAGTCAAAGTTTGACCGAGTGAAATTTCTGGTCAAAATTATGGTCAAAAGTCGACATTTGAGAAAATGCGATCATTTGTTGAGAAAAATCGGAAGAATCGGTTGAAAATGAGGTTTCTTGCATTTTAAGTAATCTTGGACTTAGAAAAATTTTCTAAGTTTTAAGTACTTTGTGTTCACGGAGCCATGTTGTCGATTCCGTATCTTGTTCGTCTGTGGTCGAAATTTCACGAATGGATAGTCGTTGGAAAGAGTGCATTTCGTACTACGAATTTGTCATTGTCAAGATTTTTCCAGAAATGCCCGAATTTCGAGTTACAAAGCTCCGAAGTTTGAAGTTCATAACTTTTGAAGTTTACACTTAGTAAAATTTAAGTGTTTTTAATGTGTTCAAGTGCTCGACTTCGGAGACATTTTACATGTGTTTTGAGGCGTCGATTCGAGTTGAGTTCAAAATCAAAGCTGTTCATCTAGCGGCAATCTACAACTTTGCTGAAGAAATCAAATCCATTCGGGAAACGGATCAAAAATTACGGAGCTCGGAAGTTACGGTTTATCATTTCTCAAAATTCAACACTTAGAAATATTTTGAAGTGTTTGTTTCTATGCTCAAGCTGACAGTTTCAGGGTCGATTTTATCATAGTTCATGGCTCCGAATCAAAAAATATTCAACTGAAAAGTTGTTAGTCTCACGGCAATCTATAACTTTGTTGAAGGAGTCAAACTCATTCGGGACTCGGATCGGAGGTTATAAAGCTCAGAAAATAAGAATTCGTTATGTTTGTAAGATTCGAGTAGTTTTTGTGCACATGTTCAGGGCTGTTTTCGTCATTGATTCGGTCGCTGCACGGAGAAACTCCGAACATGAAAGTTGGAGATTGCCATGTACTGTACAAGTTTCATTTAGAAACTTTTTCGTTTCGGACGTCGGAGCGAAAGATACGGAGCACCGTAAGTGACAGTTTGAAGTTGCTAAAATGCAAGACAGCATACACATTCTTTGCCATGGCTACGGAAGCATTTCATCGAACAGTTTTTGTGCACATGTTTGAGGCTGTTTTCTCGTCGATTCGATCGCCGCAAGGAAAAACTTCGAACACGAAAGATGGATTTTTCCGTATCCTCTACAAGTTCCGTTTAGAAACTTTTTCGTTTCAGACGTCGGAGCAGGAGATACGAAGCGCCGTAAGTGACAGCTTGAAGTTGGGAAACTGCCGCAAGTTATGTTTGGAATTTGCCCAGCCTGGCCAGTACTTTTATCGAACACTTGCGAGGCAAAGTTGAAACGCATTTTTCTCTATGATTTAAGCCTCATTTGATTTCGTGATTAACATTAATGTTGTTCTACCAAATGTCATCTTTCCGATGGCACCGAGTTTGTGTTATTCGGTCGAGTATCGGAAAACTTATAGATCCGTAAAGTGGTGTACATGGATTGAGTGGTAAACATGGCACTTAGAGGAAATTCTCAAACTTTCAAGTCAGCTTGTGCCGTCATGATTTCGAAGTTAAATACGGCGAGCTTACAATCGATTTCTCATCGGGTGCTCAACATCAATACTGCTCTATCAAGTGTGTTCTTCGAGTCGACACTCTCGTTATATCGATTGAGTTACTACACACCAAGATAGGAGCATACAAAGTAGCGGGCATGGTTGTTTTTCGTTTAGAAAAAGTGTTTGCATTAGAGATATTCATGACAGTAATAAATAAACTAACATAATCCATTTTTTTCTTTTTCCACACAGTAACAAAAAATCAGTAACAATCATAACAAAACCATTTTTCTTCTTCCATTTTTTTCACACACCATTCTGTTACGAAATTTTTTTCCTCTTCTTCATTTTCTCTCCCCGTACCTGCTACTTCCACAAACAACCATGGTCTTTTTCTTTTTTTTTTTTTTACCTCATAACAAACTACAAAAAAATAACAGTAACAGTAACCATCTTTTTTCATCACTTTTTCTTTCTTCTTTCTATATACTGCTTTCTACCTCCTACTCCATCCTCCCTCAATCTCTTGCTGTGTAACAATTTCGACAGAAACAGGATCTGTAATTTAACCACCATTGACGCCGCTCTTCTCTTCTCCTTCATTCATAACCAAGAAAATCACTCTAACAGAAAACAGAAAAAGATCCTTCACTCTCTCTCTTGCCATTTTGCATACGGTAACAAATCCATTCTCTTTCTCTCGTGATTTTTGCCAACAAACTCAAAAGGAAACAGTGGAGAAAAAAATGTAACAGAATCATCACATTCTTTCTTTCTCTCACTCTAACAATCTAAAACCAACACAACTCACCTCATCCTCTCGTTCACTCGCGCTCGCGTATCACCGATTGTCCTAACAAGCTCCGAAGATAGTGGCAGCAGGAAACGGTTCTGGGGAGTCAGGAGGCATAGTCTCGGTTTTCATCGTCTTCATCTTCAAGGATTTGAACTTCGTATTGGGTTTGTTTCTCAGCATATCGAGGATCTTTGAATTCTATCTTCAGCGTCAAGGTTGGAAGCACGCGTTGCAAGGTTTGTTGAAAAAACAGAATGAGGAAGTGTCACTCATCGCGAGAGATCTTCGAAGCGGAAAAGGGAGTTCTTATTCTTCTCGTGCAAGATTCAAGACGCGGCGGACGAACTCCGTCGAGTAAGTTATCTTGAAACTCATTCTTTTTCATGCTATGTCTGAGGTGCTATCGCTGGTATTTTATAGACGTGTTTTACTAGATCTCGAACTACGATAGATGATACGAAGCATATGATTTCTGTACTATTAAGCAACTTTTTGGAAATTTGGATATTAGATTCAGATTCTGTGTAAACGAACGAATCGAGTGGCATAAGGAGTGATTCGGTTCCGGCGGTGAACTGCCGTAGGAGGTGATCGGAATTTCAGTTCCGGCGACCGTTAGTCCAGGCCCTATGCGTGGCCTTCTTTGATTGGTGCATGGTTTGTTTATGTTAGCCGTCCAGATTACGCCACGTGTCGCTTTCTGCTTGTTTTAAAAGAATAATAATAATAATAAAATCAGGATTATTAAAATATGGCTGACCAATTGATGTAAGTATATGCATACATAAAAAAAAACGTTACATGTTATTAAAAAATCTGAAAATATATATTTTTGTTTGAGAGTTTGGTTCGGGCCTAACATAACGAAACTGGGCTTAGAATATTCAGGTTCATACCCCCGATGCTTGCTAGCCCATGCGCCATTAAAACATAATTTAGTATAAACTGGAATTCGGCAATACACTTTGTTTCTTCAATTCATAATTTCACGATTATTTCGGTTTAGCTCCCGATTTCGATTGTTTTGGCTTGTAAAAAATCCATAAAAAATATATTCTGATATTTTAAGGTATTAGAATATTTTTGAAATTTTTTAAATATTTTTTTAATTAATTTCTTTTATTTTTTCTAATTCATTTTTAATAATACATTTAGATGTTTTTTCATAGTTTGAATTGACTAACTTAGGAAGTATAATGCCATTTTTTCTTTGAAACTCTAAGATATTTCTTATACCATCTAATTATAGTTGAAAGTATACGTTACCTTAGTATTGTAAGTAAAATTTCAATTTTATCTTTGATATTCCGATTTCATTGTAAATAACCATTTTTTTGCGTCTTGTGTTTTATTTAAAAGCCGCATTTCTATTTCTGACACTCTGTTTTGTTTGCGAGGTACGCGGAGCGTTATACTATTGATTTGGACGTATAAAATCCATGTTTTGATGTTACACACATGTGTGTGTACTCTGTATCTGTCTGTTTGGTTTTCACCATCTTTTGCAGGTTATCTGATTTGATTTGGATGTGTAGAATCCATATTTGTTGCTCGCACACATGTGTGTGCCTTTCTGTTGCTTTGTTTGGATTGTAATTTTCTGCAGGTTCATTGGATATACATCGAGTGTGTATAGACACACATTCTTGACCGTGCGTATCTACGCACATCCTTTGTCTGTATTATCTGGATAGCTTCTTGCAGGTTTATTGGATATACGTCGAGTGTGTATAGACACACATTCTTGACCGTGCATATAGATGCACATCCTTTATCCGTATTGTCTGGATTATGATCTTGTACAGGTGTATTTGCTTCAGATGTGTATGATGAACATTTTGGTTATGCTTTTTGTGCCTCCGCAGACTTCTCACCGGATTTCTTTATTGCGTGTCAGCAGTACTTGAAGTTTTCCGGAGTATTTCTATAGCTTGTGTTGCTCTTCGGATTTAATATCCGTTTGGTATTTATTTTACTTTATTTACTGCATTTCTTTACCGCTTTTATAGAGAGCATGAGAAGTAGAGTTTTACCGCTTTCCTTGCCATGAGAAGTAGGAATAGAGATGTATGAAGGGGCTTCCGTAGTTGGAGCATGTTCAGGAACCCCTCTGGTTTATTTAAAGACCCGTTTAGGGCAATTCTGTTTGCTAATTGTGTTTGGTTTGTTTAAAATCCTCCATCTGCATAGGGAGGTAATTCTCAGTAAGTGTTTACATTTGTGCTTGCATAGGTCAGAGTGGTTAGGACACCCGACGTGGTACCGCTAAGCAAAGTCCCGTTTTTTATATTTTCTGTCATAGATTCATTGATATATGGGAAAGCCGGAAGAAAGGGTCCGCAATCAACCCCCCGCACAGTTCTAGTCCGTGTCAGCTCAGCACACGCGAATCGTGTTGCTTCCTTTATCGAGTCAATAATAAAAGTGGCTAGAGTCCCCTATTCTGACTCTCCACTCATTCATGGGGTTCGCATTTATTGCTGAACTCGCATCATTTTCTCTGTAGGTTATGCCTACGATTGTTTGACATTTGTTTTTGCATTGCATTGTTTGTGTGCTTTTGCCAAAGCACGTGTTTGCTTCATCCCTTTTGTCGTCTTCGACTCTACTTTAGTTAGTGATTCGAGATGGACATAGACTTAGGTTTTAAACCTTTTCCATCCTTTTGTTGTCATCTTCGACTCTACTTTAGCTAGCGATTCGAGATAGACATAGATCTAGGTTGTAAACCTTTGCATGTTCCTTTAGGATTCTCTCGACTCTATCTTAGGTAGTGATTCGAGTTAGACCTTAGGCTATAATCCATGCATGATGACATTAGGGATAGCATTAGATAGTTTCCCTTGTTTGCTTTCCAGTTTCTTTTGCATCCATGCATTTAATAAAACTAAAACTGTTTTCTTTTCTTCTTTTTGCAAATAAAAACACTTAATAATGGTTCAAACTCCTTTTTCAAGGTAAAACAACCAACCAATGCAAACCCTTTTTGCCTACGGGTTTTATTTATTGTGTTTAAAATTCTTTTTCATAATTAAAAAACACATAACCCATCAAAACATGTGAGCCGAACTACGGTGCTCTGACTTTCCCATTGCACGCGGGAATACGTAGGCATCTTGTCACGGGGCTCGATCGAGCAAACTTTGTAAATACTTCCTTCTTTTCCCCGTGTTTTCTTTATTTTCTTTTCTTTCACATGCATATTCTTTTAGCATACATGTATAACAATTAAGCAGTAAATAGATATAAACACACCCATTAGACAGAAAATAGAAGTGGATACCGTAGAGTACTGGGCGTGTGGGGTGCTAATACCTTCCCTTCGCGTAATAGATTCCCTTACCCTATCTCTCGGTCGCAAGACCGTGCCTTATCCCTTTTAGGTTTTCGCGATGCGTTCACCTTTCTCCATTTTGCGAGATAAAAAACGTTCGATGGCGACTTCATTGATATAGTTATCGGATGATGCTCAGCCGGTTGTTTCAGAAAGCTGTAAAGCCCTACTTCTCATGATATCTAGGAAAGCTGTAAGAGAATGCGATAAATGGTGTAGAAACTACCGAACGGATATAGAATCCGAAGAGCACTGCGAGCTAAAGAAATACTCCGGAAAACTTCAAGTACTGCAGCCATGCAATAAGAGTAAACCGGTGAGAATTGTTCAAAGCATTAATACAAGCGGAATACGTGTCGATACGCATCCGGAGCAATAATTCCTGCAAGAACAAGATCAGACCGAGCAAAACAAGATAGGAGGGATGCACACGTGGGTGTACAAACACAAAACACCTACAAGAAAGAGATAGCCCCAAAAAGCAAGCAAAAGAATGTATACGTGTGTATACAAACATCGGAGAAATGTGCCGCATGTATATGCAATGCAAGACCCTGCATCAAATAGAGCTCAAACAGTAGCTAGGCATGGCTAGAGCATCCACTGTTTGATGTTAGAATCAAGAAAGAACAGAAAACTACGCCAGCACAGGTTGCGCTAAGCCTGCCATACCTCGCTAAGCGCGGCAAAAACTGAGACCAACGCGCTTAGCGTGCTCTTGACCGCGCTAAGCACGACCTACAAAGCAAAAGTCAGTGAGTTTGGCGCTTAGTGCGCTCCTGGTGGCGCTAAGCGCAACCTGCAACCTTAAAAAATGTTATTTTTGGTCCGGATCACCTGCTCATGATGCTCTCAAGCCAAAATACGATCCATACCGTTAGGCCACAATCCCAAAGCAAGTGAAAGTCAAACGAGCATGCGAGGAATGCAAATTAAATCAACAAAACCAATGTTCATAGATGAAGAGTACATGCATGAACATGCGAGGAATGCAAATCGAATCGATAAAACCAATGTTCATCTTAAGAGTGCATACATGGACATGCCAAGAATGCAAGTGAAATTCACAATCCTAATGTTCAAGTGTAAGATAGTTGCATGAACATGCCAAGAATGCAAGTGAAATTCACAATTCTAATGTTCATCTTGTGAAATTAAAGGACGCATGAACATGCCAAGGATGCGAGTTACGATAACAATCCTAACACTCATGCGCGAAGTAAAGGATGCATGAACATGTTAAGGATGCGAGTTACGATAACAATCCTAACACTCATGTGCGAAGTAAAGGATGCATGAATATGTCAAGGATGCGAGTTACTATAACAATCCTAACACTCATGTGCGAAGTAAAGGATGCATGAACATGTCAAGGATGCGAGTTACGATAACAATCCTAATGCTCATGTGCGAGGAATGATGCAAGTTAATCGTGTTATCTAGAAGTTTTCCCCAGTTGGGTCATACATTAACACAAGCACTTGGAATGCATATGCAATGGATTCATGTACAATGCATGAAGTGCCTAATGATCAAAATTCTTGGAGGTCTACATGTTGAATGCAACCTATGCTTCAAATCATCATGTATCGATGCAAATCAAATCAAACTAATTGCTCTCTAATGCGTGAGCATGTGATAGATAATGCGAGATGCATGAATTTATGACTCATCTGCAGGGGGAACACAAATGCATAAGGATATATGCATGCTATGTACAAAATCCTCACTCCGACATAAATAAGGCGGCAAAGTCCAATTCAAATCAAAGAATTCAAGGATACAAGCTTAAGATTCAGAATCTACATTAAATTTGCATGCAATTTCAATATTCAATTTCTAGAAAAGCTAAAAGTCAAGAACAACTTAAAATAAGTGCTTATTTGAACCTAACACTTACTTGACCTTGAAGTTTGAATCAAATTGAAGAGGAATTCCTTGCGCTCTTCAAAGAAAATACCAAATCAGTGGCGAATCAATGATAATCTTCATAATCAACCTTGAATTCTTGAAGAAAACTTGAAATCTTCAATTGAGGATTGAAGAAGATAAAGGAGAAATCCTTGAATCTTGAAATTGAAAAGAAAATCAAGATGAAACTGTTCCTTCCATGTCCAATGCGTGTAGAAGGAGGAGAGGAAGATCTAGATTGGTAGGAGAAAGGCTGCGAAGAAGAAAACCAGGAATCGCAGGGCCCGCTTAGCGCGGTCTGTGGCTGAAGCAGGTGTTGGACGAAGGTCCGGTGGCGGCCTGTGGTGGTTGCTTGGAGGGAACGTTGCAATTTGAACTTTGTTTTATGAGTTTTGCTTTGGTGTGTTGAGAGAGTTAGAGTGTGATTGGTGGTGAAAATTAAGCAAATGGTCGTGTTCTTCTTTTGTGAAGAGGAAAATCTATTTATAGTTTCTAGGAATTGGGCTTAAGAACCATAATCAAGCCTAAATCATTTTTGCTTGCCTAAGAACCATAATCCAAGACAGCCAAATTCGTGCTGAATTCGAAGTCGGAATATAAACAAAAAATGTCCGGAATGTGATTTTGCTTGCGTGAATCAAAATCCCGACATGATCCGGTGAACGGTCAAGGAAATAAGAATTTTTTTAAGTTTCAGCACCATTTTTGGACAACTGACACATGCAGAATTTTATTTGCGTTCTTCCGAGAAAATGCCTCGAACGAGGGTCTTCTGATCGAAGTTTGCAAATGAGTATCCTTGAGATAACCGAAGCTAACAAAATTTGTGAACCTTTGGCACTGTTACCATCTTATTTCGATGAAAATCGAACGAGATATGATACTCTAAACTTCGCGTATCAGATGAAAAATTGCTCAGTTCCGCTCAAAACCATCTTCAAAGAATGAAATTCTGGTACTGATCAGTGAGGAACCAGCTCCCGAGTTGCAAATGAAAATTGTAGGGGACTTTGATACGGAATTTTAGAAATCAGTCTTGCTCAATTCCGAGTTTCCAGCTAGGAGATATAGACTTTTTAGTGGGCAAAATGCACGGTTCAGCACTAAAGTTTAAAGTAATCCACTGGGGAAAACAAATTCTTTGAGGACCTTCCTCACAAGTTCTGCTCCCGGCTTGCAAACAAAAGTTGTAGACAATAATAGGAGGGACTTGCTCGTCGAAAATCAACATAAAATACCCAAGGAGATGAGAGATACGCCTTCGGGAGTGCTCAAAACGCACTGAAAACCCAAAATCTGCTTTGTTGAGAAATAGGCGAGTAAACCCTTTTTGTATTGCCATTTGGAATACCTTAAACCTAGTAATCATTGTGATCAATGCTTATGCATGCGACTACACGTATGTTTATGCAATCGGATTATAAGCCAAAAACGCGGAAAAGAAAACAATTAAGTAGTGAGGAACGTAGAATCTTATGGGAAGGTTGCATGCAAGAAATGAGAGACGCTCTAGGGGTAGAAGAACTAGAAAGGGTTATGAACAAGATTAACTCTGAAGTTCTAACCTCTGATAGCGATTCTGACCCTGACTCTTCAGGTTCTATGGAGCTCATAATGGAAACAAACCAACTGCTCAAAGGAGAAGCCCTAGGCTTCAAACAAAGTCTGATTAAAGATATGGAAATCGCAACCCTACGATCTCTCTGGAACATCTCCTCCAAGGGGAATGAAGATGATGTAATCTTGGAACCCTGCGATATTGGAGAGAACGTTTGCATGTCCCGCCCCAAAGGGGTAAATCCTAAATGGCTTTATTTCTACGCTGGAGTCGTATAGGAGTTGAACATCCAATTTCCCTTCTCCGACTTCGAAATTGACATATTGTGAACAATGAATGTCGCCCCCTCTCAACTCCGTCCCAACAGTTGGGGGTTTATAAGAGCATTCGAACTAATCAGCAAAGCTCTAATGATAAACCCCACCGTTGGACTATTCTTCTCATTCTTCAAAATAAAAAGTGCTGACCCCGAAAGCTGGGTTCCCATCAGCGGCATCCCAAAGAGGAGTTTCCTACAGGCCTACACATCCAATTTTAAAGGCTACAAAGAACGCTTTCTCCGAGTTAGGTGCAGACCCTGGTGTGCTCAGATCATCTACGGTGCCGATGGGCACCACAAGTTTCCTCTATACAGGACCAATAACCCATTACCCATTTCTGGCTTTGATTATGACAGCCTGAGCGAATCCGAGACCCTATCACCGAGAATTTTTGGACTCCTTCCGGCCAATCAGGGTTAAGGATTTATTAGCATTACCCCAGAAAGAAGTTCCCGCCTTCTTAGGTTAGCATCTTTTACTAGACTCCTTTCATTAGATTTCATTTTATTTGACTGATTCCTTTCTGTTCCCCTTTGATTGCAGACAAAATGACTAACATGTCTGTGAAAGAGTAGAAGAAATTAATGGCGGCGGCCTGTGCTGCCCGGATAAACGCTGGAGGTCCTTCCGAGACCAAATCCAACATGGCCGGCTTAGAAATTCGGGCCCCAAAGAAGAAGAAAAATACAACATCCAAACGAGTGCGCTGGAAACTGTAGTGATAACAGCCACTCCAGTCAAGCGACCCTGAGACACCGAGCCAACAGGTGAACAAGCTCCAAAAAGGCTAAAAACTGTAATGGAGAATGAAGCAAACCAATTAGACTGGGAAGTTTCCAACCTGCTGAAAGATCTTGGCAATAGTTCAAACCAAACCTCATCTGAAAACAAATTATGGTATGCCGACTTCAATGGTAACAAATTTCTGTATGACCATCTTAACGCCACTGAAGATGTTAACAAACTGAAAAATCTAGGCCCCCAAAAGATTACACAGCACTTAAGCTCATACTTGATGAGATGTGCAGTGCTAACTCGGGGTCTCTTCGAATCTGGTGACAATACAGAAAAGAAGAATTCCGATTTGGAAAAGGAAATCACAAGGCTGGCCGAGAATGAGAAATCTCTCAACGAGGTGAATTCCTTCTTTAAGACCAAAGCTTCGGAATCTGATGAAAAGATCAAAGCTTTGGAGGAAAAAACCTCTGAATCTGATAACAAGATCAAAACATTGGAGGAGGAACTTGCCTTGATAAAGACCTCGGCAAACGAGCTGTCCAGCAAGAAGCTTTGGATAATTCAATGTCGGAGATATGGCCTTCGATCGAGCAAAGGCTCAAGTTTCTTGCCTATATCCAGATCTGGACACCTCAGAGGTTGATTTCTTCAAGTCTATTGTTGATGGGAATCTAGTGGAAGTTGATGACGATGATAGTGATGCCACACTGAGCGAAGAAACTGCTTCCGTGGACACACCTCACCCCAACGCCTAATCCCCTTTTTTACTTTAACCTGTAATTAGTCATCCCCTTCGAAGGATGCATTTTGTAAAATTTCTTAACATTTACCCTCTGGGTTTTTATTTAATGTTGCATGTTTTACATTGTCAAAAAATGCTTGTCTGTATGTTTAACCTCGTGAACGATTTATGCTATATTGTTATCCCCACAAGCCAAATGGTTCGTTATGCAAACCATGAAGGCTTTAAAGTACATAACCCGTTGTTCATGTAGAAGAACCCCCCGGAATGTTTTAGCAGCATTATGGCTTAAAGTCGGACCTCTTCTAAACAAGTTAAAACAAAATATCCTTGATCCAAGTTTTTGCCCCAGAGGCCCTAGCAGGTTGATCCAAGTCGGCACAGAGCCTTGGCGAGGTTGAGACTTTTTGTTTTTGGTACAGAGCCCCTAGTAGGTTAATATGAGTCGAAACAGAGCCTTGGCGAGTTTGAAACCTTAGGTACAGAGCCCCTAGCAGGTTGATTCGAGTCGGAACAGAGCCTTGGCGAGGTTGAAACCTTAGGTACAGAGCCCCTAAAAGGTTGATCCGGGTCAGAACAGAGCCTTGTCGAGGTTGAAACCTTTTTTTTTGGTACAAAGCCCCTAGCAGGTTGATTCGACTGGGAACAGAGCCTTGGTGAGGTTGAAACCTTAGGTACAGAGCCCCTAGTAGGTTGGTCCGAGTTAGAACAAAGCCTTTGCGAGGTTGAAACCTTTTGTTTTTGGTACAGAGCCCCTAGCAGGTTGATCCGAGTCAGAACAGAGCCTTGGCGAGGTTGAAACCTTTTGACGAGGTGTAGTACCCCATAAATATTCATCCTTCCTGACATTTTACAAACTAGATAATAACTTTAAGGTGCCTCATTAAAAGCCCCGGTCCTTTCCTAGGGGAAAAGAGTACACCATTATTCTTACATATAATTTAACTAAAATACAACTTAAGACTAGCTGCATTCTAGGTCCTAGGTATCTCTGCGCCCTCCAATGTCTCTAGCTTGTAAGCTTCATTTCGTAACTTCTCCAACACCCTAAATGGGCCTTCCCAGTTAGGAGCTAATTTTCCCTTCCTGGTCGGACCCGTTATCTTCTTAAGTACCAGAACTCCAACTTCAAATCCACGCTGCTTCACCTTCAAATTGAAGCATCGCGCCATCCTCTGTTTAGCAACAATTTCTCTAACATGTGTTGCGTTCCTCACTTCTTCCACTAGATCGACTTTAATATCCAACCCCCGATTATTGATCTCTTCCTCAAAATGTTCTCGCCTCCAGGATGGTAAAGAGACCTCCACCGGAATCATGGCATCAGTACCAAAACCATTCTAAAAGGTGTCTCCTGAGTTGTTGAGTGGACAGTGGTGTGATATGCCCACAAAACCTCATGAAGGTAATGCGCCCATAACCTCTTAGCATCATCCAACTTCTTCTTTATTGCATTCATAATTACCTTATTAGCTGACTCCGCCTGTCCGTTGGCTTGAGGATGTTCTACAAAAATGAATTTATTTATTACTTTGAGTTCCTTACAGAACTCCACAATCGAAGCACTTGCGAGCTGAGTCCCATTGTCAGAAACAATGACCCGAGGAAGCCCAAAATGAAAGATGATGTTTTTCCAATAAAAATGGCGTACTCGTTTTGCTGATATCCGAGACATTGCCTCGGCCTCCACCCATTTGGTAAAATAGTCCACAGCTACAATGAGAAACTTCAGTTGCCCTGGTGCCACAGGGAACGGCCCAAGGATGTCAGCCCCTCATTGATAGAAAGGTCGTGGGATCAATACATCATGTAATAAATCTGCTGGGGTATGAATACCAAGCACGAACGTTTGACACTTCACACAACGGGCAACAAATTAAATACAATCTTTCATCAACGTAGGCCAATAATACCCGACACGTAGTATTCTGCTAGACAAGGACCGTCCTCCTCCATGGTTCCCATAGACCCCTTCATGAACCTCCTTCAGCACTAAAGTGACATCCTTCTTCGACACACAATGCAGCATCGTAGCTGCTTGCCCCATCCTATACAACTTGCCCGACTCCATCGCAAACCTGGCGAGATCTTCTTAATTTTCCTGGCTCTTTCCCTATCTTCTGGTAACATATTTTGTTGAAGATACCGTATGATTGATGTCATCCAGCCATCCTCCTCCTCGACCACTAGCGACTCTTCTCTCTCGATACTATGTAAAGACAACGTTTCCTGTATCACTGACTTATTCACATCAGACCCTTTAGTACTAGCCAGACGAGCTAGGAGGTCGGCCCGGGTATTCTCTTCTCTCGGAACATGACAAATCTAGAAAGCCTCGAACCTCTTACATAACGGCATTGCCTGCTGCACATACTTCATCAAAATAAGATCTTTTGTCTGAAAAGTCCCACCCACCTGTCCAGCATACTCGGTCTAATTGTTACTCGTTTTAAAACCAAATCGCAATGAATACTCCAAAACTATTTCACCGGGTCCTTCCAGAATTATTCCCGCGCCACTCCCCTTCAAATTTGATGATCTATCAACGGAGAGGATCCACCTTGGTGACGAATCTTCCATTGGCGGGGAACTGAACTTGACCATGAAATCTGCCAAAACTTGGGATTTTACATTGGTGCACGGACTGAAATCAATATCGTATTCTGACAACTCCACAGCCCAAGACACCATTCTTCCTTCCAGATCTGGCTTCTTGAACATCTACTTCAAAGGGAAATTGGTTTTCACCAAGACTGGATGCCCGTGGAAGTAATGCCTTAACTTCTGAACAGTTCTCACAAGACTCAATGCCAACCTCTAGATCTTCTGATATCTGAGTTCTGCTCCTTTTAGCACCTTGATGACGAAATACACCGGGCGCTCTCTAGCTTCCGTCTTTTGAACCATAACTGAGCTAATTGTACAATCTGACACAACAAGGTATAACACCAAATGTGAATTCTCCTTTGGCCTAGTCAAAACTGGTGGTGTTGACAGGAGTTGCTTTACCTCCAATAACGCTTTTTCGCACGCCTCGGTCCATTCAAAATCTGCCCTCTTTTTGATAGTCGAGAAGAAATGGATCGATTTATCACCTGCACAAGATAAAAAAACGAGACAAAGCTGCCAAACGGCCTGTTAGTTGTTGCACCTCCCAGACTCTGGTCGGGCTCCTCATATCAACGACTGCTTGACACTTATCCGAGTTAGCCTCGATTCCCCGACTTGTAAACATAAAGCCAAGGAACTTTCCGACTTATACCCCAAAAGTGCATTTATCCGGGTTCAAGCGCATGTCATACTTCCGAATAGCCGCGAAGGTTTCTTCTATATCAGCCACATGCTTACTTCCTGCCCTAGTCTTCACCACCATATCATCCACATAGACCTCTATATTCCGCCCAATCTGAGGAGCGAAAACCATATCCATAAGCCTCTGGTAAGTAGCTCCTGCATTCTTCAGCCCAAAAGGCATAACTCTATAATATAAATTCTTGCGATCCGTCATGAAGGTCGTCTTCGAAGCATCAGTCGGGTTCATCCTGATTTGATTGTAGCCGGAATAAGCATACAGGAAACTCAGAAGACGAAACCTAGAGGATCCATCAATCAAACGATCAATGTACGGAAGGGGATAAGGGTCCTTCGGATACGCCTTATTGAGAACGGTGAAATCTACGCACATCCTCCATTTGTCGGTCTTCTTCTTCACCATAACTACAATGGACAGCCACATCAGATACTGAACTTCGTTAATAAAACCAGCCTTAATCAATTTTTCCACCTCATCTGAAACAACTTTCCACTTTTCTTCACCCATTTTACGCTTCCGTTGAGACATTGGTTTCACCTCTGGATCCAGAGCCAAATGATGACACATGACATCCGGGTTTATTTCGGGCATGTCCGCGGGTTTCCAAGCGAAGAGATCTAGATTCTGTCTCAGGACCTGAACTATCTCAGAAAGTTGCGTCCCCAGATGTGTGACCTCTGAAGGCAAGGTCCCGATCTGAACCTCCTTGGTTTCTTCCTGAGGAGTCAAACTATCTTCTCTAGAATCCTCCCTTAGATCAATATCAACCATGCTAACTTCATGGTCTGTTGGATCTTCTGCTGGAACTAACTTCTTTTTAATCTTCATGTTGTCCTTGTAACATTTTCGAGCTAACCCCTGGTCACCCCGGATGACCCCAACGCGGTCATTCCCCAGGGGATAATTCATTGTTAGGTACAAAGTTGATAAAACCACCTCAAGCGCATTGAACGAAGGACGTCCAATGATGAGTTATAAGGTCACGAAGCATTGACTACTAGATACTGAACTCGGACACCCTTAGCATTTTCCTCGGTCCCAAAAGTAGTGAGAACAGGGAGATAACCCAACACCTAAACCTGCTCACCGGAGAAGCCGACCAGGGTCCCACTGAATGGCAACAACTCCTTTGGATCAAAGCCCATCCCCTTGAAAGCCTCCCAGTAAAGAACATCAGCAGAACTTCCCAAATCAATCAATACCAGCTTTACCCTCCAATCTCTAATTTGTATTTCAATAACCATGGGGTCATTTCATGAGGCAAAACCTCATTGGCATCTTTCCGTGAAAAGGTTATCACCCCGGGCTCCTCATTAGCCGACCCAATCCGGGCCACATGACCTATCCCACGTGCATATCTTTTTCGGGCAGCACTGGTGGATCCTCCGCCAGCAAACCCCCCAGAGATGGTATTGAGCATATGCCGAGCTGCTCTTGCCTCCTTAACTTCCTCCACAGCCTTTCCCCTCTTTTTAGATCGCGAGTCAGAAGCCAACTCCCCTTTTGGAGATGGACCGCGCTTATTGGCCTGCTTAGAGTCATCCTTCGCGTAGGATGATAGCTTACCCCTTTGGATCAATTTTTCAATTTCTCTACGCAAATGGATGCAGGCTTCAGTCGTGTGTCCTCTTATGTGATGGTACTCACACCAAGCTTCCAAATCTTTTCCCATTATAACATTGGCCGTCCGAGGTCTCCAAGGCTTGGGAAACAAGTTCAAATGGTTCACGTCACGGAGAATGTCCTCTCTCCTGGCATTTAAAGGTGTGAAAGTTTCCCCGAGTTTTATGGTCGGATACCCCCGGGATTGAAGACGATTCTCACGTGTGTGTTCTCTGACCGCCGTGTGGTCCCGTGGCCGAGACTTCTGCTCGACTCTATCATCTCGCCCAACACCTTTCTCCTTGGAATCTTAGGCTCTCTTCTCCATGTTACTCTCTTCTCCCTTCACATAACACTACGCTCGAGCGATGATCTCGTCCATACTCTTAGCCGGCTTCTGAGCTAAAGGTTCGTTGAATTGGCCGGCCTTGAGTCCATGCTAAAATGCCGCCACAAAGATTTCCCAATTAGGGTGTGAAACCTTTATGGTCTCCTCGTTAAACCTAGCCATGAAGTCCCGCAACGACTCCGCCGGACGCTGCCTAACATTGAAGAGAGAAGTATTGGCCACCTTACAAGGGCGATTTGCTGAGAATTGTTGAACAATTTTCCTATTGAAATCTTGATAGATAACCACGGAAAGTTGCGGTAACCCCATGTACCAACGCAAAGCGGATTCCCTGAATGTGCCAGCCATCAACTTGCATTTGTGGGAATCTATTGCTCCAATTAACGCCATCATATTATTAACCGAATTGATGTGCTCCTGAGGATCAAACTTCCCGTCGTACGTTGCCAGGATAAGAGGCTTGAAATTTTCAGGAACAACATCCTCTAAGATAACTTAGGACAACGGTTGTGGCTCCAAGAGCTCTGCTTCTTGGTCTTCTGTTTCATCCAAACTCTTTTGTTGAAGAGCTTGAACGCTATCTTGTAAAGTGTCATTGTGTTGACGCATGTCATCGATCATAGCCAACAACTGAGTCAGATCCGGTGGATCAGTTGGTGAAGTTGTTGACATTGTGTTCTAACGTCTATACTGCGGTGGCCTGAGATTAATTTCACCGAGGCCCCACGGTGGGCGCCAAATGTTCTTGCAGGAAAAACCTTAATGATCGTATTTAGGGATTTGGAGGTTCAAGTATGATCTCTTGATTATCTTGCTTATCCCGCTGGCGGGAGCCCTATATATACGAGTGATATCATGAGTCTCCTTCTTCTCTATCAATAACGGCCTCCAACACATTAACTGTAACAAGAAGGTGAAGCATCAGCTGTTTCAGGCAATGCTAACTTCTCAACGTAACGTACGTCACTGGAATCAATGCATCAATTTCCTCAACCTAGTCGTAAAGTCCGTATATAATCCAAGTTGGATCCCAGGATGCATGTCCGGGACATATACCCGGCCCACACTCTGGCTCTTTTCCCTTCACCCGGGATCCACCTCAAACTCCGCCTATATACTTTTATCCGGGCTTATTCTCGACCCCATATAAACCCGCTCCCGACCTCATATCTCGGCTAGGACTTTTATGTATGATCAATTTCAACCTTATTTCAATTCTCCTCATCGAACGCGCTTTTAAACATCTTTCGAATATGAGATTTCAAATTCACCTTGTTTTAGTGAAGTTCTGGTCGAGAAGACCACAATATACTGTTGTCGAAGCATTTTCCTCACTCTTGATTCCTCTTTGAAGAAAATTTAATATCTTCATGAAACCTTAAGAGTCGAATTTTCTACCTAACAACGCTGCAAACACATGTTTACTGCTCTCACTTCAAATTTATCCTCCTTTCATTTGGATTTCATCATGGGACAAATATGTTGTTTAAGGGTTTGTTGTTGATACATGTTTTTAATACTTGTTTTAGATGAGTTTATTATATCTTATGTGGTTTGTTTTTATTCCAACACCTCACTAATTATATAATTTTTCAGATTGCATTAGAAAATTATAACATGATAGATAAAGTTATATTTGAAAACAAGTTGCACGTTCAATTGTAAACAATAATTCTTTAGTTCATTATACTCATTTTGTTCTTTAATGGTGATAACTTGCATTTCGATTTTCAAAAGATTCGGTTTGATTGCTAAATCAGGTGGATTTGGACAATAAAATATAAATAAATAATTTATTTTCTACTTATTATATGATTAATTAACAATATCATACACTCCATCTGACCTGATTTATAAGCAAATATTATCTTTTTAAGTTTATTGAATAATGAGTGTATTTGGTCTTTTATGTAGACCAGATACATTCATTATTCAATGAACCTAAAAATAAAATCTTTGCTTATAAATCAAGTCGGAGTAGTATATCTTGTTAAGACAACATAGTTGATAATTGTGTATAAAAATATAAGATGAATAGATGCAAATTTAAATCCGCGACATTTCATTTATTTATCAATTAAATTATTTGATAAAGAGAAATTTACTTTACAATCGATTGCAACTCTTTCCTTATGTGTCGCACTTGGTAAAATTGGCAAGCTTATTATTACGACATAAGTGTGTTTAGTATACCAACGAGTGAAAATGACGAGATGGTGTTTTGTTTTGATACCTTATTGTGGATTAGGTACATTATAAATAAAATGTGATTTTATCTTAGATCCCACCCCAAAATTGGTCTCATGACTCATGAGACATGACTCCCTAAACTTGAGAATGTAAACTGATGATGCCATGATTATGCATACTACTTTTAATTTCTTAACACAAAAAAATGTTATGAAAGGTTAAAACTCAACTTAAAATAAAATAAAAATAGTAGTCTTGTTCTTAAAAATCTTATGTCCACTATTCAAAAGAAATTTATGCTCTATAAAATTGTCCAATATTTAGTCTATTATCGTATCTTTTCCCTAATGAAAACTGTAGTTTTATACATGATAAAGTTTATACAAAAATAAAATACAAACATGAAACAAGTTACGCCACAATCTTTATATTTTTTCTCTAATTAAAATTTAGTTTTTTTATACTTTTCAGATTAGTTAATGTTGGATATCTGTTGGTGTTGAAATACTTTTTAAAATATCCGGCTTCCTAATATTTTAGATATTTCCCTGCAGAATTATGCAATGAACATTGAATTTTCTAATTCCAACTCATTCAAGCATAGCAATTTATTAAAACAAAAGTACTTGATATTTCTCATTGATCCAGCAGAATCATGAAAACATAATATAAATAGAGAAATCACCAAATGATACCACAAGAAACCAACATAACAAACCCCTTTATTACAACACATAATCTTAAAACTACATCAATTTCTTCAATCTTACTTCCCCAACAAGGTAAGAATGAACTTCTTGTAGTCCCCAGAAATTTCCTTAGCAATTGCATCTTCAAGATGAACACTGTTTCTCTTATAATACACCTCTTTGATGTCCTTCAAATCCTTCTCGGCTCGAGTTACCACAACACGGGTCAGTCCATCCTCATCGGTTCCAATCCTTTTTAGCGCGCTACGCAAAACCTAAACAATATGGTAAAAAATGTATAATGAGACGATCAATGTCATAATAGTCCATGGGTAGATCGAAATATGGAATCTAATCAACCTTTTCGTAGTACTTCTTATGATCACTGATGCAACGAATAGCGGTGTGCAAAGCTTTGTGAAAATCATCAGATGCATTGTCCAAAAGTTTCTGCAATCAAAATCAAAATCAAAATCAAAATCTATGAACATAACTTAAGGTAAAAAATCAAAGAAAATGGATAAAAATGTGACGTTTTCTTTTAAACCTTAGTTATGGAAGTGCCATGGTCATCTTTGTAACGATTGAAAGTTGCCAAAAGCTGAGTCTTGCTCCTTGTAGTAAGGATTCTTATGGCTTCTTCATAGTTGCCTTTTTTCTCCTTGATTGATTCATGAAGAATATCAGCTTCGGTTTTCGCCAATTTCGCATTGATCTCATCACCACCATACCTAAATGAGCTCACCAATCCAACCAATAGCTGCCAAGAGTCAAAATCAAATACATTCTTAGAAAAAACACTGTCGTCTTAAGTTTTTGACTTTGAAAGCTCTATATAGATTAATTGGAGTTTAACTATGATAAAATAAATAAATATTTAACTAACAAAGACATTTTATGAGGTCCTATTTTATGAGATCTTAGAATCAGCTTGGCTGAGTAGTCTAAATCACTAAAATCAGGCTCTAATTCAAAAGTGCGTTCAAATCAAAACTATACATCTTAACATTTCGTTTTTTAAACCATTTGTTACAAAAATAACATAAATTAACAAATGTTTCCGTTATGAGCACTTAATTAAGATGTTTATTGAATCAGAATTACAAATGATTGAATAACTTGCCTGGCGAAGATGGCCAGTGGTACGAGAAGCTACATCTTCTTCCAAAGAATGCTTGTAACGATTATGATAAGCGCGTCTCAACGCCAAAACTTCTTCAGGTGAAAGAACACTAACAATTTCAATGATAACATGGTAGCCTTTGCTTCCATCCTTGATTGCAACATTGGCCAAAACAGCATCACGTTCGGCCGGTTCCAGCATCCAACGATACACAGCTCTCTGAAAAATCATGACTAATTAGATTAAGACATTATAAGTTTACAAAAAATAATGTTGTTAATTATGTTACCTCGAAGTCACCGGAGATTTCAGATTCGAGGCGTTTGAGGAGATCCTCATTGTATGTTTCTTGATAAGTTTTTCTGATTTGTTGTCTTTGGTAAACACTTCTATGACCCAATACTGTTATCACACTCTTCTCATCAGTACCCCATCCTACACCATTCAAATAAAGTTAACGAGTCTTATAAGAAAATATAAAATTTGATAATATTTTACAAATATAAAGAGACATCGATAAGTGTCAAGGCCGTCTTAAGTTTTCCGAAACAGATCATTAAAAGAATATGAAATGAGAATGGAAATTATTCAACCTTTGAAAGCTTTATGAAGAGCTTCTGCATCTTCAACAGGAGAATGGTTCGTGGGAGCAATACGAGTAGCCATAATTGATTATTATTTTTTCCTTACTATGATGATACTTAGGTTAAGATTAATTTCCTAGCTCTTCAATATATATAGTAAAGTTAATAACCTATAGAGCTACAAACTATTACTTTACAGTGTTAAAGTTTTCAAACAATGCCAAGTTTATTTAGAGCAATATTGTCAAAATTTTCTATAATTAATGAAGTTTTTTTCTTTGAAAATTAGTACTAAAAAGGTTTATATGAGCCTACATAAATAAAAAGTTTTTAATAATTATTTTCAAATTTCTACCTTTTATATTTACTCTAATGCTATACAGCTGTGAATTATGCTTTCATTTGTCCAAATTTGCTTAGAGAAACTAAAAGCTTTTTTGTTGAAAGCAAAATCAAATTATGGAGTTTTGAACATTTAGAGAAAATGAGTGGTCGGAAGTATGAAATTAAATTATGGGTGACAAATGGACATATGTTCATTCCATAAAAGTCAGTACAAAATAGAGTGGAATCGTATAATGATATAAAATCCTGCAAAAAATAAATAGAGGAGATAGCGTGATAGATATATTAGAGGGTGCAAGTTTAAAATTATATTTTTTCAATTAAAAAAATGATAAAGCAGACTTATGCGCTAGATCAGATTTGTTTGGACACCTTTAAATTGATCGATTGATAATTACAATTTTTATTAATAAATATAATTATTTTTTTGGTGTATTCTCAAATTAGAGAAAATTACAATAAACAACCAAATGTTCTCATAAAATTTTTCAAATTATTGTGTAAATTGTGTATTGAGTTGTTTTACCCTTGACAATTTTTATATAAATGAACATTGTTCTGTGCATAATAGGTATTCAGAGTTGAATTTGAACCGAAGAACATTGTGACTTGATTAGAGTTGGATTTGAACCCAATTTTTTTAATTAAATTGAAAGAGATCGTAAATTTATAAATGGGTGAATTTTTATATTACCTTTAAAAGCCTTTTGGAGAGCCTCAGCATCTTCAAGAGGAGATGATTTGATTGCAACAAGTGTAGCCATAGAAAACTCTACTACTCACTTCAAATTGTAATTTCTCTCTCAACAAGATTAGTTGATGATATTAGAGTTTGGTTTCATCACCATCTTATATATAATGCCAATGGTTTTCGTTGGTGTTATCGCCTAGCACACAGATCATCACATTTAAACGTTACTTTCATGTGAAGATTGTTATTAAATTATTACTTAATTATTAGCATTCTTTGGCATTAAGAAACCCATTTAAAATGTTTCAAATTAATGAAACGGAAAAGGAAACTTGATTCCTGGCTCAATTGGTGTGACTTTGCATGGGAAAAAGTAGAGAGTAGTAATGTATAATGTGCTTTTTTTCGTCTCTTTCTGGTTGTAAGGGTGGGATGCATATTTCAGTAGAATCAATGATCTGTGATTTTATTGTTTTCTTATAAGCTACATACTTTGGGACAACAAATGCTTACTCTAAAGATTTTTGCCTTATTTAAGATTAGGAATATTGGAATTATTGGACCAAATATTAGACGATTTTAATTTTAATTATAGTTTATTTTTAAATTGGAAATATGTATTTAGATTTAAATAATGTAAAGCATAGAATCGGAATCAAATTAACTCTATTTTATTTTTGGAGAATTATTTAATATTTATTAAAAATAAAATATAGTTTCTATTGATTAGCGGTTAGATTCACATATAAATTGCAAATCATAAGCATAAGTCTTTGTAATTATAGGTTAAAATTAGGTACATTATGAATTATTTAATGAACATGGACAATATTAGACATATAAGAAAACTTTTTAATTCCTTTAATTCATCGGATCCAATCTACAATTTCACATTGGCGAACTCTCCCCCAGACCTACATTGACACCTAAAATAATTGGATATGAAATGCTTCTTGACTTCCGGCTCTTACAAGTTAGTCTTGGTCTATAAGGACCTAACGAATTGCTGAACTATATGTTAAAAATAATTAAGTAGCAAAACTTTCAAGCTCTCGCACACAAACTTACTCTGATGAAATAAAGCGTACACAATGATATCTTGAATAACAACACCTTGCAGGAGGCAAATTTATATAAGGTCGCCGACCTAAAAATGATCCAAAAAGAGGTCCAAAAATCCTAGGACTACCGATGAAATAAGCGTCATACTCATTCTCTCTGTTTCAAAGAAGGAATGGGCAAGCACAATCCCATTGAAAGTCGTCGGTCGACGCGAAAAGAAAGGAAGGAAGAAGAATCCCCCGCTCATCTAAGGAAGAAGAACCCACTGACCACTCGCATATTGGACGACATAATTCCTAAGTTCTTTGATAAGCCCATAAACCAACATAATCATAACGAAACGGAGGCCCTAAAGAGCATGCTAAACACGTGGATGTTCGGTTAAACTACTACCATGATGATAGAGATGTCAAGTGTAAGCTCTTCGCACCATCCTTAACAGAATCCATTCAGGCTAGGTTTAAGTACCTCACAAATGAACGCATAAATTCTTGGTTTGATATATTTGAGACTTTCATCGCCCATTTCTCCACCTAGAAGAGACAACCAACCATCATGGTCGCACTCAATAGAGTTGCTTTGGCTAAAAAGGAAATCATGTGCATTTATATCAATTGCTTCACCAAGGTGGCAGTGACCGTCAAAGGATGAGATGAGAGCCCTAAGTGTTGGATCTTTGAGAAAGGACTTCGACCATATTGTGCATTCCAAGAAAATTTAGAATGCAAGGAGGCCCATAACCTGAAAGATGTGTTGATTAGGGCACAACCCTACATTAGCTACGAGTGGAAATTGTTAGGTGATGGAGGAAATCGAGGACTTGGAAACTCAAGATCTAACATCGGAAAAAAGACTCCATAAGGTTCGTAAAAAAACACGAATAAAGGTCCCGTTCGAAATTTTACTCTTACACTCCCCTGAACACATAACAAGAGTTAACTTTGATAAAGTGTGTAAGTTCCAGAATATATGGATTGGCTAAATTTTAATAAAACAAATAATAGCAGCAACAATGTTTTGTACAGTAGGATTCTCAACTTATAATCCTATCTAGAATGCCTTAACATGCTATGTTGAAGAAGTTCAACATCTGGAACAGCATGTCATATGTGATGTTGAGACATCAGGACACCACACTACAAAAATTGTTAAGTTGTTACCGTTCTATTTTAATTAGTGCATAATATTATTATGCATCTTATGTGGCGTGACTTTGAAGGCATATGTGGAGGTCCAAGATCAAAGGAGAAAGATCAATACGGACCTTGATTGTAGCAGAAGTTATTTGTGTTTCTCTTTCTACAAAAGTTTGTTTCGACAGAAGTTTATGATAACTTATGCTGTTATTTAGAAGGCCCAAATCCAGTTGGGTATTAGGTTATAAATAAGAAGTTGTAACCTAGTTTTAGTAAGCTAGTTGGTTTTAGAAAGATGTAGTCTTTAGGGTTAGCCATGTAAGTGAGCCACTCAGATTGTGGGATAGTCAATGAGTGTAGTTGTATCCTTGGAAGCAGATGTGAAGCAATTCCAAGTTAGGTTTGTGTCACTTAAGTGACTGTTTAGATTGTATTTGAAGTGTTGTATCTTCAAATTGTTTTAGTTGTGTTTGGAGTGAGGTATCTCCAAATTGATTGTGTTAGGAGCCAAGCAGTTGATGTAATTGCTGGTGTGATAGTAGTTGATAGACATCACTGAGGTGATTGGAAGTGAGTGGAGGTTCTCATATCTAAGAGTGGTATCTTAGGTAGAAGGGTCATTGGGTAGTCTGATTAAGTGAGGAGTGTAAACATGGTGGTTTCCCTCTGAATTAATATTGCTGATAGTGAACTTCATTCCTGGCTTGGTATGCTCCTAGATGTAAGTTGGTTAGAACTGAACTGGGTTAACAATTCCTTATGTTCTTTTGTTTCAAGCTTTTAATTGTATGTTCTACCTTGTCTGTTTTGTAATGTCTGATCAGATGTCACGACATCCTAAATTTGGCCCTCACAGAATTTCAATTGGTATCAGAGCAGGCATCCTGTCTATTTCTGGATGAAATCCATAGGGGATACTTTCTGGTTGTGCATAATGTAGAAGATTGTTTGAACAAGGAGTGTTCATATTGTACGGTCCCTAGAAGTGGAGGATGGACCTATGTGTGGAAAACTAGACCAACCTGGCCAGAACTTGTACCTTCTTGAAGAGAAAAGATAATGATGTTGGAACAAGAAAATTAAATTCAAAGACTTCATGCGAGAGTGAGGATTTTAAATTGTATTGTTCAACCTATAATCAACACAGAAAATTGTCAACACCTTAATGCAGAAGTGAAGCTATTGATAAGGTAACTTTTGTGCTTATGTGTTTCCATATTGGTCAGGATATTGGTTAGGTCTAGTTTGTTGCTTGGCGAAGAAGCAAGCATTTTGCAGGGTTGATTTATTTTCAATCCTTGAATTTCATGCTGACAAGTAAAATATGGAGTAAGCATTGTGTACATTCTATTGAGGTATGGCTATATTCCACTGCATAGCCTCTGATGCAACCTCTATAGTGAAAGAAGGATCCTAGGGTTATTTTACCAACATAATATTTTGGCAGATTATTACAACTATATTAAAAGTGTCAAAGATACTTGAGATATCTCTCAAGTTCACTCATAAAGGCATGAATTATTAAAGTTGATGGGGATCAATTGATCAATGATACTCATATTCATCTACAGAGTGTTTACCTTGAAGACCTTTAAGGATGATGTGTTCCCAAAAGATGGAACAGATGTTCTACTGGATATTAGAACATTAGTACCGGTAAGCAGCTACTAGTTGGAGAATAGATGTTTTGGGTGCTAAACAAATATAGTGTGAGTACATATGTTTGGAACCTTCTCCTGATCTGGAAGATGAGACATCTGTATTAGTTGATCAGGACACGATCAACAAGCTCTTATACTCCATATGTTAGTTTATTTCTGACCTAAGCTCATGGGAGTATAAAAGTCAAGCTTAGTGCAAGTTAAAGACTCATAAAGGAATAACCCTCTATCCTTTATGTGAGATCAAGATGAGCTTATATCTGGTACATTCTTTTAATCAAAGAAATCAGATATGTGGAATTTATTCATGAACATAGAACATATTTTGTTTGGAGCTGAATACTGAGTCTCAACCACAGTGAATCATGGTCATGAATGTTAACTACCCTAAATACTATCTTGGAAGGGTATTGTCAAAAAGAATCAAGGAAGTCAGATTGCTATGAAGAATTTGAATAATTCTGTGTCATGCCATAATTAAGTCTATTCCAGAAACCTAGTTGAGGGAATCTCCTCTATAGGTACAGACTGAAGAAAAGCTTATTGAGATATGGATCATATTATTCCTTGATGTGTAAACTGTTTCGATGTAAAGTAGATAATTGCACTGCTTCCTATGTCCCCCCCCCCAAGTATTACGAATGATAATTATAGATGTTAAACTCAGAACCATAATGGATGATGTCGTATCAGATGTTGAAACATCATCTAATTGTCTTCAATAATGAGAAGTATGTACTGTTGCTATGAAGTATGTGAGTGTGAAGATTTAATCAGTCAGGATGATCTAGTGTGAGTAGAAAATTCTATCTGACTAATCTGGTAGGTACTTTGATGGGAGACTTAATACTTATTAATATGTAACCTAAATACCAAACCACTTATACTCTGTCGGGAGCTGAGTATTTGTCTGAAGGATTCAAGGTATATTGTGAACTGAATATCAATATTAAAGTTCACTGTGATCTTCACAAGTTTAGGATGTGTGGTAACATTTTCTAGTGATTATTTGAAGAGCTGATTCAATTTGGGAGATTCATACAGATGCTGTCAAATATCGTGATGGGAGCTGAATATTTGTGTGGTAACTATGTGAAAATCTGAATCAAGAAGAGATGAAGTATGTGATGTATAAAAGAGAATGTTCTACATGAAGATTCAACATCATAAATGTTGAAGACACCAGAGATTGAAGAAGGCATATAAGGTTCAGACTTATCTTTTGAGGACGTATCATTGATTATACGCATGGTTAACTATATGGTTTCTTCTATTACAAGTTACAGAGAATGACAATCTGAATCTCGTGTATCAAGCAAACTAAGGATTCCTAATTTGGAAACTGTGGCAAATTCCAAATAAAGAATGCTTTAAGTATAATGAGGACAAACATCAAATATGTTCTTAATTCATGTATCTCAGGGGGAGTAAAGGGTATGGAGATCAGAAAAGACAATGTAATTCTGCTTCTAATCATATGGACAATCTTCCATAAAAGTCACAACCATAATATCAATGGTTACATATATCTCAAGGATATGATTCAATAGCTTATCAAGAAGAGGTGATTGTCTAAATACACCAAGGACAACAAAAAGGGACAAAAAGACTCCTTTAAGAAGAAGAAATCCCTCAAGAATATTGTTGAGGTCATGTTCGAAGGAAAAGAAAAGAAGCAAGTAGTGAGAAGATGGGTGGCATAAAGGAAAATGAAAATATACCGCTTCCATAACTTAGGGGCCCTAAGGTTAAGCAACCCCTCCAAGAGCATATAAATATTGTTCACCATATGTTTGTTCAAAAAAGGAAGGAAGCACCTTTCCCACAAGTCCAAAAAGGTTAATCCTCTAATTTTGCAACAACGAGAAGGTCATGCGAGTCTCAAACAAAATCTTCCCCTTAATGATAATGACAATTATTGCCAACTTCGATATTTCTTGAGTTCTTATAAATGGTGGTAGTTCTTGTGATATCATGTACGTGGATCTTTTTAAGAATAAGGGATTGAAGAAGGAAGAGTTGTGGTTGTATGAAGGATTTAATTTACAGTCCTTTAATGAAATGGTGACCCCCCCTTATAGGTAAAAAAAACTAAACTAATCCTAGAGGAAGGTGAAGGCGTGAAAAACACAAGAAAATTGGGGTTTGAATTGGGTTTTATACTTTGAAAACTTTTGCTCTTAAGAACAATCCCCTTGAATATACTTTGCTTTGATGAAGATTAAAAGATATGAAAGAAATAAATAACACAATATTTTTATCCTAGTTCACTTGAAACATCAAGCTACTCTAGTCCACCCTTCCGAGGTGATTTTTCTCTCTCCACAGAGGACTTAATCCACTATAACCAAACATATTACACTTGCACGAGCAACCGTCGGTGACTAACACCTGCGCACATTAACTACGTGTGACTAACAACCTCTAAGACTAACTATCCTAGACTTCTTGAGAAGCTGGCCTAACCGGTCTCTCAAGGAAAAATCAAACAACCGTTTGATAATAAGTTTGTTTACAAATAAATATGCTTATACGCAAGCTGATTATGTAAACAAATATTTAGTACAAAATGACTTGAATGGATTTACATCTTTTTACAAAGAATAAAGAGTTTATGGGCAAAGAGTTTTCTTGTGAATTAGCAGCTATTTCTTCAAGTCTCTAAGCTCTTATATAATGCCATACATGATGTAACCGTTGGAGGGTACATTTGGAATATAAAGATTGTGGCGGCTTGAAAGAATGTGGGCGACAAGATCATACATATTGTTCGTCCTTCATCGTAGTGGAATGAAACGTTTTGTTTGTACCATGTACTATTGTACCATGTTAACGTTATCTTGTTTCCTTTTGCACTTCAGAGGCTTATACAAGCATGCGTTTAGAAGTGGAGAATCTAACTTATGGTTAATCAAAACATCAAGTCTTCAGAGTCTTCATATCTTCCTCTTCAGAGACTTCAGCACTTGATTTTGAAGAACCTTGTATCATAACCAAAGGTTGAAAGAACTTAAAGTCTTAGAATATTAATAATCACATTCTTTGGAGTCTTCAGCACTTGGTCTTGTAACCTTGTATCGTAACCTAAGTTCAGAAGAACTTCAAGTCTTGGAATCTTTAGAATCACATTCTTATAGTCTTCAGCACTTGGTTTTCATAACCCTTTGTATCGTAACCTAAGTTCAGAAGAACTTCAAGTCTATCGAATCTTTAGAGCCACGTCTTCAAAGTCTTTAAGCACTTGGTCTTCAGAACCCTTTGTCTTCTGAAACTTGAGTCTTCATCATCTTGACATAAGTCACACTTCTTTTTTATATCTTCTGACTAGTTTCTTTAGACGAACGTATCAGAGTAACTAAACTTTAGAGCCTTTTGAAGCTTTCATCGATACTTTGTTCATTAGAACCTCTGTAGCTTAGAAGCGGAACATCTGCTCTTCTAATGTCTTGGCAACACCATTCATCAAAAGCAGAACCTGTTTGTTTATCTTAAAAATACAACAAACATTAGAGTAACAAAAATTGTTCACTCAAACACACTCTTTGTTATCATCAAAACTGAGAGACATAATTGCAAAACCAAATCTTGTTCAAACAATCTCCCCCTTTTTGATGATGACAAAACTATGTATTTTGATGACACAATTTTGTATAATATCAGAAGAAAGTTAAAAATGAGAAAGGTAAGAACTACTTAACCTTTACATAAAACCCCCCTTGAATCACAAACTTGGTGAAAGATCAAAACTTCTAACTAAGGACCATCCGAGAAACAGCTCCCCCTGGTTCCAACAGATCAGTTGAAAGATCTTGAGAGTCTTGATTCTTGAAGACACATCTTCTCAACTAAGAACTTGAACTCTAATGTCACTCAGAAAAGTTCTAGAATCTCCAGTTAGAATTTGACTTCGAACTAACTCTTTCAAAGTCTAGTGTAAAGAGTCAGATGCACAGACTTTCTTCAAATTCTTGAAAAATCCTAAAAAAGAAAAGCAACACAATTCTACCAAGAAACAACAATTTATATCTGGTTAGAAATGTAAGCAACATTTTTTAGAGAATTTGATCATTGAGAATAAAAATTACTAAGATACTTCTAACCTAAGCATCTTCTGAATACTGAGATTCTAAGAAAATAGGGAAAGTATTATTTAACCAGGAATCCAATATCTCAGACTCTAACTTAGCACATTCATTCTAATATTTTTTACTCTGGACAAAGTTTCATGTTTAGATTTTCCAGAATAAACAGAAATTTATCTTCACCTAAGGGTTTTGTAAAATGTCAGCCCACTGATGGTCTTTATCTATAAATTTTAAACATAAAACTCCCTTATGAACATAGTCTTTAATGAAATGATGTTTGATTTCAATGTGCTTTGCTCTAGAGTGTAGAATTGGATTCTTGCTTAAGCATATAACAGTAGTGTTATCACAAAATATAGGAATATTACCTCCATATATTTGATAGTCTTCCAATAGATTCTTCATCCATAGCATCTAAGTACTACAGAGCGATGTTGATATGTATTCCGCTTCAGCCACTGAAAGAGATGATAACACGAAAATGTATCAAATATTTGGCTTGATTTACAAAGATTATATCTTTATTTTATCTTAATTATGTTGCTTTATATTCGTATTATGCAGATATATTCTATTTTTTTAGGTATTTACTATTTACAAGGCATGTATGAAGAAAGTCGCAGAAATGGAGAAGAATCGAGCTTAAAATCCACAAAAAGAGTAAAATAAATAAGCATCGGGTGTGATAGAAAAATAAGAGGTGAAGGCATGAATAAAAGGAATGGACCAAGCACGCAAAGCCCAGCCCATGAAGACTTCTCACTAGCCCTACAAGGTGTGGCGGTCGTCACATCCTTCTTACGCCAAGCCATAATGGTCACCACACATTACAAGGCGAGATCTTCTCTACAAGAAAGCTTGTAACGGTCGCCACACCCTCCATCACGATCGTCATAGCCCAAAATGGCCCAAATTAAATTATGCCAGAGATATCTAGGAGTCAAAGTCTTCAGCAGCAACTACTTCCTATATTTTCTCCACCCTGAGTCATCAAGGAACGAGGCATTCCCTCCTACATTTTCTCAACACCTAAATCAAACCACTAAGTCCTTTTTCCTATATTTTCTCCACCTACTTAGTCAAGCAAGGAATGCCACTTCCTCCTACGTTTTCTCAACAAGCAGTTTTGAGAGACGAATATAAATAGATGACATTTGACAGCAAAGCACTCACGCCCTCTCTCTCTTCCTCGCTCGTCCATTTTTCCACCACTTATTGTTCATAGATTTTTCTTAGAATGTAAAAGTAATAGTTCTCTACATCGAGGGACTATTACCAAGTTAATTTTAGGATTTATTTCTATCATTCAATTTATGTATCAGATTCAAGTTTGTCGACGTATTTCAATTCAAGTTTTCTTTGTTTCCATTTTCTGCATCTACAGGTTCTTCATTTTACCGCTTTATTATTATTATTATTATTGCTAATCTTATTATCACATTATTTATTATTATTATTTTGTTTGTCAAATTTAACTGCTATGTCGTCTTTTATTGTAACTATAATTATTTATGTGTTTTTAATTAGTAACATGTCTGGCTAAATAGTCTAGAGTATGGTGTATGAGGACCGTTGTTACCGACAGACTCGGTAGAAAATTATAGGTGTGAATTTTTGATTAGATTTCTGCTTTGGTTTTAATTTCCAAGTCTAATTTAAATAGCTTTGTCACGAGAGTGAGAGGTTATTTAACACGATTTTATCACGAGAGTGAGAAATCAATTAAGGTTAGAAATTAGGCAACAAATTTTAATACAACGAGAGCACTTTAGATACGTTTAGGATATTATTGGCTTACAAAATATATTTCTTAGTTACCGGGCGAGCGAGAGAAAAATCTTGGGATTAGGAAGTATGGATTTAGTTAATACCGCGAGAGCGTGAGGCGGAGTCTTCAAGTTGGTATATTCTACGAAATTAAGTTCTAGTCGTAATTAGTGAAATCATATCCCGACCTCATTTTAGTATTATTTCCTAAGTCCATTTATTTCAATTTTAGTTCTTTGTTTCTCCCAAAATCCAATTATTCATTAGCCTTAGCTTTACAAAGTAACGATAGATTACAATAGGTTGACATTGGTCTATGTGGTTCAACAATCTTTTATATTAATTCGATATTTCCGTGCACTTGTGGAATTTACCCATCAAGTTTTTGCCGCCATTACCGGGGACCAACAATTAATATTGTTAATTTGTTATTACACCGTATAGACTAAGGCACTCTTATTTCTATAATTATGTATCAACCAAACTTTTTCTACAACTCCCAACTCGAGTATTTTGAGGATTATCAAGAATCCCATAAATCCAACCTCGAAATACTTATGGAGAAATTCATTGCGTCACCAACTCACTTTCACCCAAATTACCTCTACAACTATCAATCCCATCATTTTGAGGAGTCGTAAGAATACAAAAGATCTGATCTCGAAACATCATTGGAGGATTGTAGCGGCAAAAACTGCGAGTATAAGCCATTGAATTGACTAAACTCAAAAATTAACAAAAGAGTCACCACCGCACTTTTATTTTGTCCAAAGGACTAGGAAAAAGAGCGAATAAAATCCTAAAAAAAAGATCAGAGATCTTAGAAGTTGCAACAAATTTTGAAACTTCTGACTCCTCTTTAGAAGTTGCAGAAGTTGCAAAAGTTGCAACAGATGTTGCAACTTCTGACTCCTCTTCAGAAGTTGCAACTTCTGACTCCTCTTTAGAAGTTGCAACTTCTGACTCCTCTTCATTATTCATTTTTTTCAAATATTTAAATTAAATTTAAATTATTATTATTTATTTTATAATTAAATAACTCATTTCAAATGTACATGTATATCAAACCTTAATCTTTCCATTAATATCATTTCTTACAAACACCAATACGCAGACAACAAAATAAAAAACTACACGATTAAAACAACAACATGGAAATGACGCATCAACAACACAAAAAATTATTTAAGACACTACAACCGTCAAAACAATTTCATCGGAACCATACATCATCGCAATAACGTCGACGTCTGTTTTGACTTCCTTCAACCAAATTCGAGGTTGTCTAGTTGTGAAGTTCATGTTTTGACTTCTAATTTCTTCACCAACTGCTATTTCTCCCTCTAACCAACGCATCCACTCTTTTTTCAGTTTGGCCATGGTAAATATTTGCCAAAATTTCATTTTTATTAGAGGTTTGGAGACCGAGAAAACAACGTATCCATCTCTGGTATGGATGTATGGAGATGTCCTGATAGAAAAATAAGAGAGAATAACAGAGAATATGAGAGAATATGAGATGAGAAGTTGAAAAAATGTGAAAAATGAAGGAGACATGGGTGTTTATTTATAAAAAACACAAATACACATAGGAGACATCTGAAATGACTCCTACATGTAAACAACAATGAGGAGGCGCCATCTGGGATGACTTTTTCATAAGGAGGAGCCAGATGGGAATGGCGCCTATGAGCATTATTTTAATGCATGAGCCATCTCAGATGGCTCCTATGTGTTATTTAATCCTGAAAATTGGTTATTTGCGTAATTTTTTTTTTTAAATTAGTTATTTGCGTTTTTTTAATAATTGATTATTACAAAAAAAAAAAATTCACAAATTTCAGTCCCCTTTGTGTTTGGAATCTCATATCCATCAATATATACTAGAGATAATACATGTATGTTGCACAAATTTATTTTTTATTATTAAATTTTAAATGATACTTCAAAATAAAACATTAATAATAGAATTTGGAAATTACATATATATGACAAAAATTAAAAATATATTAATTTTTTCATTAAAAATAATTATAAAATATACTTATGTTTTTGGAAGAAAACATATATATGGATATTAAATAATTTTGTGAATGATTCCATTATTTGATTTAACATGATTTTTATATTTTTGACTAAACTATTCCACTTATTAAATCCATAATTTTCAATTCCTTTAAAGTTTTATTAATTTTTCAAGACCAACTAGGTTCCATGGTCTAGTGGTTAGGACATTGGACTCTGATTCAATAACCCGAGTTTCAAGTCTTGGTGGAACCTGGTTTTTTTTAGGCAAATGTCTTTGAATCATAACTCCCACACAATATTATTACAATAAAAAAATGGTTGAACATATACAATAAACAATAAAAAATGAATACTTAATATTAAATACATTAAGCTAATTTTATAAAAATATTTGATTATGATAAAATATTATTTAGGGTTAAATATATAAATCTCTCTTGTAAGTTTTTTTTAAAAAAAAAACAGCCTTGTAATTTTCAGATTCCCTTGTTATGTCTTCCGTATAGTTCATCGACAGTCCATGTAGAATATATTTTATTATTTTTAAATTGACTTGGATTTTTTTAATTTTTTATTATTTATAAATCCATATTTTTTTATTATTTTTAAATCCACTTGGATTTTTTATTGTTTACAAATACATCTGGATTTTTTTGTTTTTTTATTTTTTTTAATTAAGGAAATTTAATTTTTAATTTTTTTCTAATTAAAGAAATTATTTAAACAAAAATTTATAAATATACCTATTGGCATAAAGCTCATTTACTCCATACCTGCTTTCATTTCATTTAGAAATATGATGTGTGCAACAGAGATAAAATGATATTTGCATCATTTAGTCCCACATGGATTTTCACAAAGATAAAATGATGCTTTATAAAGCCAAGACACACATAATCCAATGAACTGAAAACTCCATTAGTAAGTGGGCTATCAATCCATCAAAAATGGGCTTAGGCCCAAAAGAGATATTTTTATATTTAAGAAAATTATTCATAAACAAAATTAATAAAAATAAATAAATTAATAGGAAAATATAAATAATAAATAAACATTAATAAAAATATATAATATATAAAAAAATAATAATAAAAATTAAGTTAAAAAATAAAGAAATTCCACGTGTACTTAAAAATTAAACAAAAAAACAAAATAAAAATCCAACTATAGTGCCACCTAGGCAGTTAATGAGAATCTTTGTTGTAATGTGGCAGTCAGGGATCTATGTGAAGAAATTTAGATAATACGGTGAGGGGTTTGCAAAAAAAAAGCTTTTTAGCTTTTTGATGGAAAAGTGGAGTGAAGTGCCAGTATCTACTACCAAGATTGGTTCATATAGAGATTTGATTAATCATCGCGCCCATCATGTGAAACAAAGTTTATAATAAACTCAACACTTTAAACACTTCACATTTACATGTCTCATGCTTTGGGGTCGAAAGGAGAGGGGTTTATTGACCTTCATATTTTCTTTATATAAGTATTATTTCTCAAGTAGTCCACCATTAAATGACTTGTTCTTTGGGGCTTGAAGATCGTCATAAATATCATAGCCTAGAGCCCATAAATCTCCTACAACCTTGACACAATATGATGTAATCACGTATGAATCTATATATGTGCTAATTTGAAATAACAAGTAGACCATGTGCTAAACGCATGAAAGGGATAAAAACATCTAGAAAGATTCTAGGAAAAGGGCCATATGCCCCGGTCTTTGATTGAGTGGGGTCATCTTAACTAAAAACGAGGAAGAGCTTGACAGACTAATTTACATATGTGCAAGTATACATGGTCAAATTAGTAGCATGTGGTAAGAAAGAGTATCGATCCCACATAGATTACATTAAGCGTAATAATTTTCATACAAGAAGTTGTAAAGTAAACATGAGCAAATGGAGAAATAGTTTTTGGCGTTATTATGTTCATATATTCTCTTAAAACAAATGTCAAAAATAATGTGCAAAGAAGTGGAATTGAGTTTAGCTATGTTCCATTAATATCATTAGCGTAATCATGTGTTTATGACATGTGGTGTCATGACAAGTGAGGTCAGAGTGATCTTGTGGTGTATCTCTACAACATCAAAGCAGACATATAAAGGGCAAGGGAACAATTCTCTAAGCCACACCTGTAACCCTAATATGTGTCTATTAGTATTTTGAAATCCTCAATAGTTGCAGCTTCTTATCTCTAAGTAAGCTAGGTAAGTGAATATCTCTATCCCACTCTTTCAACTAATTTTATTAAGAAAATCACTTGTTATTGGATCTCTCATAACAATAAGTTGTCATTTACTCCTAAGTTGGATAATCAAAGAAATAGATTTATAACATATTGGCTTAAATAGTCTTTTGGTCCCTAAAAGTTAATGTGTTATTGATTTTCGTCCATGTACCTTTTTCTTGTTGGATAAAGTACTTCAATATTGAATTTCCTTTGTTTTAGTCCCTAAAATAAAAATCTGCAGGTTTCTTGTCGATTTTCCTTCGAATTTTCCTGCGGATTTTAAGTTTAAGGACTAAAATCAAAAGGATTTTAACATCCAGGTTTCATTTTCAAGAAAAAAAAGATACAAGCACGAAAATAAAAAACACGCCAACTTATAGGGACCAAAAGACTATTTAAGCCTAACAGATTAACATATAATAAAACGAGTCGCTTAACAACACACCATATAACATTAAAACACTTTAATATTAACTTCACATTGCTCAACTACAAAAGGTTTAGCTCATGGTGAGTAAAATAAGCACAACATAGAGAGATATTGATAGCACGAAAATGTATCACATATCCGACTTGATTTACATAGATTATGTATTTATTTTATTTTAATTATGTTGCTTTATGTTGGTATTATGCTAGAATTTTAATGTGTTTCAAGAATTTAATGTTTACAAGGCATGTATGAAAAAATTCGTAGAAGTGGAGAAGAATCGAGCTTAAAACCAAAAAAAGAGTAAAATGAATAGCATGGGGGTGTGATAGAAAAATGAGAGGTGAAGCATTGAAGAAAAGAAATGGAACAAGCACGCAAGGCCATCCCAAGGAACACGCTTCTCACAAGCCCAACAGGGTGTGGCGACCGTCACACCTCTCACAAGTAAGGCCATAGCGACCGTCACAAATTACAAGGCGGGATTCTCTCCAAGCCAAGTTGTAATGACCTTTACACCCTCCCTGACGACCATCATGGTACAAAATGGCCCAAATCAAAGTTTTTCACGTATCTCTAGAAGTCCAAGTCTTCAGCAGTAACTACTCCCTATATTTTCTCAGCACGATTAAGTCCATTACTGAAGCCACGAAGTTCCTATTATTTTGGTCAAAGTGAAGAACGAAAATACAGCCATGCCGCCTAGTTTTTCTCCATAAAAGACTATATAAATAGTTGGCATTTGACAGCAAAGGCTCTCTCACTATCTTCCTCTCTCGTCCATTTTCCACCATTATTCGTTCATAGCTTTTTCTTAGAATGTAAAAGTAATAGTTCTCCAGATCGAGGGACTATTACCAAGTTAGTTTTAGGATTTATTTCTATCGTTTAATTTATGTATCAGATTTAAGTTTTTAGGCGTATTTCAATTCAAGTTTTCTTTGTTTACATTTTTTGCATTTATAGGTTCTTCGTTTTACCGCTTTATTATTATTATCATTGTTATTCTTATTATCGCATTCTATAATTGTTTAACCATGTTGTCATTGATTATATTTACTATGTTTATGTCGTTTTCATTTGATTCCATGTTTAGCTAAATAGTTTAGAGTCTGGTGTATGAGGACTGTCGTTACCGACGGGAGTCAGTAGAAAATACTAGGTGCAAACTTATGATTTAAATTCTGTTTTGGTTTAATTTCCAAGTCTAATTTAAATAGCTTTGTCACGAGAGTGAGAAGTTATTTAACACATTTTTGTCACGAGAGTGAGAAATCAATTAAGGTTAGAGTCGACACTATGATAACGTGGGGATCAAACCAGATGGTGGAAATTAGGCAACAAATTTAAATACAACGAGAGTGCTTTAGATCCGTTTAGGATACTATTGGCTTTCAAAATATATTTCTTAGTTACCAGGCGAGCGAGAGCAAAATCTTGGGAATAGAAAGTATGGCTTTAGTGAATATCGCAAGATCATGAGGCGGAGTCTTTAAGTTGGTATATTCTACGGAACTAAGTTATAATCGTAATTAGTACCCATTTTCTATAAGTCCTTCGGGAACACGGAAATCATATCCAGGCCTCGTTTTAGTATTATTTTCTAAGTTCATTTATTTCAGTTTAATTCTTAGTTTCCCCCAAATTAAATATTTATTAGCCTTAGCTTTACAAAGCAATGATGGATTACAGTAGGTCGACATTGGTCTCTATGGTTCGACAATCTTTTATATTACTTCGATATTTCCGTGTACTTGCGGAATTTACCGATCAAGTTTTTGGCACTGTTGCCAGGGACCAATAGTCAATATTGTTAATCTTTTATTACATTGTATAGACTAAGGCACTCTATATCTATAATTATGTATCACCCAAACTTTTTCTACAACCCTCATTCTCAGTATTTCGAGGTATTACAAGAATCCCAAAAATATGACCTCGAAATACTTATGGAGAAATTCAATGTGTCCCCAACTCACTCTCACCCAAATACCTCTACAACTACCAATACCATCACTTCAAGGATTCACAAGAATACCAAATATCCGATCTTGAAACATTATTGGAGGATTAAAATGCGGCGCTAACTTATCCTCAACCAAATTTCCTCTATAATCAACACACCCATTATTTTGAGGAGTCGTAAGAATACCAAAATTCCACTATCGACGCATTAATGAAGGATATGAATGCGACAATAACTCGCTCTATATTAGAAAAAATGAATATGGAAAGATTTGTGAAGTTTGCTCATTTTATACCAATGAGAATAGACTATCCGATGGAGAATCTGGACCAGTTGTATGTTGAGAGGATAGTGAGTTTGCACGATAAAGCAACTCGATTTTCAAAAATCTTTTAATTCTCGAAAACTAGTGAAATCGCCACCTAATTTTATTTGTTCCAAAAGGAACGGGAAAATATAGATAAAACCCCAAACAAGCGGATAAGGAGTTCTACGTGACCAAAAAGTGGGATCGGGAGTCGGTTATGTAAGGGGAAGGTATTAACACCCCTTACATCCATCGTACTCGATGGGACCCATTTAATTCTACGCGTTTGTGTGTGTGTTTATTGCTAAGTCATGAATACCAAAAGAAACAGAAATTGTTTGTTATTATTTTGAGTTTGGCACGGTTTCAGAACCGTGTGCCTACATATTCCCTCGTGCAATGGGAAAGTCAAAACTCTGTAGTTCCTCTTAAAAAGGCTTTAATTGGTTGCATTGATTTTATCTAAAAAATCGTGCATTTAGACGTTTCAAATGCTTTGAACCATGACTTGTTTTGTTTGTCTGAAAAGCTTAAGTCCTTGCTCGTATTTGAAACGACTATTGCACACTCTTTGTTGGAAAAGAGTTTTTTGATCGCATATGAGCGAGAAAAGAGTTTTGATTGAGTTGAGTTGATTTTTAAGTGGATGAAAAGTACCGAACAATAGGACTAGCATCCTACGATTCAAATACTAGAAACAAGAGGAGCTCAATGCTCAACGAGTCGTCTATCATCCCAAAAGTTTTCTTAAGAAAAAGAGTGAAGTGAAACAAAGTTCACGTTATTAAGGGCCTTTGAACAATTGGACTAGCATCCAACGATTTAAAGATTAGAAGTTCATTTTGCACAAGTATTTAAACAATTAGTCTAGCAACCAACGATTTAAATACTTGGGTTTTTATTGTGAAAGAGTTTTGAAAATACACTCGACATTGGATCGAGGTTTGTAAGTTAATTATGAAAGTGTTTTTTTAGGAGGTTTTGAAAATTGTTTTGAAAAGTGAAGAATATTCACAAGAAGTTTTGAAAAAAAGATTTAAGTTTGAAAATTGGAAAGAAAACATCTTTTGAAAAGTATTAAGAATACTTAAAATGTCTCATTTTTTTACTTAATAAAAATATAATCAAAAAGAAAATATTTTTTTGGATTTTTTTGACATAACCATAAAATAGGTATTAGTATGCTTACCTTGGTTTGAAATGGTCTGGATTATTCTGACCAAGTCCAATTTCAGTTACTTGAAGTGAGAATCGATTTTACAATGATGGAATGATGATTTGGATTACTTCTATATGAGTGAATTAAGAGTTTGGAAGTTATGGCTTAAATTTGCATTTTATGAGTTTTGGAAATGATTTATGGAGCACACTGATTTTGGCTTGTTTTTTGAGGGTTTGAAGTTCCAAAATATTTCTAAATGATATTTAGAACAATGTTAGAATGACACCATTGGTTGGAACTTGCAAGAATTGCAATTTGAGTTTCTAACTTCTTTGAAAACTTATAAAAACTTGCAAAATAAGAAAGAAAAATGAGAACAAGTTTGGAATTGTTTTGGTGTGTTTTTGAATGAAGTAGGAACCTCTATTTATAGGCAAAGGATTATGAAAATGTCAAGGTAAAATAAGATTAAAAGAACAATTTGGAAGCTTAAGGCTTAAGAAAGAATATTCCTTCAATAAATGCAAATGGAATCTTTTTAATCATTACTTAAAAAACTCAAGTGTTTTTTTTATTCTTTCCTAGCAATTTACATAAGATTTTTTCTCTTAAATTCTATCTCATGTAGTGACAAGGCTTCTAGAACGGAGAAAGTTACAAAATAACTTGTAACTTTGATGCATGATTTTGGAAATCCATGGTTTTGGAGTTCTATGTTTCAAAATCAAAACCCTAGCTAGACAAAGTATTTTTGCAAGTTATTGTACTTTTTAGAAAGCTTGTAACAAGACCTACAACTTTCATGTTTTGGGTTTTTCTTGAATCAAAATGGATCTAGGTGAAAAATGGCCATGAAAGTGAGGAAAAACCATGTTTCTTAACACTTGAAAAATTTCTAGTGTTAGAAAAATTCAAATCTTGACTTTTGTTGACTTTTCATATTTCTTGATTTTTATGATCATGATGGATTATTTGAAATGTTTTATGATTGAAAAAATTGGATTTGAAAAAGTTGACCAAAAGTCAAAGTTTGACTTTTTGAGCAGATGAATTTTCATCAGATGGTTCAGAATTTGTCTGATGAAGAAACATGGATTTTGCAATGTTTTGAATCAATAAATTAGGTCAAGATGTTGCATTGAAGATGTTAAGACCAATCTTCAAGCAAATAGGTCATCCATTGAGCAGAAAGTCAATGATTCACTATCTTCGATCAAAATCCTAATTGGTCGATTCAAGGTAGATCATGAGAAAAAGTTGGGAATTTTGAAGATCAAATGTCGATGATTGATTAAGATAGATCATTTTAGGTAAGTGGAGACTCAAACCCTAATTGATTATTTCTTGAACAAATGATTTCTTTTTGATAAAATCCCAATTTTGACTTTAGGAGTACACGCACGATCTGTCCTGTTCTAAAATTGTTAGTAATGCAATGATCTTATGAGAAATACAAGGGAATAAAGTATTGATCTTGTGCACTTTCAAAAGAGTGTATTCCTTGAAGAAGGGATGTCTCATGATCACTCCTTATAAACACAAACTCACAAGTCGTTTTCGGAAGTTAAAACCCTGAGCTTAGGAGGGTAAATTTTGGGGTGCGACACACGACATTCCTTCTAGTATTGTGTCAGATAGAGATCTGAGGTTTACGTCTAGATTTTGGGAAGGTTTGCAAGAAGCTTTAGGTACTAAATTGAGGTTGAGTTCTACTTATCATCCGTAGACAAATGGTCAGATGGAGAGGAAGATTCAGTCGTTAGAGGATTTGTTGCATGCTTGTGTGTGGGAAAAAGATGGAGCTTGGGATAATTATTTACCTTTGATTGGATTCACCTACAACAACAGTTTTCATTCGAGTATTGGTATGGCTCAGTTTGAGGCATTGTGTGGTAGGAGGTGTAGGACACCTTTGTGTTAGTATGAATCTGGCGAAAGTGCGTTGATTGGACCTAAGATTGTTCAATAGACTACAGAAAAGATCAAAATGATTAAGAAGAATATGAAGGCTTCTCAAAGTCGTCAAAACAATTATCATGATAAGAGGAGGAGGTCCCTCGAGTTCAGTGAAGGAGATCATGTGTTTATGCGAGTTACTCCTTTGACTGGTAGTGGACGAGCTTTGAAGTTAAAGAAGTTAACTCCGTGTTTTATTGGTCTATTTCAAATTTTGAAAAAGGTTGGGAAGGTTTCATATCATATTGCTTTACCACTGACACTTAGGAATTTGCATGATGTGTTCCATGTATCTCAGTTGAGGAAGTACATTGCAGATCCATCTCATGAAATTCAAGTAGATGATATTCAGGTACGAGATAATCTGGTTGTTGAAACATTGCCTATGAGGATTGAGGATCAAAAGTTGAAGCAGTTGCGGGGCAAGGAAATAGTGCTAGTGAAAGTAGCTTAGGGAGGACCAGCAGGTGGTAATGTTACCTGGGAGCTGCAGAGTCAGATGAAGGACTCTTATCCGAAATTGTTCGCTTAAGGTATGTTTTCGAGGACGAAAACTCTTTTAGTGGGGGAGATTTGTAACACCGCATATTTTCAATTATTACTAATTTAGAATTTTAATTATTAATTTAATTAAAATTTGATTTTTGGGAATTATTGAGTTTTGGGATTATTGGAAATTAAAATAAATAAAAGAAATTGGGCTTGTGTTGTGATTATTAGAAGAAGGAGGTGTTAGGAAGTAATAGTCTCTAACTATATTTTATTATTATTATTATTATTATTATTATAATAGAAGTATTAGAAAAGAAAAAGAATTAGAGACCAAAACTGAGAAGAAGAGAAAAACGTAAGAAGAGAAGCAAGAAAAAGGAAAAAGAACTCCAAAGCTAAAGAGGACTCAAGAACTGTGCTAAGGTAAGGGGTGGCTTTCTCTAGTTATTATGCCTTATAGATTTTGGAGATAGTAGGATGGATTGAGTAGATTAGGAATCCCAATTTAGAATTTTGAGGTTTAGGATTTTTGACCCTAAATACATGATTTTGATGAAATTAATGATATAGTTTTATTGTATGTTAATCATGTATAATTATGTATTTGGAATTGTTTTGGTGTTGTTTGTGGTTGGGTTCGTATTTAGAATGGATTGGGATGATGTTGTTGCTGTCAATGCAAAATGTTTGCATCAGGTCTCGTGGGAACCAATTACCCTATAGAGGGAACCGATTACCACTGTTTTAATTTTCTAGAAATTGCAATTTTGGCTTGGGTAACCGATTACCGCGTGCTTTGAAATAAAAGGTTCGCTACTAACTTGGTGGGAACCGGTTACCCTCCTGGTGTTAACCGGTTACCATTGAAGATTTTCGGAAAAATATTAATTTTGAAAAATTCATAACTTTCAAACCGTAAGTCCATTTTAATCGCCGTTTTGGACATCATGACTTAAATTAAATGTTCTATCTTATAAAATGAAGAAATTGGAAGTAGCTTGATTTTATTCTAGAACTCTCGATTTTTCGGATTATGTTGGTTTATACATTGGTTGCATGGTTTGAATTATGTGTGACAATGTGATGCTTATGGGGTTGTTATGAGTACATGAGGTTACTAACGTTTGTATCATAACAATGGCATTACGAGTTGGAATGTAATTGCTTGTGTAAGTTGTATGCTATTATTGGTGATGTCTTATGATGGAATGTTGTTAACATAATTCGATGTTGATGTTGCGTGCTTTAAGGATATGCATGCATACATATCATTATTGGTGTAGCTGATTCCCATTGTATGGAATTAATTAGTTAGCCAATAACTGTTTCCGAGTTGAAATGGGCGGTGAGGCGTCTCCGTGTCCGAGTTGGAATGTAATAGATGTTGATACTGTGTCCGAGTTGGAATGGAACAGTATGGTGAATTTATTTTAAAATTGGTACCACATGCATAAAGTCTTGTTGTGTGGCATTATTATATGTCTTATAACATGATTGGAAGAATTCAAGTGTTATAATATGATTGTTGTATGTTGTTGTATGTTAACGACTTATGTATTTTCTGGTGATGAAATGATTGAATCTGAATATGCTAAATAGGGTGAAGTAATTTTTATGACATTTTGATTATTGTATGAATTTATAATGCTTAATAATTATGATGTAGTCTCACCCTTACTGTTGATCATTTTCAGATAGAATTTTAGCAGCTTAGGCACTTTGGTGAGGATATCTCGTAGAGCTAGACTACGTTATTATCGAGTCTAGTGTCATGCTCTGACTTATAACACTGAGGAATGTTTGTTTTAGAGTTACTATTAAACTCTTATTTTGTTTAATTTTTTTACTAAGATATTAATTTTGTGGGATTAAGGCATTGACCCTATTGATGATATTTTATGGTTTTTGAATTATCCAAGTTATGGAGAATACTCTGATGGGTTAAACAGGTTGTTTAATTATTTCAATACATTTCGTTCTTCAAAAAAGCATGACATTGTGTGAAAATTATTTTAAACAAATTATGACATCCTTGTGTGCATGTTTACTCTGAACTAATTGTTTTATTTCGCGGGGTATTTAGAAGGGTGTTACAATAGTGGTATTAGAGCCTGGTTGGTCTGTCCGACCAAGCTGTCTAATGTGTTTGTTCCTATGTATGCGACATGTGTGTGAAACACTGTCGGTACTTGCTTGTTTTTCTAACTACTTAGTTGCAGGTGTGGTTTAGAAGCAAGTGGGGGAGAAACTTTACTTCTCCGACATGTTCTGGTGTAAAGAGTTGGATCGATGTGCTATTGATTACATGAGTGCAAATGTTGGTTAGATTGTGTGGTTTCCAGAATTTGGAAGATGTATGAATTCAAGATTTCAGTCTAACAGTCAAATAGAATGCTCTTAAGGTGTAACAATTAGGTACTTGTGTTGTTCGCATCTTTGGAAGTGGAGGAAGATGTTATGGATAATGATGTGCCAGTTGGGTGTGAGTTCTGATGTTTTCCTGGGAATAATAGCGACTTGTCGTTAGAGCAAGATGTTGGATTAGCTTGAGGTTATCCTTGGGTTGAACGTTTGAAGTTAAACCAAGTGATTATGGATTGTTTTGATGAGTCGACGATGTATATTCTTATGCTAGAAGATATTTGGTAAGTAAGAAGGATAACCCTTAGAAGATGAAGCTCATGTGGTTGGAATGTTCAACACTTCCTGTTGATCGTATAGTTGTCGGTGTATAGTTTCCTCCTAGTGTTCTTGAAAAGATTGATTGTTGGAATTGTAACTTGATACAATTAGTCATGGTGAATGATGCGGGTTGTGATATGTTAAAGTTGGGATCACAATTTGTGTATTCTATGATGTTGGGGTTGTTTGGATGGGTTAAAAAGTGATTTTCGTACTTAAAACAGAAGATTTTTCACTTTCACAAGGTGGAAATCGATTACCTATTATGGGAAATCTATTTTTTGAAGCTGACAGCATTTTTCGAAAACTTGTAAAATTCATAACTTGAGTTCTGGACGTCCGATTTGAGTTCCGTTTGAAGCATTGGAAAGCTAATGTGATGAACTATATTTTAAAAATGGATCAAGCACATGGACGTAATTTTTTTTATCATGTGGTGATGTTAGACGATAGTCGAAGTTGTTGTTGTCGTTCTTGGTACCAAACTTGTTTCTATAGCACCATACAAGACGTCAGCTTTAGAGTTAGGGAAATTGAAGAAGCTATTGGATGATGTGCGGAGAAATAGATTATAAAACCAAGTGTATTATTTTAAGAGCTCTAATGTCATTAGTAAAGGAGAAAGAAAGTAGCGCAAAATTGTGTGTGGATTACCAATAACTAATTAGAGTGGTGATTGAGATTAAATACCCACTTTAAATGATTAATGATTTGATGGATATTTTGGTAGGAGAGCATGTCTTCAGTATACTCGAATTAAGGTTAACTTACCTTCGTATTCAGGTTAAAGAGGAAGATAGTTAGAGTGAAGCTTGTAGAACTCAGTATAGGCATGTTGAATGTTGCGATGTGAATTTTAGCTTCGAAAGGGAGGAGAATATTTCTAAGTTGTCAAGGTGTAGATTACGGTATGAGAAGATGAGTTTTCTTTATCGTGTTATTTCAAGTGACGGTATTGCGGTAGACCCATCTAAGGTAGATGTAGTGTTGTAGTGGGAAGCTCCAAAATTAGTTATGAGTATTAGAATATTTTTGGGATATAACTTGTGATTGTCGCAGTTTGTTTGAGACGAGGTCGAGAATGATATGTTGTTAATGAATGAGATATTAATATTAGTAAGGATGTAGAAGTATTAAAGATGCATCTTATTCCGATTAAGATTGATTAGAGTGATGTTAGCTTTTGAGGAAAAGATAAGTGATGCTAGAGGGAAAAAAATAAATTCGAGAGGAAATGGAATTATGTTTAAGATGTCAAAATATTAACATGTGTCAAGAAAATTTTGGAAGCTTATCTTACGAATCATATGATGAGATGTATTATTGAGATTGCATTTGGAATGAGATTCAAAATTTAAAATATATGGATCCTGGATATTATGAGATTTATATGAAGACTAAGAATTTATGAATGTTGTTAAAGTTCTCTACATAGATAAGGACTTTAGTTGGAACAAAATGAATTATGGTGTATTCGGTATGTTATCATTTCATGAGTTGGAAAATACGTAACATTTGGGTGATGCTAAATGAGTGTGAAGAAGGTTATATAATGTGTTTGATTGATGGTATCTCATTGTCGAGATCAAATGAGAAAGAATTATGGAAGCGGTTGTAAACCTTAAAGGAGATTATTGGACCATGGTGCTTGGGTGACCTTAAGCACGAGTTCTAAAGGGATGCTATTATAGTTTGGTAATGATGGTTTATCCTCCATTATGATTGACAACTATCTATTGAAAAATTTAGGAACTGATCATCCTTAATCTCTTATTGATAATAGACGGGATCGTGTTAGATTGAATAGACTTGTCTTGCAAGCTTGATAGTGTGTAAAGTGATTGACGTCGTATCGAGAGGATAATAGATCACCAGTTCGCGTGAACCTAAGAGGAAAATGGCTATGGAAATACTTGGAAATTATTTAAGCAGGTCAGAGACTTGAGTGTGTGTGCGAGCTAATGCCACATAGTGGAAGGTTGAGAATGTCAAAAGGTGAACAATTATCTTCTAGTGGATATGAAAGAGGGTGTGAAGATAGATGTGAAACTTGTGGATCTGGTAGTTGATGGAAATCAAATGAAGATAGTGACTTAAGGTAGACTAGTAGAGTCGCTTAACGGAAGTGTAAGGTGACGCCCTTTGTTATGCGGGTATGACTTCTAAAGTCACAAATTAAACGTTACAAGTTGCGGAGTTTATGAAACCATTGTTTATTCCAGAATGGAAGTGGGATAGCATTTCTATGGATTTGGTGTCTGGTTTACTGAGGACAATTGAGAATTGTTAGGTTATTTGGGTTACTGTCGATAGGTTGACGAAGTCTGCTCATTTTATACCAATGACAATGGACTATCCGATGGAGAATTTGGCATAGTTGTATGTTGAGAGGATAGTGAGTTTGCACGGTATTCCTTCTAGTATTGTGTCGGATAGAGATCTGAGGTTTACGTCCATATTTTGGGAAGGTTTGCAAGAAGGTTTGGGTACTAAATTGAGATTGAGTTCTACTTATCATCCGCAGACAAATGGTCAGACGGAGAGGAAGATTTAGTCGTTAGAGGATTTGTTGCGTGCTTGTGTGTTGGAAAAAGGTGGAGCTTGGGATAATTATTTACCTTTGATTGAATTCACTTACAACAATAGTTTTCATTCGAGTATTGGTATGGCTTCGTTTGAGGCATTGTATGGTAGGAGGTGTAGGACACCTTTGTGTTGGTATGAATCTGGAGAAAGTGCGTTGATTGGACCTAAGATTGTTCAATAGACTACATAAAAGATCAAAACGATTCAGGAGAAGATGAAGGCTTCTCAAATTCGTCAAAAGAGATATCATGATAAGAGGAGGAGGACCCTCGAGTTTAGTGAAGGAGATCATGTGTTTATGCGAGTTACTCCTTTGACTGGTAGTGGTCAAGCTTTGAAGTTAAAGAAGTTAACTCCGTGTTTTATTGGTCTGTTTCAAATTATGAAAAAGGTTGGGAAGGTTTCCTATCAGATTGCTTTACCGCCGACACTTGAGAATTTGCATGATGCGTTCCATGTATCTTAGTTGAGGAAGTACATTGCAAATCCATCTCATGAAATTCAAGTAGATGATATTCAGGTACAAGATAATCTGACTGTTGTGCGGCAAGGATGTGCTAGTGAAAGTAGCTTGGGGAGGACCAGCAGGTGGTAATGTTACCTAGGAACTGGAGACTCAGATGAAGGACTCTTATCCTGAATTGTTCGCTTAAGGTATGTTTTCGAGGACGAAAACTTTTGTAGTGGTGGAGAGTTGTAACACCCCATATTTTCAATTATTACTAATTTAGAATTTTAATTATTAATTTAATTAAAATTTGATTTTTGGGAATTATTGAGTTATTGGGATCATTGGAAATTAAAATAAAGAAAAGAAATTGGGCTTGTGTTGTGATTAGTAGAAGAAGGAGGTGTAAGTAAGTAATAGTCTTTAACTATATTTTATTATTATTATTAGTATAAGAAAAGAATTAGAAAAGAAAAAGAATTAGAGACCAAAAGTGAGAAGAAAAGAAGAACGTAAGTAGAGAAGCAAGAAAAAGGAAAAGGAACTCCAAAGCTAAAGAGGACTCAAGAACTTGGCTAAGGTAAGGGGTGACTTTCTCTAGTTATTATGCCTTATAGATTTTGGATATACTAGGATGGATTGAGTAGATTAGGAATCCCAATTTAGGATTTTGAGGTTTAGGATTTTTGACCCTAAATACATGATTTTTGATGCAATTGATGCAATTGATGATATAGTGTTATTGAATGATGTTATGGTATGTTAATATTGCATTATAATCATGTATCTGGAACTGTTTTGGTGTTGTTTGTGGATGGGTTCTTATTTGGAATGGATTGGGTTGATGATGATGTTGTCAATATTGAATTTTTAAATCAGGTCTCGTGGGAACCGGTTACCCTATAGGGGGAACTGATTACCATTGTATTAATTTTCTAGAAATTGCAATTTTGACTTGGGTAACCGGTTACCCTATATGGGGAACTGATGACCGCGCGTTTTGAAATAAAAGGTTCGCTACTGACATGGTGGGAACCGGTTACCCTCCTGGTGGTAACCGGTTACCAGTGAAGCTTTCTGGAAAAATATTAATTTTGAAAATTTTATAAGTTTCAAACCGTAAGTCCGTTTTAATCACTGTTTTGGACATCGTGACTTAAATTAAATGTTCTATCTTATAAAATGAAGAAAATGGCAGTATCTTGATTTTATTCTAGAAGTCTCTATTTTTTGGATTATGTTGGTTTATATATATTGGTTGCATGGTTTGAATTATGTGTGACAATGTGATGATTGTGGGGATGTTATGAGTACATGAGGTTACTGAATTTTGTATGATAACAATGGCATTACGAGTTGGAATGTAATTGCTTGTGTATATTGTATGCTATTATTGGTGATGTTTTATGATGGAATATTGTTAACATAATTCGGTGTTGATGTTGCATGCTTTAAGGATGTGCATGCGTACATATCATTGTTGGTGTAGCTGATTCCCATTGTGTGGAATTAGTTAGTTAGACAATAACCATTTCCGAGTTGGAATAGGCGGTGAGGCGTATTCGTGTCGAGCTGGAATAGAACAAATGTTGATACTGTGTCCAAGTTGGAATGGAACAGTATGGTGAATTTATTTCACGATTGGTACCACATGCATAAGGTCTTGTTGCATTGCATTATTGTATGTTTTATAACATGATTGGAATAATTCCAGTGTTATAATATGATTGTTGTATGTTGTTGTATGTTAACGACTTATGTATTTTCTGGTGATGAAATGATTGAATCTGAATATGCTAAATAGGGTGAAGTAATTGCTTATGATATTTTGATTATTGTATGAATTTATAATGCTTAATGATTATGATGTAGTCTCACCCTTACTGTTGATCATTTTCAGAGTGAAGTTTAGCAGCTTAGGCGCTTTGGTGAGGATATCTCGTAGAGCTAGACTACGTTATTATCGAGTCTGGTGTCATGCTCTAACTTGTAACACTGAGGAATGTTTGTTTTAGAGTTACTATTAAACTCTTATTTTGTTTAATTGTTTTACTTGGATATTAATTTTGTGGGATTAAGACATTGACCTTATTGATGATATTTTGTGGTTTTTAAATTATCCAAGTTATGGAGAATATTTTGCTGTGTTAAACATGTTGTTTAATTATTTAAGTTGATTTTGTTTTTCAGAAAAGCATGACATTGTGTGAAAATTATTTTATATAAATTGTGACATCCTTGTGTGCATGTTTACGAGGCGGGATTCTCTCCAAGCCAAGATGTAACGACCGTTACACCCTCCCTAACGACTGTCATGACCTAAATCAAAAGTTTTCCACGTATCTCTAGAAGTACAAGTCTTCAACTGCAACTACTCCCGGAAATTCTGGTTAGGGCCAGACTTAGGATGTCGTGACATATGATCCAACATTAAAAAATAGACAAGGTAGAATTACACTTAACAATGCAGGAAACAAAAGAACACAAGGAATTGTTAACCTAGTTCGGTTCTAACCAACCTACATTTGGGGGCATACCAAGCCAGGAATAAAGTTCACTATCAGCAGTATTAATTCGGAGGGAAACCACCTTGTTTACACTCCTCACTTTATCAGACTACCCAATGACCCTTCTACCTAAGATACCACACTTAGATATGAGAAACTTTGCTCATTTCCAATCACCTTAGTGATGTCTATCAGCTACTATCACACCAACAACTACATCAACTGCTTGGCTCCTAACACAATCAGCTTGGAGATACCTCACTCCAAACAGAACTAAAATAGTTTGAAGATGCCACACTTCAAACATAATATGAAACAGTCACTCAACTACACTCATTGCTTCATAACTTCTGAGTGAGTAAAATAATTATCTTGCCTACAAGCTTTGAGGTATAAATCAGTGACCATCCCACAATCCGGGTGGTTCACTAACATGGTTAACCCTAAAGATTACATCTTTCTAAAACCGGCTATCTTACTAAAACTAGGTTACAACTGCTTATTTATAACATATTACCCAACTGGATTTGGGCCTTCAAAATAACAGCATAAGCTATAACAAACTTCTGCAGAAACAAACTTTGCAAAATCAAATGCGCAGATAACTTATGCTACAATCAAGGTCCTCTCTGATTTTTCTCCTTAGCTATTGGGCCTCCACATATGTCTTCAAAGTCATGCCACTAAAGATGCATAATATTCCTAGAATATTCTGCACTAATTAAAATAGAATTGTAACAAACTTATCAGTTTCTACTGCGTGATGTAATGACGTATGATGTCTCGACATCTCATATGACATGTTGTTCCAATTGTTGAGAATCTTCAACACAACATGTTCAGGCATTATAGATAGAATTTTAAGTTAAGAATTCTAATGTACAAATACATTGTTGCTGTTATTATTTGTTTTATTAAAATTTAGCCAGTCCATACAAATAAGGAACTTAGAATCTCCTCCTTTGGCAAATTTTAGCTAAAACAAATAAATACAATTACAAGAAGTTTAAGGTAGCAGCAACAATTTACAATCGAAAGTTAATAATTAAAAGATTCTTCAGCAGTCTTCAGTTGTCTTCATGTCTTGAGAGTAGGGGAGCAAACTTCAATTTGAGAGCAGACTTCAATTGCATTGCAGGTCTGTCAGTTTGAGACAATGTCTCAACATCCAGTTTGACATCTTCTCATGTTTCTAAATCTCTCCATTGGACCAGTCAAGGATAAATGGAAGGAAAGTCCTGGTGTACATGAGGAAGAAGATAACTTGTACTATCCCCTTAAGCTAGAAACCAATTCTTGTCACTGGGGGTGGTAAAAGAGGGCCATGGTAGACAAACTACCTCTTAAGAGATAATCTGAAATTCCCTTAGGCAACTCAGAACACGAGTCACAATTGTGTTCACAACTCAGATAACAAGTCACAAGTAGATCAGTATTGTGACGACTTGATTTGTGATTTACGCATCTTTTTGCTCTCTGTTGCTTTTCTTTCTTATGTTGTATTTTCTGTGTGACATTATTTCTCTACCCCTTTTTAGCTAGAATTTGACAATGAGAAGCTTCACAAAACCAAATCCAGGCACAATTTGCCCAAACCTTAATGAAGTGCATGATGGAGACTGGTTGAGTGTTTGCTTGTGGTTGGAGAATAGCTGAGATCTCTTATAAATAGGGTATCAGTTTCTTAGGGATTAACTACATATAATTATTGGTCAAGGTGCGTTAATCTAGGCCAAAAAAATGTCACTGACTTGTTGAGCACCGCCTAGTCTACCCTTGAATGCTTTTAATAGTCCTTGACTGTTTCTTTAGAGATAAAGCAGTCCCAATGCATGCATAGATCATACCATTTATCATGTCCATGCAGAGACATGTTCTGTATAGTGTCCTAACATCCACTTAGATATTGTCTTCTTACTTCAGGTGACTTACTTTATCACAAAAGTGGATTCTCTATGATATTGATATTTTGACATCATATGGCACATTCACACAGAGTCCATCTACCTTGGCTCTGAGATAATCACATTGTTTCTTCAAGACTTTCAGCATATAGCAGTATACACTCCCTATCACATCTACTAACGATTGGTTTCTCCCCCTCAACAGTAGATTAATTTAGATCAGCATATTATAGCAGCTCCTCCTCCTTTAATAAACACCACCAATGGCACTTGACATTGTTGCTTAACTAACAAGTAACAATAGATAATTGCTCTTCAAATATCTAGTTGCTTCTCATGTAGACTCTTTCTCCCTAATTATACTTTTGCTCCCCCGTAATATCAAACACCATCCTTTTAGCTTCTAAGATGAATCTTTCCATATGTTGTTATGCCCCCTGATTTATACAAAATAAGGACATCCTTGATGCTGGTCCTTATAGTACTTTGAAGCATTCTTTATTTGGAATTTTCCACAGTTTCCAAATTAGGAATCCTTAGTTTACTTGTTTCACAAGTTTCAGATTGTCACACTTTGTAACTTGTAATAGAAGAAACCTTATAGTTAACCATTTGTATAACCAATTATGAGTCTTCAATAGATAAGTCTGAACCTTATGTTTTTCTTCAATCTCTGGTGTCTTCAATAGTGGTGATGTTATAACTCCATATAGGAAATTCTCTTTTATTCATCACACACTTCTTCTCATCTTGTTTCAGGTTACCATACAGTTATTACAAATATCCAACTCCCATCAAGATGTTTGACAGCATCTGTATGTACCTCCTTAGTTGAATCAGCTCTTCAAATAATCACCAGATAACATTGCCACACATTCTAATCTTGTGAAGATCATATTGAACTTTAATATTGATATTCAGTTCAAAAAATACCACGAATCCATGAGACAAATACTCAACTCCTGACAGAGTATAAATGGTTTGGCATTCAGGTTACATACTAATAAGTATTGAGTCTCTTGTCAAAGTACCTATCCGTTTAGTTAGTTAGAATTGTCTACTCACATTAGATCATCCTGACTGATTACATCTTCACACTCACTTCTACTTCCAAGAACTAAAATATATATATATATATATATATATATATATATATATATATATATATATATATATATATATATATATATATATTCAAAATTGAAGATATTTAGATGATGTTCTAACATCTCATACGACATCATCCATCATATAGTGGTTGTGGGGGTGACATCCACATTTTCTCATCCATAACATTTGAGGGGGAACATAGGAAGCACTACAACTATCAACTTTACATCTAAACAATTTACACATCAAGGAATAATATGATCCATATCTCAATAGGTCTTCATTTTTATTTTGAGATGATAGATGCCATAGTCTATACCTATAGAGGAGATTCCCTCAGCTAGGTTTCTGGAAGAAACTTGACTATGGCATAACACATAAATATTCAAATTCTTCACTGCAGTCTAACTTCCTTGATTCTTATTGACAATACCCTTTCAGGATGATATTTAGGGTATTCAACATTCATGATCATATTTCACTATAGTTGAGACACAGTATTCAGCTACAAAACTGTTATATGGTCATGAATAACTCTCCACATATTTGGTTCCTTTGATCAGAAGAATATTCCAGATATAAGCTCATCTTGATTTCACATAAAGAGATTAAGGGGTATACCTACGAGTCTTTTACTTGCACTGAGCTTGACTCCTATAGTACCATAAGCTTAGGTCAAAAATAAACTAACATCTAGAGTATAAGAGCTTGTTAATCGTGTCATGATCAACTAATACAGATGTCTCCTCTTCCAGATCAGGAGCAGGCTCCAAACATATGTACTCACACTACATTTGTTTAGCTCCCAGCACATCTGTTCTTCAATTGGTAGCTGCATACCAGTAGTAATGTTCTAACATCCTGTAGAACATCGATTCCATCTCCTTGGAACTCATCATCCTTGATAATCTTCAAGGTATTCAAGTTGCAGATGTATATGAGAATCATTGATCAATTGATACTCATCAACTCTATTAATATACGCCTTTATTAGTGGACTTGAGGAATATCTCAAGTATCTTTGATACTTTTAACATAGTTGTAATAATCTGCCAAATATTATGTTGATAAAATAACCCTAGGATCCTTCTTTCATTATAGGGGTTGCATCAGAGGTTGTGCAGTGGAAAATAGCCATGCTTCAACAGAACTTACATAACGATTACTCTATAATTTAATTGTAAGCATGACACATAAGGATTGAAAATAAATCAACCCTATAATAAGCTTGCCTCTCCACCAAGCAACAGACTAGACCCAACCAATATCCTGACCGATATGAAAACACATAAGCACAAAAGTTACCTTATCAACAACTTCACTTCCGCATAAAGGTTTTGACAATCTTTTCTCTGTGTTGATTGTAGGGTTAACAATACAATTCAAAATCCTCACTCCCGCATGAAGTCTTTGAATTTAACTTTCTTGTTCCAACATCTTTATCTTCTTTCTTCAAGAAGATACAGGTTCTGGTTAGGATGGTCTAGTTCTCCACACATAGGTCCATCCTCCACTTCTAGGGACCACACAATATGAACAAACCTTATTCAAACAATCTACAAGTAGGTCTGTTATACCCCAAATTTTCCCTCACATTTCTCAAGACACTCCACATCTCCATACTCAAGAAATTCTCAAAGGTTGACCAGATGAACCTTTTTTTAATCAATCAACCCACAACTAGGATTTTGATTCTCTCAAGTCAAATATGAGTTCTAATGCTTCAAGTGATCATCATACCTCCTCATAAGTCTTAAGGTATCACCATGTCAAGTTTCAAGCCTCACAGCTCAAGTTTGCTCAGTCAATTGCTCAGATGGTTGAAAATTAATTGTATTGGACAAAACGTCAACTGTGGTCAACATACTGTAAAACTTCCTCATTTTTGGTCAACATCAAGATTTTGAAGTCACATTTATCATTTGATCAAGGGTTGATCATGATTTATCAAGAAAACTCAAGATTTGATCGAAAGTCAAAGTTTCCAAATTAGGGTTTCTTGATAAAAAGTTAACAGAACTTTGACCATGCATAACTTTCACATACTTTATTAAACATTTTTCCACCAAATCTCATTTTAAAGAGAATTCAATTCTCTACAACTTCATGTCTCACAAGCTTTGGCCAAAAATGCTTCATTTGAGAGTTATGGATCAAGACATCTTTTTGAAAAGAAGTTTACATGATCATGAAAATTTCAATGAAGATGAAACCAAAAATAGTTATAGGACATCTTGAGATTTCTAAAAAGTCCAAGAAAACTTTAAAATGTTGAAAATTAAGTAAGATACAAGTTGTACAAGTTTGGCATTTTTGAAGAGGTGCATGAAGAGAAATACTTAGCAAATTCAATTTTTTTCCAAAAGGGCCTAAGTTTTTGTGATCCAAACTTGTTCTTGAGATTATCCATAACTCCAAGACCATTTTCACGCCTCCTTCTATTTTATTTAATTTATTTTGGAATTTATTCATTTAAATCCAATTTTAATTAAAATAAAATACTAAAAATCAAATTAATTGATGAAAGGCTGAATATTAGTCATTCTTGAGGTCCAAGATACTCATCAATAGATGAAAATTTCAAAAATATATGATTGGCATGAGATTGATACAAAATTGGAAATCTTTGATGCAAATTTGGATGATTGAAAAATAAAATCTTTTCTTCAATGCCAAATATTTTCTTCCTATCTCTTGACCTAATTTGCTTCTATTATATATACAAAAAATTTCCAGATGCCAAGGACACGTTTTTGCAGCCTCAAGAACCCTAGAGAAACTTGAAAATTTTGTGCCATTCAAGTTACTTGCAGACCATGTTTTGGATCAATTCAAGCCAAACAAAGCATTCTGTCATATTCCCTGAGCCTCTCTGAAGTATTCCAGACCTTCACCATCAATCAATACCTCCAGAATCACGAATTCACGATCACGGTTTGCCCAATATTTTTCAAAACCGATTTCAAAGATTCATGCATATTTAACATAATTCGATTGTATATTTGTGTTCATGATGATGTTTGCAAGCTATCTAGGTCATTTGATTTGATTTTAGATGCAGGTTTAGCTATATGCCATTACTAGGGTTTCGAAGCTTCAAATTAGAGTCCCTCGATCTAGGAAAAATTGGCTAAAACCAGGGACATATTCGTGTTCAAGAGGTTGAAGGCAATCGATTTATGCCCTCACTATAGGTTTTAGCAACGAAACCTGTCTGTAGGTAAATTTCTGAAAATTCAAACAGGGAAGATGACCCTCAACACGAGCGTTTTTTCAATTTATATTTTTAAATTTAGTTTTGATATATATATTGATTTTGTTTCGTTTACTAACAAACAATGCACTCAGCTCAGTTGGCAAGGGAAGCGCGCGTGTGACCTTAGGGGCATTGGTTCGATCCCTGGCTACCCCATATATTTTTACCACTTTGCAAACAAACATATTTTCTATTTTCTTTTTTTTTTCTTTTTTTCTTTTAAATATTTTTTAAAAATACAACAAAAACCCAAAAAAAATAATTTTTTTTTACAAATAGGTCAGAAAAATCTTTATTTAATTTTTTATCGTTAAAAATTTTCTTCTTCCTTTTATTTTAATTAATTGTTTAATTAACCATAAAATTAGACTTTAACTATTTTCCTAATTAAAATTGATCTAAAAAATTCACAAAAAATATTTTCTTTCTTTCAAATAGGTTTACTAACCCTAAGATATTTTTCTAACATAAATATTTTTTTTACTAACATTATCTTCTCTTATTTCAATTTAATCCTTTCCGCGATATTTTTCTGATTATTGTAACTGCTCAGAAGTTGTAATAGCTAGGGTTTATTTTCTCGCACATTTTTTACTATTATGTAACTGCTCATGGGATGCAATAGTCTAATCAGGGCTTTACTTTCCGCAATTTACTTTCCGCACCTCCAATAATGTAACTGCCCCAAGCCTTGTAATAACGTAGGGTTTTACTTTCGGCACTTTACTTTCTGCACACTCTTATAAACTGTCTATAAACTGCTTAATGCAAGCTAACTAGGGTTTGTATGACAAGATAACATCAATTTTAGATCATCCTAATTAAAGACTAATATATTTGAATCAAACACACTCTTTCACACTTGCACCCCCCTTAGGGTATCCTCTCTTGTTTCCTTTCGAATACAATGGTCATGTCCCTTGAACGTAGGGGTACCATTAGCAAACACGCTTACGAATAAAATCATCACAAAGATCACAGTCCCTCGATGTTGCCTACAAATACATGATCTCGTCTCACGATTGTTGCCTACAAATAGGTGATGATTGTCCCTACGAAATGCTAAGGTATCCTTACAATGTTTACTTATATGACCATACGATGACCCTACGATTGTCCCTTCACATCCAACGGATAAATTTACCTACCAACTAATGGTATAGATAGCCTTATTCTAAAGGAGAAGGAAAAATAACAAGAAACAACCAATATGAGTAGGTAAATAAGACTCTATTGCTTGCTCCAATCAAAATACTTTTCACACCTCACACTTATTCTCAAACACTTTCAAACAAACACTTTGTATACATTCCAGTGAGAATCATTACAAAGTTAAGCATTTTCCAAACAAACATTTCCGAACACTTCATATACATTCCAACAAGAATCATTACGAAGTCATAGCGAAATATTTTTCAAATACTTTTCAAACCACACAAGCACTATTGTACCCCAATTTCCCCCCTAAGATTCTCTCATACTTCATACAATTGCATTGCACAAAGATAACAAATTGGTTCTCTCTCTCTCCCTCTTATCTTTAGGGTTTGCCCCTTTGGGAGATCACCAAGCACCTTGTGGAAGTGATTATTATTTGTGTGTGATGATTAATATTTGATTAACCATGCTGTGTATACTTTGCTCTAAATGTTGTAGGTGAATGGTGCATAAGTTCCTCAAAGAGTTGATAGGTTCATGTGTTTATTTCCATGCCTTCTCTCATCAATTATCAAGATATTGAAAGTATTGTCTCCCATTGAAGACTTATTTTATCATCAAATATGCTCTCTTATCTTGAATATGTGCTTCATGTTTGAAAGAGATCATCAAATTCAAAAATTCCTCCATCCCATGGCCATCTCTCTTGAAATTAGGGTTTTGGACATCTGAGGACCATATCTTGATGTGTGTGTGAAGTTGTGGATGAATTCAAGATCATTTGATCCTTAAAGGACTTCTAATAATATATATATATATATATATATATATATATATATATATATATATATATATATATATATATATATATATATATATATATATATATATATATATATATATATATATATATATATATATATGCTTTGATTCAAGAAGTTTAAGTGATGAGAAGTTTGTTTTGAAGACCTCTGATTGCCCACTCTCTAGATTGATACTTCATCCACCTTGTATGACTTCAAAGTATCATATCTTGGTCATCCCTTGCCTACTTGAGCTCATTTTTATTTCACAATGAACCTAAGTGTGTCTACCACAACATAGTTCAATTGGTGAGAAACGAAAATGCTTGGAAGTTTGCCTATGAAGTCAAAAGATTACAAGTCCTTCATGAATTCCTCAATTTTTGGACAATCAACTTCAAATGATCATATCTTGATCATCATTTATCATTTTGAGGTCATTCTTTTTGCACAACAATATTGAAGATGTGAACTTTATCTCCATATAATATTTGAAGATTGAAAGTGTTTGGAAGTTACTTGAAAAGATCAAAAGATTATAGGTCATTTCATGATTTTTCTTCAACTTCACAAGGACATAACTTGCTCAATTTTTTGAGTTTTTGGTTGGTTCATTTTGAAAAATGTTCTTTGAAAGATCTACTTCATTTCATCTTTAGAAATCAAGTGCAAATTTTGGATGGAAGACCTTGTTTGGATTGAAAACATTATAGGTCATTTTTTGCCAAACTTGGAAATTTTTCTTAGTGTGAAAATTTCAGATGATTTTTGGTGATTTCAAGTGATAACAACTTTCAGCTAGAGTTGCCAAATTCTACCTTTCCAAGTGCATTGCAAAGCTTGTAATCCCAGCTTTACAAAGATCCCAAGATTGCATCATAAAGGTCCCTGAGCAATGAATTATACATGTTTGAAGGAGGGCTCCATGTCATCCAATTTTTGCTTCGAGTCAGAAAAATTACTACATGTAAACTTGATTATAAGGAAAATTACTCAAAGTTTAGATGCTAAACATGTTTAATTAATTGCCCAGATGCGTTTTGATGCAAATAGCCATTAAAATGAGGTCGTTTTGATGCCCTTCGAGTCACACGTTTGGCATGATTTCAGCCAGCTCGTTTTGCACGAATTCACCACAATTCCTTCTCATTTTCATCACCACTCACTCTCCTATAAATAGAGGATCATTCCTCACTCATTTCCTCAAGCTTTGATAGCCAAAAAACCTCTGCCAAATTTCTCCATAACCAATTTTTTGGTAACTTTGAATTCGTGTTTAGACCACTTCCAGCTTGAAATTAAGCATTCATTCTTCTTCCTTGAACCTCACTGAAGCTAACAGAACAAGAATCGTGCCCTGAAGCTTCTTGAATCGTGCTATCCAAGTCCAATTTCAGAGCTCTAAAAGTGAACTTTGTTCAAGTAGAAATCTCCATCAAACCTTGCAAAATAAAGCATCATTGAACTCTCTTCATCTCCCTGATCCTCGTGATCTTCAACATTTGTATTTTCATCAAGTATTGATTGAGAATTTCTGGAAACAAGTGCTCGCTATTATTCCTGTTTTTTTTCAAATTGATCATGATAGAGGTGAAATAAATTTTTTGCGAGGGTACCATTAGAATAGTCTTGAAGAGACGAATCAAATGGTACCGGTCTGAGAAATTTATTTCACAGTTTAAGGATCGCGTATGGATGAAGGCTGGAGGTTGAAAACGACCTACGTGTCTGTCTTCAGCCAATGAAAGTGTTACATGCAATTTTTTTGAATCTAATCCGGTGTAATGGTTATATCATGCGCGCGTAATGTGAGCCCTTGAATCTGATTACTTTTGTGAGTCAGACTCCATCCAACGCGTGATATCTTTCCTTGTTTTATTTTTTTTTATTTGATTTTAATTCTTGATCCAGTGTGAAAATCAGGAAGGTCCATATAAAGCACAACGCGTCTAATCCATTGGATTAACTTACTAACGCGGTTTGACAATGATCAGATGGTCCGATTTTTTCTGCTTTTATTTTATTTTCTGATTATATATTTTTTAATGTTTTAAACTTCAAAAAATCATATAAAATTCATTCCTGGTCCAAAAATTATGAAAAAATTCACAAAAATATTTTTGAATATTATCTTTCTGAATTTTATTTTTTCATAATTTTATTTTTAGATTTGATATTTTTTATGATTTTTCTCTTTTATTTAATGTTTTTAATTGTTTTAAAATACTTTTTACATTTAAATAATTCTAAGAAAATTATGGAAGGATCCAATGATCATTTGACTAATATTGGTGACCTCATTTTATTTTTATTTCTGATTTTACAATTTTTTGCTATTTTTGGTTTATTTCAACATTTTCTTTTTTATTTCAAAATAGTTTTTTGACTTTTAAAAATTCTAGAAAAATTTGTCAACACTTGCTGACCTCTGATTGACGTTGGGTAATTTTCTTAGAATTTTATTTTGATAAAAAAATACTATCTATGTATTTCGTCAATAAAGTCCAATAAATAACATAATTTCAATATTTTTATTTGACTTTTATTTTCATTTTATTTTGCTATTTTTTTTAATTTTATTTGGAGTCACAAATTTCCCAAACACTAATGGAATTTGGGTGTTGATAGGTTTCTTGACCAAATTCACCAAGAAAGTTGATTGATTTTGACGAAGTTAGACCGAATAAAATTCATCTGATGCAATATAAATTTGAAAATATTTTCTTCTTCTCCATCTTATTTTTCTTTTGTCCCGATTCAGAGAAAGTGATCAATTGGTGGCATGAACTTAAAAGTTCAAATATAAGCCCCAAAAGATGACTTGTGGCGCTTGTTGTGAGGTCGCATTGATTTCTAATCAAGCTTCTGGCAAGTTTCCACTAACATTGACAATTTGAAATTCTCAATCATTTTTGATCAAGTGATATGATAATTCCAAAATCGGTGATATACTTGACAAAAAACAATTGAAACTTGTTGCGTGGTCGCGTTGATTCTATCAAGCTTATGGTAAGTATTCATGCATAAGTTTCAAGATGGTCACCTTGCTGACGACTAACAATTAACAATTCGATGATATACTTGACAACTTTCAAGATGGTCATCTTCCTAACCTTTATTAATTGCCATTTATTTTATGCCTTTTTATTTTCCGCTCCTTATTTTTTCGCATTTACTTTTATGCTCTTTATTTTTATGCACTTTACTTTTAGCATTTACATTTCATGTCATTTTCCTTTGCTCATTTGAGCATTTTATTTTCTTTTTATTTTGAATTTTCTCACTTGAGCTTTGTTTTCCTTTTCCAAAATACCCAATAATTCAACTTAAACATAAAAAACTTCTAATTGGACTTGGTTACTATCCTTATACCTGGAGCTTGATCTTTGGACTTAGGAGATTTCTGTGCTCCTGGTGTTATTCTGTCTTCATCTGGTTATTATATTTGTATGAAGGTTATTCTGTTATACTCGATTAAGAGTGGATTTCCTCGAAATACAGCCGTTACTCTGCCTGTTTTTCTTGAGACAAGAGTTCACCTAAAAGCATTGACTCATCCGAAGCTTGGTTTATTTGTCTTGTTATTTATTGTCTATGTGGTCATCCAAAGGATGGGATATGGTATTGGCTCTTGATGTCAAGTACTAATCTTCTCACCGAATTAGATCTTTCTTTATCCTTACCTTTTACTTTATGCACTTAGGTTAGCCCCTTCATCTCCTCCCCATTCTTTAATTTCCAAAATCTTCCCTCTTTTTCAAAGGATTCTTATTTCCAAAACTCGAACCGCTTTAAAAAAAAACATGGACTTAGGTCCATGAGTTTTAAAACTTCTTTTCTTAATAAACTCTCAATCAATCTAACAATACTTTGACTTTTCTTTTTATAAACTAACATTTTCTTAAAATCAACCAACACACAAATTTGGTCTTTTTAGCCGAACTACTTGGTTTTAATTTCAACATTGCACATTGTTCGCATGTAGGCCTGGAACTCATTGGAAGTTCAATCAAACCAAAATTATAAAAACTATTTCTTTTCTCCCCCACCATCCATTTTGTACAAATTCTTTTTTAGCACATATATACAAATTTTCAAAAAGGTTCTGGAGTACCGTAGATGGTTTGGGTGCTTAACACCTTCCCTTTGCATAACCAACCCCCGGTCCCAGCTCTAATCTTTTTTAGGATTTTATTCTCTCTTTTTCCTAGTCCTTTGGATAAAATAAAAGTGTGGTGGCGGCTCTTTTGTTATTTTTTGAGTTGAGTCATATCAATGGCTTATACTCACAGTTTTTGCCGCTATAAAAAAGTGGCGACTTTGCTGGGGATGTTTGACCTATTGTTGGACCATCTCTAAGTGGGTTGACCCTATTTTTATTTATTTGTGTATATGTACTTTATTGTTTGTATATATTGTATGCTTGTTTGTGTGGAATGTTTTTCTGGTTTTCAGGGGTTGCTTGGTGATCTTCTTTTTTGAGTTCCTATACCCGGACTGGGGAAAACTTAAGATAGTACGGGCGGTATAGTCATGTTAACTTTTAGGGAGTAATCCTGAGGAAGGAGACATGAGATCCCCCACTCAGTGGTGACCTCCTTGATTGTGGTATTTTGTTTACCGAGTGATCGGGAAGACATGACTACTTTCGACCTGAGAGTCCCTGAAGATTACTAGTCGTAGAACCCTTAACCCATCCTGGCCTTTTAGGGGTAGTGCAGGGACTATTACGAAGTCATCGGAAAGTAGTTGCTATGCGATACTACACTCATACGAGTTTCACCTGAAGGTATTATTGATTAACGAGCAATCGGGAAGTTGGTAGTATTGGATGGAGGAATGAAAACTCTGGGGATTCCTTTAGAACCTTGATCTATAGGTGACAAAGCTTAGAATACCTTGTGGGTAGTACCTTTTGACTCCATGCTCATGATGTCGAACCTATGGACCCCCCTTATTTGTGATCTTTGTGTGTGCTTGCCGCATAAGCATGCATTCATGCACCCATGCGCATTTTTTCAGACAGTTGTTCAAGGAACTTAAAATTGACCTTTGCAAATATATCAGGTATACTTTGACTATGGATTTTGGACAAAGGAGGACTCGAAAATACAGTTTCAAGGAACCTAAGATTGAGGGACTGATGAGCTTGATTGATTAGATTGAGATTCTAGAGGATTTTCAGAAGAAGTATAGGACTATTATACCTTTGATGAAGACGAAGATGAATGATGGTTTGCTTTTCACCTTGGTTCAGTTCTATGATCCGTTATACCATTGCTTCACTTTTCCTGACTATTAGTTGGTTCCTACTTTTGAGGAGTATTCTTATCTATTTGGTCGACCTATTACTAGTGTTGTTCCTTTTACTGGTTTGGAGGAGGAGCCTAAGTATCATGAGATTGATGCTATTACCCATCTGAAGAGGTATGAGATTGAAGACAATATGACTACCAAGGGTTGTATTAGAGGATTACCGGTTGCATTTCTTTTGAAGAAGGCTCGTTATTTTGTTGAGATGAGGAGTATGGAGGATTTTGAAGACATCGTTGCCTTGCTTGCCTATGTTATATTCTTGTTCCCCAACGTTGACAACTTTGTTGACATTAATGCTATTAGGATCTTCATGATTGGGGATCCAGTTCCCACACTTCTTGCAGAGACTTACTATTCTATTCACCTTCAAAACTTTTGTCAAGAAGGAGAGATTATTTGTTGTATGCCATTGATATACCGTTGGTTTACTTCTCATTTACCTACATCTAGTTCTTTTTGGGATCCTAGGAGGGGACCTCGTTAGGCACCAAAGATCATGGCTCTCATTTCGATATTGTATGGTATCGTTAGGTTTATTATGATGTAGAGATTATTGATAGTTGTGGTATCTTTCCCAATGTGTCTCTTCTTGGTACAAAGGGATGCATTAGCTACAATCCTGTTCTTGCACGTCATCAACTTGGCTATCCTATGAGGGATAAACCAAATAGTATTCATGTGAGTGGCTTCTTTCTTAAAGAGGGTGAAGACCACACTACATCTAGGAGGAATATAGAGAAAGCTTGGCGTCATATTCATAGAAAAGGAAAAGAGAACCTAGGGCAGAGAGGAGTTGTTTCTTTGGAGCGTTATCCTCTATGGGTTCAAGCAAGAGCTATTAATTTGAAGATGTCATATTCTCGAGAGAAGCCACTTGCTGATTTGTTCTTGGCTACTACTCAGGGTTCATATGACATAGAGGATCTTCAGTTTGCTTTTGTTAGGATGCAACAAGAGAAGGAAGCTTGGAAGAACATGTATCATGCCTTGAAGATGTCTCATGCAATAAAGTTGAAGGAAAAAGATGATTTGATTGAGATTCTTGAGAGTCGTGTTGTAGAGATGATAGAGAGACAGGAGCATTTAATTTCCTCCAGTGTTCACCTAGTTTCTAGTGTTCCTATTTATTCTCATACTTCTCTTGAGTCTGGTGCTTGGAAAAGCTATGTTGACAAATACATGTTAGAGAACGAGTAGCTGAAGGAAGAGATCAGGAAGCTCAAGAGAAAGAGGTCATCTGATGAAGGGTCTTCTATAGAATTGGTTCCTTAGGACTTGTATTTACTATTTTATGCTATTGTACTTGGGTTCATTGAAACTTGTATTGAAGAATTGTAATCCTCAAAATATTTTATTAATGATATGAGTTTTATTCACTATTTCAATTGAGTTATACTATGATATTCACAAATTAAATTGTCTTTATTAAGTTCCTTGAATAATGAATAAAAATAAAAAGAAATAATAAACAAATCATATACATTGCATGTCATGCATCATGACACATACATTTTTGCATTTTCATACTCTCCCAGGTGTCTTATCTGTTTCTCTACTTTGTTCAGTCTTCAAGTTGTTGCATTAGTATAACACTCGAGTCAACTCCAAGAAGAAGATGGAAAATCTAGAGCAAGATAATCACGAGCCGTGTGAAGAAGTTACTTCCTTGAGAGCCGGTATGGCCAACTTGACTGCCATGGTGGAACAGTTGGTGGCTTCTCAGAATCATCCACTACCTCCTCCACCTTCTCCTCGTATCATTCAACCTCAACAGACAACTATTATCTCCGAGATTCAATATGCTCATGTCTCTGCTGTGCCAGTCGTTTCTACCGTCCAGCACCGTATGCCTCCTAGTTATCCTTGGGGAATGCCATAGAATTTCATGCCTGAAGGTTATAATCTTGCTGCTCAAGTGACCTACTTGGCCCAACCTGCTGTTTTTTATGCACCTCCTAAGGTGCATGCTACTCGTGTTTTTAACAAAGAGTTTGATCATCCACTTTCTCCTCCGAGTGAAAGCTTAGACTTCCATGATCTAATGGATAGTTTATAGGAACAGTTTAACATGATGTAGAAAGAGTTGAAAGCCCTCAAGGGAAAGAGTTGTTTGGTGATGATGTCAATGATCTGTGGTTGGTTCCTAATGTGAAAGTACCTGCTAAGTTCAAAGTTCCAAAGTTTGAGAAGTACAGGGCAATTCTTGTATTCGTGACCATTTGATGGTGTATTTGAGAAGGATGTCCACTCATACTGAAGGCCAACGTCTGCTTATTCACTTATTCCAAGATAGTTTGACGGGTGCAACTTTGAGGTGGTACATGAATCTAGACAGCAGTGACATCCATACTTTCAATGATTTGGGTGAAGCTTTTGTGAAACATTACAACTACAATATGTACATGGCACCCGACCGTGATTATCTAAGGGAAATGGTTCAAAAAGATAAGGAATGCTTCAAAGAGTATGGTCAGCGATGGCGTGAACTTGCTGCGCAGGTTATACCTCCTTTAAGTGAGCAAGAGATGGCCAAGGTTTTCTTGAAGACTTTGGGTCCCTTTTATTATAGGAAGATGGTGGCCAATGCACCTAATGATTTTGCTGAAATGGTAAGCATGGGAGTCTGTCTAGAAGAGGCTGTCCGAGAGGGACGATTGTCAAAAGAAGAAGGATAGAGTGGGGCTAGGAAGCCATCTTTTGGATTCTCTAAAAAGAAAGAAGAAGTTAATGTTGTTGTCTAGGAAAGGAGAACTAAACCTCCTAGTAGACGTCCTCAAAATCAATAAGTTATTGTTGTTACTCCTGTCGTTGCTACAACTCCGACTACTATCTCTTATAACAAAGCATCTCATCAAGGGCAAGGCCCAAAAAGGGAACCGTTTGATCCGATTCCAATGACTTATGCAGAGCTGTATCCAACATTGATGCAGAGGCACTTGGTGCAACCAAGGGCACCTCCAGTTGTTCCCAATCCATTACCGTGGTATTACATGGCTGATCAGACTTGTACATACCACCAAGGAGCTCCAGGGCATAGTATTGAAAATTGCTATCCGTTGAAATCAGAAGTGCAAAAGATGGTTAGATCTGGTTTATTGTCTTTCAAAGACATGGGACCTAATGTGCAAGGGAATCTGTTGTCCAAACATGGAAATGTTGTGAAAAATACTGATGGAGAAATCAAGGTTTATGATGTGAATTCGTCATTGGAAATCTTGTGAAGATGCATGTGGCTCTCTGTAAGGTTGGTTATTGCACTCATGATCATGTTGTTTGTAATGTGTGCGGTGAAGATGCTCGTGGTTGTGATAAGATAAAGAATTATCTTTAAGATATGATGGATAGGAACCTTATTCAGGTTGAAGGATGAACCTGAAGTTAAAGCAAATGTTGTTTATGGTCCTCCTGTAGAAGTTCAAATCCGTGATGTGAACAAGACTAATGCTAATTTGGTGAATTTGCATGCTGAGTTCAATTTCATTGAAGGGAGAGAGGTGCACCAATAGAGTTAATGCTCAGTATATAGAACAAATCATCGTGGTTGTGATGTTGTGAAAAGAGACATTCAACGTCTTTTAGACGAAGGCATTATTCAGATTGTGATAAGGATGGATGGTTTCAACAATGGCGTCAATATGATTGAAAGATTGTTTGATGAGTCTGATAATGAGTATGTTTCTGATGATGAGTATTTCTTCGCTGATGAGTCTAGTGAAGAAGCAGATGTAACCATTATTGTTCCATATATTGATATTCCCACTCCTATGGAAGTGACTTATTACATTAAGCCTCCAGTTACTCCTTTGGTTATTAGCTTACCTGGACCTGTCTCGTATAGTTCCAACAAGGTTGTGCCATACAAGTACAATGCCATCATTCTAGAAGGAGATGTTGAGGTTCCAATTTAACCGTTATCTCAAGTAGGCAATATTGCTGATGGTAGTCGAATGATCAGAAGTGGTCGTATGTTTGCTCCAATGTTTCCAAAGATGGTTGATGATGGAAAGAAGATTGTGGAGACTAGTGCTGAACCCAAGAAGGTTGAAGGGCAGACTAGTGGGTTAACCCAAGAGAAAGATATGGATGATTTGCTAAATATTATCAAGATAAGCGATTATAAGATTGTTGAGCAATTGTTGCAGACACCGTCAAAGATTTCAATCCTGGCTTTGTTGATGAATTCTTCATCTCACGGAGAGTCTCTAATGAAGGTTTTGGATCAGGCGTTTGTTGATTATGACGTGCCTTTGGAAACTTTCAATAGTGTGGTTGGAAATATCACGGCTTGCAATAATCTTAGTTTCAATGATGAAGAGTTACATGCTGAAGGAAGGAATCACAATATGGCTTTGCACATTTCCATGAATTTCAAGAGTGATGGATTGTCCAATGTGCTTATTGATAATGGTTCTGCATTGAATGTTATTCCCAAGATTACCCGTTCAAAGCTTAAATATCAAGGTTCTCTGATACGTTCTAGTGGTATCATTGTGAAGGCGTTTGATGGTTCTCGTACATCTGTTATTGGAAAGGTGGATTTGCCAATTTACATTGGCCCAAATATATTTCAAATTACCTTCCAATTGATGGATATATTCCCTGCTTGTAGTTGTTTGATTGGATGGCCTTGTATTCATGAGGCTGGTGTTGTAACTTCAACCCTCCATCAGAAGCTGAAGTTTGTCCGTGAAGGCGCTGTGAAGGTATCATTGTGAAGGCGTTTGATGGTTCTCGTACATATGTTGGTTTCTCATTTATCCTCCTTTTCCGTAGTAAAATCTGATGAAGCCGCCGTCAGAACGCAGTTCTAAGCTATATCTATTGATAGTGTTCAAAGGACTGAAGATTCTATTGCTTCGTTGAAAGATGCTCATAATGTGGTTCAGAAAAGTCCTAGCAATGTTTGGGGGCAAGGTATTGAGCCAAAGGTGAATAATAATGGTCTTTGTTTAGGCTTTTCCACAAAGATCAGAAGAGAAATGTTGAAATCAGGACTTATTGCTGCCAAATATCCAGATGTTTTTCAAAGTGTTGGTTATCTTGATCCTACTGTTCCAGGAGACAATGCCATTGTTGAAGATGGACTAGAGCAGGAAATGCCCAACTTTGTGACGCATGGAACCAGAGTTTGTAATTGGACTGCTATTGACATCCCCACTTGCATTCATGTGTCGAAGTAATTCACTTTAGCTTGTTTAACTTTTCTAATAATAATAATCCTTTCACTCTGCCCAAGGCGAAAGTGATGTTGTACGGGAAAAATCTGTTTGTTTTGAAATTTAAGATCATTAATAAAAGTTTGTTTTTCATTCCAAATTGTGTCTTTTATTTTCAGCTTTTTCTTGAAAAATGGTAATCAGAAAAAACCCTTTTTACAAAATAATAATAATTGAATTAAATCTGCATAATCACTTGTCACATGTGTCAGTTTCTAAAATCAATCATAATATATGTGCATATTAATTCATAAAATCGTTGAAAATAATGACCATGCGCCCTCTTCCAACATTGAACATCTTGTATATGTATCCGAAGAAGAGTAATTTGATGATATCCCTGAAGAGGTTTCTCGGTTGCTTTAGCGCGAGTAAAACACCATTCAGCCGTACAAAGAGCCATTAGAAGTCATTAATTTGGGTTCTGAGGAAGATGTGAAAGAAGTCAAGATTGGAGCATTGCTACAGCCTGAGGTGAAGATTCTGTTGATTAAAATGCTGAAAGAATATGTGGATATCTTTGCTTAATCGTATCAAGATATGCCATGGTTATATAAACCAATATTGTGGAGCATCATTTACCGCTAAAGCCTGAGTGTCCTCCAATCAAGCAGAAATTAAGAAGAACTTATCCTGATATGGTGATAAAGATTAAAGAGGAAGTTTTAAAGTAGATTGACGCAGGTTTCCTTGTGACATCAGTTTATCCTCACTAGATTGGCAATATTGTGCCAGCACCAAAGAAAGATGGAAAGGTCCGCTTGTGTGTTGCTTACCGATATCTGAACAAGGCTAGTCCGAAAGATGATTTTCCTTTGCCACACATTGATATGTTGGTAGACAATACTGCAAAGTGCAAAGCGTTCTCGTTCATGGACGGATTTTCTGGATACAATCAAACTAGATGGCTCCTGAGGACATGGAAAAAACAACATTTATCACACCCTGGGGAACATTCTGTTATAGAGTGATGGCCATACTAGATCTATGGGTATTAGGGCTATGCCTGATTGGCTCTAGTGCTAGTGGGAGATTGTTGGTGTAAGCCCTAGAGGCCAATATCTTTTGGTACTTGTATCGAATTATTTATTAATAAAAGACTTTTCTTTATTATGTTTGCTTTTTGAAAATAATAAAGTCCCTAGAATTGTTAGTCTGTTTAATGCAATGTTAAGTGTGACTTAATCATGAGATCCATTAAACACAAGGACACTATTCTTAAAGTATCCATAATCGAGCTTTATTGTGAAGTGGGATAACATTAAAGCATTGAGATTATTATGAAGATAGACTGATGATCACATCTCATGGATCATGGATAAGGAGTTATCAAGTCTTGACATAGGTATAAATATTAGGAGTAATATTTATACTGGATTGACCCGCTATGAGAATACTACATAGAATGTTATGCAAAGTGTCATAAGTTATTCTCATGGTGATAAGTGGTGCATGCCACCCTTCGACCTGAAACCACTATGGACCCTAGATATAGAGTCAATGGCTTTATTGCTGATCAAACGTTATCCGTAACTGAATGATCATAAAGACAGTTGATGGGTACTTCACAAAGCATGCTGAGGGACATGAGTGACCTAGATAGAATTTACCCATCCCACATAACGGGATAAATGTCTGAGGGCCCAATATTGAACAGGACAAGGATGACACGGTCTATGCCTTGTGTTCAATATAGACATAAGGGTAAAAGGGTAATTATACACACAAGTATTATCACGAAAAGGTTTTGTCAGATCACATGACATTTTCGTGACTTGGGTAGCAGTGATGTGTTGCTAGATACCGCTCACTGTTTATTATGTTAAATGTGATTTAATATAATTGCCAACATCGCGAAAACCTCTGGTCACACATAAGGACCGATTAATGAGAGATAGTGTAAATAAGGAACATCGTAGGTACGGTGTACTTAAGTAGAATACGAAAGTGGAATACGGAATGTGGTAAGGTACCACATGCTTAAGTGATATCGATACATCATAACGTATGATATTCGTGTGCTTTAATGGGCTTTTAGGTTCTGACCTTTATTGTGCTTTTAGCTTGCAGCCCACACTTGTGGTCTTATAAATAGAACCCTTGTGATAAAGCTTTTCACTTGATGCAAATTCGGTTCTGAATCTCTGCCGTGATTTCGCTCACTCTTTCACTCAAAGCTTCGTTCGTGAGCAGCTAGCACTGTGATCGAAAGCAACCTGTTCGTGTGGACTGAGTAGAGACGCTGTTCTTCATCAACGTTCGTGATCACAGTGTCAGAAATCCAAATCGCCACAAGAGGTAAAAATATCCTATCACTGACCATGATCATTCGTAAGGATCACAAAGGAAAATTGTTTTCCGCTGCATTTTTTGTCGCAATTTTCCTTCAGTTTCAGCGTTTGAGAAAGTACAGTCTCCACTTGAATTCTAATAAATGTACCTTTGGTGTCCAGTCTGGAAAGCTGTTGGGTTTCATTGTTAGCCAGAAGGGAATTGAAGTCGATCTTGATAAGGTTAGGGAAATTCAAGAGATGCCGGCACCAAGAACTAAAAAATAAGCTAGAGGTTTCCTCAGACATTTGAATTACATCTCCAGGTCCATTTCCCAATCTTCAAGTTGTTGAAGAAAGATCAAGGTTGCGTATGGACAGATGATTGCCAAAGGGACTTTGAAAGTATCAAAGAGTATGTGCTTGAACCTCCTATATTGCTCCCTCCCGTTGAAGCAAGACCGTTGGTTTTGTATCTGGTTGTGTTGGAAAACTCCATGGGTTGTATTTTGGGACAACAAGATGAAATAGGAAAGAAAGAATATGTCATTTATTACTTGAGCAAGAAGTTCATTGACTGCGAGTCCCAGTATTCTATGTTGGGAAAGACTTGTTGTGCTTTAGCCTGGGCTGCAAAGCGTCTGCGGGAATATATGTTGAATCATACTACTTGGTTGATCTCTCGAATAGATCCGATAAACTACATCTTTGAAAATCCTGCTCTTACGGGAAGAATTGCTCGTTGGAAGATGTTGTTATTTGAATATGATATTGAATACCGCACCCAGAAAGCTATTAAAAGTAGTGTATTGGCAGAATACATGTCTCATCATCTGGTCAAGGATGACCAATCTGTTGAGTTTGACTTTCCTGATGAAGATGTAATGTATTTGAAAATGAAAGATTGTGATGAACCTTTGCCTGGAGAAGGTACGGATCCAGAATCCCGATGGGGAATGGTGTTTAATGGAGCTGTGAACGCTTGTGGGAAAGGAATCAGTTTTGTGATAATTACTCCTCAAGTATCTCATATTCCTTTCAAACCAAGGTTGACGTTTGATTGTACGAATAACATGGCGGAATATGAATCTTGTATTATGGGTCTTGAAGAAGCCATTTATTCGCATTAAAAAGTGATGCGCGAGGGAATCGAATCGGAATTCAGATTCTCTGGCTCGAAATGATTTACTCTTTTGATTTGTTTATAAAGATGCCGCGAGCATCAATCTTTATTATTTCCAACACAAGAAAAATGATTATGAAAAAGGGGAAAGCTGCAATACCCTCAATTGATATGATATGCATTACGACTAGCGTGAACTAGACGCAACGCATTGGGGAGATTCTGGGCAAGGGGGTTTGTTATATAAAGGGAATAGATGCTGCACCCTAAATATATATAGTTATCTATAACTTTAGTATGAATAGTTTGATATGTTTGTGTGTTTTAAATTGCTATTTCTATTATTGGGAAAGTTTCTCCTTTGGATTTTAAGAAAGGTAGATTATGTGGGATCCTAGGTTTTGTTATTATTGTGCTCAAAGATCATTGGGATCTTATACATATCCCCTAATGGGAATCAGAACATTTGTAGCTCGGATCTAAGGGAGCTATGGTTTTGTTTGGTTTGAGGGAGAAAGAAGTTTGCTCGCCAAGGATGAGACCTTGTGCCTACGTATTCTCAAAGGGAGGTTCAGAAAGATGTTTGAAAGATGATTTAATCTTTAATTGTAAGCATTGGGTGGTTTACTCGAGTGTACAAGCGTTACCACTTATGATTAAGAGATGTTTTTGTTTGAAAAAGTGTTTGAAAAATATTTGATTGTATGTGATGTGATAGATGAGATACTTCTTCCATAGATATGATAAATGTTTAAATCTCTAGGAGAAATTGATTGGATTAGGGGGATGCTTTTAAGAAGCCCTGGGGTCCTTGTATTGTTAGCCCAAGAGAAGGCATTCCGAGGGTCATCGAGGGTCCTTGTATTGTAAGCCCAAGAGAAGGCATTCCGAGAGTCATCGAGGGTCCTTGTATGAAGCTCAAGAGGAAGCTATAGGGTATGGCTGGTTTTGGCTTTAAGAGTGATTTCACCGGGAAATCATACTCTTAGGATTCAAGAGTGATTTCACCGGGAAATCATACTCTCAGGGTTCTATCCTAGCGCAGGTGATTCTTTGTATTGGAAGCCCAATAGGAGGCTGTTAAGAGATTTCCTAGCCTCTTTCTTGTTTGATGCCCAAGAGAAGGCTAAACTCAACAAGGAGTTCTTTTGAACGAAGCCCAAGAGGAGGCTAACTTAGCAGGGGAGTGTTGTCTTATATGAAGCCTAAGCGGAGGCTAAACTCAGTAAATGAGTTTTCTTATATGAAGCCTAAGAGGAGGCTAACTCAGATGAATGAGTTATCTTATACGAAGCCTAAGAGGAGGCTAAAGGGAACCTAGTTGTTAGGCTAATTGTTACGTTATAATTGAACAGTTATATAAACAAATGTGTGATATGTATTCACAGGAGTTTATGAAGGAAATATAAACAAGTGTATAAAATGAGCGTTCAAAGCTAGTGTAACTTGAATATATACAAGGTTTTTTTGAATGTGTACAAGAAAATGAATATGTATACGAAAGGGTGTTTTTGTACAAGGAAATGAATATGTACATAGGAGGGTTGGGACTTACACCGTGAGGGAGGCCCATTGAGGAGGCTAACTCAGATGAATGAGTTATCTTATGTGAAGCCTAAGAGGAGGCTAACTCAGAGGAATGAGTTATCTTATACGAAGCCTAAGAGGAGGCTAAAGGGAACCTAGTTGTTAGGCTAATTGTTATGTTATAACTGAACAGTTATATAAACAAATGTGTGATATGTATTCACAGGAGTTTATGAAGGAAATATAAACAAGTGTATAAAACGAGCGTTCAAAGCTAGTGTAACTTGAATATATACAAGGTTTTTTTGAATGTGTACAAGAAAATGAATATGTACACGAAAGGGTGTTTATGTACAAGGAAATGAATATGTACATAGGAGGGTTGGGACTTACACCGTGAGGGAGGCCCATGATCAATTAAGAAATTCGAGGAAAAAACTGGTTCGGTTTTATCTTCAAATTGAGTCGATCATGGAAAAAGGTGTGTAAGTTTGTTGAAATGTTTTGAAAAGATTTTGAAAATGATTTTGAAAAGTGAAGTATATTCACAAGAAGTTTTGAAAAGATTTGACTTTGTAAGTTTGAAAGAAAACATCTTTGAAAAGTATTTAGAAATACTTAAAATGTCTCATTTTTGTCTTAATAAAAATATAATCAAAAGAAAATATTTTTGGATTTTTTTGACATAATCATAAAATAAGTATATTAAATGACAAGTGTGCAAAAAATCATCTCAAAATGAGAAGTTTTGATTAGTTTTTGAAAATGTTTTAGTTTGTTAGAAAATGTGAAATTAGTGATAAAAAAGAGGTTTGAACCTTGGACATTTGGCTTTAGAAATGAAGATTTTCCATTGAACCATTTGTTTGACTTGTCATTTAATTACCTTGTTTAGAAGGAGTTTTGAAAAAAAGAAAGTTTGAAAATGTCCAGAAATTGTACTTCTGAAGGGTTCAGAAGTTGCTTGCTCGGAGGATCGAAACTAGCGGCCGGAGCGTGAGAAAGAGTTTCTGGAGCGCTTTGGCTAGCAACTTTTGGGGTGTGAGAAGGCTTCTAGCTGCTTCTAGCTACAGATTCTGGGCATGAGAAGGAGCGCATTGCTTTTTGAGGAGTTAGAAACATGTTGGAAAGCTTGCTTCTAAGGGTAGAAGCATTAGAAGCTTGAGGCTTCTAGAGATAGAAGTACTAGCAGTACTTCTGGATAGAGTGTAAATGGAGAGCTTCTAGGGGTAGAAGCTTTAGAAGTACTTCTGGAGGGTTGAACCTCAGAAGTGCTTCTGAAGAAGCAAGCTTCAGAAACTTGCTAAGCCTTTTATTAGAAAAAAGGTTCCAGGGGGATTCGAACCCTGGACCTTGAGGCGAAGGAAAGTGTTAAGGCGTGCTGGCTTTACCACTGGGGGGTGGCTATACATCCATTGTTTTAACTTAAACTACAAATATAAACTTTAGAAATTGGAAATTCAAACTTCATCTTCTTCGCTGGACAGCGCGCAAACCATGGCCATGGATGATTCGTGTTTCCTCATTTCTTGATCAATTTTAAAAGTTCAAAATACCATTTTGTCTAGATTTTCATCACGATTTTGAACATGTATCTTGTTAAAATTATTGATCAAAGATGAACACGAATTTTATTAATTCCAATTTAAACCCTAACTAAAAAAGTGATTAATTCTTTAAACTCAATTGATTTTAGTTTAAATTAAAGATCCAGATAGCTTTAGTGATTGAATATCTACATTTTCCTTTTCAATTTTAAAGATAAAAACGCATGAATGGAGGTATCAAAGTTTGAAAAACTCACCTCTTGGTATGAAATACCAGTTTGAGCTAGGCAACTTCCAGGTGCAAAGTAAGGATTGATTTAGCTTTCCTGAACTTCACTGAGTGTGTTCCTACCCTTAGATTGTTCTGAGGATGGCTGGAATTTTATGACCAAGTCAAGTTGCAAGTTGCTCAATTTGAAGATGGAAGATGATGATGGAGCTGTTCCAGAACTTGTTTAAGTGTATGGATAGTCTTTATATGTTGTATAGGATGTGTTTGAAGTGAGAAATCAAGGTTGGCACGAGTAGTTTTCTAGTTTGGCAGTTTTGGCTCAAAGCTTGCACAAAATGGAGTTTTGTGTAGAAAACTGTTTCTTGGCTTGTTTCTTGATGGTTTTAAGTTTTAAACTACTTCTAAATGATGTTTAGAACATGTTAGAAACTTAAGTTTGCTCAAATTTTGCAAGGTTTGAAGATTGCAAAATTTTCCCTCTTTGAACTTTGAAACTTGGAGTTTAAGAAAGAAAGAAGGAAAGGTTGATTATGATAGCTTTGGAGTGATTTGAAAATGAAGAAATGACCTCTATTTATAGGCCAAGAAATCTGAATGACAAGGCATGGCTATCATTGAGAAAAACTTACAACTTGCTTAAGAGGTAAGAAGGAATCTTTTGCATTTAATGCAAAAGTTACTTTTCTAACCATGGTTAGAAATTTCTCTTTGATTCAATCCTCTTCTCAATCATTCAAAACTGATATTTATCAATTATAATCTTCCCTTAGCTAATGACAAGGCTTCTAGAAAGGGAGATTTATGAAAAATGACTTATAATTTTGAAGCATGAACTTGGAATTCCATGGTTTTGGAGCTCTATGTTTCAAAATCAAAAGCATAGCTAGACAAAGTGTTTTTGCAAGTTCTTCGACATTTTGGAAAGCTTGTAACAAGGGCTACAACTTTCATGTTTAGAGTTTTTTCTGAATCCAAATGGATCTAGGTGAAAAATGGCCTAGAAAGTAAGGAAAAACCATGTTTCTTAACACTTGAAAATTTTTCTAAGTGTTAGAAAAATTTCAAATCTTGACTTTTTGTTGACTTTTTCACATTTCTTGATTTTTTATGATCATGATGGATTATTTGAAATGTTTTTATGATTGAAAAAGTTTAGTCTTGAAAAAGTTGACCAAAAGTCAAAGTTTGACTTTTTTTTTAGCAGATGAATTTTCATCAAATGGTCCAGAATTTGTCTGATGAAGAAATATGGACTTTTGCAATGCTTTGAATCAAGAAATTAGGTCAAGATATTGCATTGAAGATGTTAAGATCAATCTTCAAGCAAATAGGTCATCCATTGAAAGTCAATGATTCACTATCTTCGATCAAAACCCTAATTGGTCGATTCATGGTAGATCATGAGAAAAAGTTGGGAATCTGAAGATCAAATGTTGATGATTGATTAAGATAGATCAATTGAGGTGAGTGGAAACTCAAACCCTAATTGATCATATCTTGAACAGGTGAAATTTTTGAAGAAACCCTAATTTTGACTTCTAGAAGCCACGCACGATCTATTACTCGAAGCGTAGTGATGCATTGATGCATATGTGGATAATGTAAGGTGGTATCTTAGGTCAAAAATTGGGGTATGACACCATTGACCTTAGAATCAAAACTCTTGATGTATATGGTGATTCAGCTTTAGTAATAAATCAGATAAAAGGAGATTGGGAGACTCGTCACCCTGGTTTAATCCCTTACAAAGATTATGTAAGGAGACTGTTGACTTCTTCAACAAATTAGAGCTCCACCATATTCCTCGGGATGAAAATCAGATGGCAGATGCCTTGGCTACTTTGGCTTCTATGTATAAGGTGAATCAATGGAATGATGTACCTTAGATCATTATTGGATGTCTTGAAAGGCCAACTTACATATTCCCCCTAGATGTGGCAAAAGATGAAAAGCCTTGGTATTATGATATTAAGTGTTTCCTGATGACTCGAGAGTGTCTAATTGACGCGACAAGCAAAGATATAAAGACCTTGAGGAGATTGGCTGGTAGTTTATTTCTCAATGAAGGTGTGTTATACAAAAGAAATCATGACATGGTCTTGCTCAGATGCGTGGATAGACACGAAGCAAACATGTTGATGCATGAGATTCACGAGGGTTCTTTTGGTACCCATGCCAATGGACACTCTATGGCTTAAAAGATGTTAAGGACAGGATATTATTGACTGACAATGGAATCCGATTGTTACAAATTTGCGAGGAAGTGCCATAAGTGTTAGATCTAAGCTGACAAGATTCATGTGCCTCCAACTTTACTCAATGTTATTTCTTCCCCATGGCATTTCTCTATGTGGGGTATTGATATGATTGGGATGATTGAACCCAAGGCTTCTAATGGACATCGTTTCATCTTGGTAGCAATTGATTACTTCACCAAATGGGTTAAAGCGGCTTCTTATGCTAACGTTACCAAGCAAGTGGTGGTCCAATTCATCACGAATAATCTCATTTGTCGTTATGGTGTGCCGAGCAGAATCATTACTGACAACGGATCGAACTTGTCCATCACAACTCTTCACCGTACAAACCCAATATGAATGGGGCAGTTGAAGCTGCAAACAAGAACATCAAAAAGATTATATAGAAGATGGTTGTGAATTACAAAGATTGGCATGAAATGTTACCCTTTTCTTTACATGGGTATCACACTTTAGTACGCACTTCAACAAGAGCGACCCCTTTCTCTTTAGTGTACAGAATGGAAGTAGTACTCCACGTGGAAGTTGAGATTCCATCAATGAGAGTCATCATGAAGGCTAAGTTGTCAGCAGCTGAATGGTGTCAAAATAGATATGATCAGTTGAATTTGATTGAAGAGAAACGTATGACTGCTTTGTGTCATGGTAGTTGTACCAGAAGAGAATGAAGAAAGCGTTTGATAAAAATGTCAAACCTCGTGTATTCAGATAAGGCGACCTCGTGCTCAAAAAGATCATTTCTTTAAACTTTGATTCTAGAGGCAAGTGGACTCCAAATTTTGAAGGACCATATGTTGTCAAGAAAGCCTTCTCTAGCGGTGCACTGATTCTTGAAACTATGGATGGCGAGGAGTTCCCACGTCCTCTGAATGCTGATGTAGTCAAGAAATACTTCGCCTAAATAAATAAAAAGAACAGCTCGCTAAGTTGAAAATCCTAAAGGGCGACTTAGGCAAAAAAGAGTGTCTCGGTAGGCTGAAAACCCGAAAGGGAGGTCTAGGAAAAAATTGGAGACATAAACAGAATAAATATCCCGGTAGGCTGAAAACCCGCAAGGGCAATCCAGGCAAAAGTTAGGGACTTATTTGGGAAGTAACTACATTAGACAAGACTTGATCATAGAAGCAACAATCTGCATGGATTATCTTCATACCTCAACTGAAGACTACAATATAGGAGTTCAAAGTTGTTAGGGAGAATAGTGTTCATTGTTCTTCGATCTACGTTTTCCATGTATTTACCATTTTTCAAAATTTTGTAATCATCTGTGGAGTCATGCTATTGGCAAACTACCATTCTATCAATAAAATTTGAGCTTTTATCCAATTCCTTTGCAATCCTATTTTATCCTGTTCATAAAATATCCTTTTATTATAGAAAATGTATTTCAAAGCAAACAAGTTCATTAGAACGTACTTGAGAAAAAATTTACAATTCTAAAGTGTGCTTACATCGGGTGTAATGCAAAAGGACCAAGATAGCACTATCCCCAACTTTGATCAGTAATGTTGAGGTTGGTCCCAAAAGGACCTCTGTTGAATTTTTTTCTTTTTCTTCCCCAAGCATAAGATTCCGTGCAAAACAGGTTGCTCTAACAGAGCATCTCATTTCTCCCCAAAAGAGAGTTTACACAAATTGTTTCCTTGTTGGATCATGATGACATCTCCATAATATGTGTTCATTAAATAACGCCTGGAAATGTCAATAGTGTGTCTGATGGGAGTTTGCCTTTTTAAGCCCACATTTTCGAGAATTTTATGTTGGTCGAGTGTCATCCATGCGACATTTGATCTTCTTTGTTGATCCTCAATAAGATGTCCATACGCATCTCTTGTACATTCATTAAGACATTATGCATGGCTTTAATTCGTTGCACATTTGCATACGTTGGCAATCCGAGTATGTTATATATCTCACAATTGTCAATTTTGAGTAGAAAAGATTCATCCTTCTCGCTTTCCCCACGGTTATCCTTCGTGGAGAAATAAAGCCTCTTCCCCAGCGCAGTCTTGGTCTGGATCCTAATCTCCAATTGACATTGTTGTTTTAGGCGTGAATTTCGGATGGGTACTGAATTTATTTTGCACAAAGAAGACTTTATCTCTTCGGCTGGAGTGAACTTGACTCTTCCCATGGAAGTCCGTTCTCATTCTCCAATGATATTGACATTATTTTTCTCCCAAACAGTAGATGAAAGTCTCGTTGCTTGAGCAACTGATTTTCCCCAGCAAGTTTGTTAATGCCAATTTGATCTCATTTCGGTTACTTAGTGAGGAATCTCTCGGTAGGTATTAACCGTCTTCCTCCAGCAAGTTGAAAACTTATTATGGAAGTATCTGATGGGTGATTTACAAGCTCGTCGATGGAAGTTCCTTTGAGTGATTTACAAGCTCATTGTTGAACGTTTCTTTGGTTTTGCTATGGGTGATTTACAAGCTCATTGTTGAACGTTTCTTTGGTTTTGCTATGGGTGATTTACAAGCTCATTGTTGATTTAACCATTTATCTCCGATGGGTGATTTACAAGCTCGTTGATGGAAGTTCCTTTGAGTGATTTACCAGCCCACTATTGAACATCTCTTTATGGTATTCCTTTGGGTGATTTACAAGCTCATCGCAAAATAGTTGTTTATCTCTGATGGGTGATTTACAAGCTCGTTACTAGGAAGTTCCTTTGAGTGATTTACAAACTCACTATTGAATGTCTCTTTATGTATTCCTTTGGGTGATTTATAAGCTCATTGTTGAATAGCCGTTTATCTCCGATGGGTGATTTACAAGCTCGTCACTTGGAAGTTCCATTGAGTGATTTACAAACTCACTATAGAACGTCTCTTTATGGTATTCCTTTGGGTGATTTATAAGCTCATTGTTGATTAGCCGTTTATTTCTGATGGATGATTTAAAAACTCATTGTTGAATGTCTCTATTGGTGATTTACAAGCTCATTGACGATTGGTCCTTTCGGTATTCCTTTGATTAATTTACAAAGTCATTACTGATCAATTTCGATAGCTATTTTCAACAAGATCTGTTATTCCGATGAATGGTAACCTCGTCATTATGGGAGGTAGTTTGTCGAAGATTTGTTTTTCCAATGGATGGTAGCCTCGTCATTATGGGAGGTAGTTTGTCGAAGATTTGTTTTTCCGATGAATGGTAGCCTCATCATTATGGGAGGTAGTTTGTCGAAGATCTGTTATTCTGATGAATGGTAGCCTCGTCATTATGGGAGGTAGTTTGTCGAAGATTTGTTTTTCCGATGAATGGTAGCCTCGTCATTATGGGAGGTAGTTTGTCGAAGATCTTTTATTCTGATGAATGGTGGCCTCGTCATTATGGGAGGTAATTTGTTAAAGATCTATTATTCCGATGAATGGTAGCCTCATCGTTGTAGGAGGTAGTTTGTCGAAGATCTGTTATTCCAATGAATGGTAGCCTCGTCGTTATGGGAGGTAGTTTGTCGAATATATGTTATTCCAATGAATGTTGAAGTATCCTGGTTAAAGGACTTCAATCCTGCTTTTGGTGGAACGCTAGAGCTTTTTTTTTGGAGACTCGGTCTTTTGTTGATGTTGTCTTACCACCTTTTATTCAGAAACAATTCTTGGCATTTATTCAGGATTGATGGTTTACTCTCTATAGGAAGTCGACGTCATTCTTTTATTTTTGCTAACTCCTCTGTGAGGGGATAGTTCATCGTCTATCTAAGTATTGTTGCTCTTTCCTGTTAGTTAAACCTATGTCATGACTTTCCCTTTTTCATGGTGGAGTTACCATTTTCCCCAGTGCTGTCCTGCCTCCTACGAGGTTCATTCTTTTGCATTGCATAAACCTTAAACATGGTATGGCATCTTAGGGCCAAAAATAGGGCTTGTGTTATATTTAAGTATCTTCTATCCTGTCAAGGCGAATGTTCCCTTCTTTTCTATGGATAGAAAACACTTAAATAAGGGCCGCTTTTGTACCCCAAATTTTCCCCCTAATATTCTCTCATACTTCATACAATTGCATTGCACAAATATAACAAATTGGTTTTCTCTCTCCCTCTTATCATTAGGGTTTTCCCTTTTGGGAGATCACCAAGCACCTTGTGGAAGCGATTATTGTTTGTGTGTGATGATTGATATTTGATTAACCATGTTGTATACTTTGCTCTAAATGTTGTAGGTGAATGGTGCACAAGTTCCTCAAAGAGTTGATAGGTTCATGTGTTTATTTCCATGCCTTTTCTCATTAATTCTCAAGAATTTGAAAGTATTGTCTCTCATTGAAGACTTATTTTATCATAAAATATGCTCTCTTATCTTGAATATGTGCTTCATTCTTGAAAGAGATCATCAAATTCAAAAATTCCTCCATCCCATGGTCATCTCTCTTGAAATTAGGGTTTTGGACTTCTAAGGACCATATCTTGATGTGTGTGTGAAGTTTGTGGATGAATTCAAGATCATTTAATCCTTAAAGGACTTCTATATATATATATATATATATATATATATATATATATATATATATATATATATATGACTCGATTCAAGAAGTTTAAGTGATGAGAAGTTTATTTTGAAGACCTATGATTGCCCACCTCTAGATTGATGCTTCATCCACCTTGTGTGACTTCAAAGGATCATATCTTGGTCATCCCTTGCCTCTTTGAGCTCATTTTCTTTCACAATGAACCTAACGTGTCTAAAACAACTTAGTTCAATTGGTGAGAAAAGAAAATCTTGGAAGTTTTCCTATGAGGTCAAAAGATTACAAGTCCTTGATGAATTCGTCAACTTTTGGACAATCAACTTCAAATGATCATATCTTGATCATCATTTATCATTTTGAATTCATTCTTTTTGCACAACTATCTTGAATATGTGAACTTTATCTCCATATAATGTTTGAAGATTGAAAGTGTTTGGAAGTTACTTGAAAAGTCAAAAGATTATATGATTTTTTCTCAACTTCACAAGGCCATAACTTGCTCAAGTTTTTGAGTTTTTGGTTGGTTCTTTTTGCAAAATTTTCTTTGAAATATCTACTTCATTTCATATTTAGAAATCAAGATCAAATTTTGGATGGAAGACCATGTTTGAATTGAAAACATTATAGGTCATTTTTTGCCAAACTTGGAAAATTTTCTAAGTGTGAAAGTTTCAGATGATTTTTGGTGATTTCAAGTGATCACAACTTTCAGCTCAAGATGCCAAATGCGACCTTTTCAAGTTCATTGCAAAGCTTGTAATCTCAACTTTCCAAAGAGCCCAAGATTCATCATAAAGGTCCCTGAGCAATGAGTTATACATGTTTGAAGGAGGCTCCATGTCATCCAATTTTTGCTTCGAATCATTAAAATTACAACATGTAAACTTGAATTACAAGGAAAATTACTCAAAGTTTAGATGCTACACATGTTTAACTAGCCAGGTGCGTTTTGATGCAAGTTGCACTTAAAATGAGGTCGTTTTGATGCCCTTTGAGTCACACGTTTGGCATGATTTCAGCCAGCTCGTTTTGCACAAATTCACCATAATTCCTTCTCATTTTCATCACCACTCACTCTCCTATAAAAAGAGGATCATTCCTCACTCATTTCCTCAAGCTTTGATAGTCAAAATACCTCTGCCAAACTTCCTCCATAACCAATTTTTCTATAACTTCAAATTCGTGTTTAGACCCTTCCAGCTTGAAATTAGCCATTCATTCTTCTTCCTTGAACCTCACTAAAGCTAACTGAACAAGAATCGTGTCCTGAAGCTTCCTGAATCGTGCTATCCAAGTCCAGTTTCAGAGCTCTAAAAGTGAACTTCGTTCAGGTAGAAATCTCCATCAAACCTTGCAAAATATAGCATCATCTCACTCTCCTCATCTCCCTGATCCTCATGATCTTCACCATTTGCATTTTCATCAAATATTGACTGAGAATTTCTGGAAATAAGTGCTCGCTATTATTCCTGTTTTTTCCAAATTGTTCATGAAAGAGGCGAAATAAATTTTTCGCGAGGGTACCATTAGAATCGGCTTGAAGAGACGAATCAAATGGTAACGATATGAGAAATTTATTTCACAGTTTGAGGATCACGTATAGATGAACTTCAACCAATGAATGCGTGACGTGTAATTTTTGTGAATCTGATCCAGTGTAACGGTTGCAGCATGCGCGCGTAATGTGAGCCCTTGGATCTGATTACTTTTGTGAGTCAAACTCCATCCAACGTATGATATCTTTCCTTGTTTTATTTTTTTAATTTGATTTTAATTCCTGGTCCGGTGTGAAAATCAGGAAGATCCATATCAAGTACAACGCGTCTGATCCATTGGATTAACTTACTAATGCGTTTTGACAATGATCAGATGGTCAGCATTTTTCTGCTTTTATTTTATTTTTCTGATTTTATATTTTTTAATGTTTGAAACTTCAAAAATCATATAAAATTCATTGCTGGTCCAAAAATTATGAAAAAAATTCACAAAAATAATTTTGAATATTATCTTTCTGAATTATTTTTTTTATTATTTTATTTTTAGATTTGAAATTTTTTATGATTTTTCTCTTTTATTTAATATTTTTAATTGCTTTAAAATATTTTTTGACATTTAAAAGAATTCTAAACAAATTGTGGAAGGATCCAATGGTCATTTGACTAATATTGGTGACCTCATTTTATTTTTATTTCTGATTTTACTATCTTTTGCAATTTTTGGTTTATTTCATCATTTTCGTTTTTATTTTAAAATAGTTTTTTACTTTTAAAAATTCTAGAAAAATTTGTCAACACTTGTTGACCTCTAATTGACTTCGGGTAATTTTCTTGGAATTTTATTTTGATGAAAAAATACTATTTATGTATTTCGTCAATAAAGTCAAATTAAATAACCTAATTGCAATATTTTTATTTGACTTTTATTTTCATTTTATTTTGCTGACTTTTTTTTAAAATTTAATTTGGAGTCACAAATTTCCCCAACATCAATGGAATTTGGGTGTTGATAGGTTTCTTGACCAAATCCACCAAGAAAGTTGATTGATTTTGACAAAGTTAGACCGAATAAGATTCATCTGATGCAAAATAAATTTGAAAATGTTTTCTTCTTCTCCATCTTATTTTTCTTTGTCCCGATTCGGAGAAAGTGATCAATTAGTGGCATGAACTTAAAAGTTCAAATATAAGCCCCAAAAGATGACTTGAGCTTTGATCTTGGTTCAACACTTGTGGCGCTTGTCGTGTGGTCGCATTGATTTCTATTCAAGCTTCTAGTAAGCTTCCACTAACTTTGACAATTTGAAATTCTCAATCAATTTTGATAAAGTGATATGGTAATTCTAAAATATATTGATTTTGTTTCGTTTACTAACAAACAATGCACTCAGCTCAGTTGGCAAGGGAAGCGCGCGTGTGACCTTAGGGGCATTGGTTCGATCCCTGGCTACCCCATATATTTTTACCACTTTGCAAACAAACATATTTTCTATTTTCTTTTTTTTTCTTCTTTTTTTCTTTTAAATATTTTTTAAAAATACAACAAAAACCCAAAAAAAATAATTTTTTTTTACAAATAGGTCAGAAAAATCTTTATTTAATTTTTTATCGTTAAAAATTTTCTTCTTCCTTTTATTTTAATTAATTGTTTAATTAACCATAAAATTAGACTTTAACTATTTTCCTAATTAAAATTGATCTAAAAAATTCACAAAAAATATTTTCTTTCTTTCAAATAGGTTTACTAACCCTAAGATATTTTTCTAACATAAATATTTTTTTTACTAACATTATCTTCTCTTATTTCAATTTAATCCTTTCCGCGATATTTTTCTGATTATTGTAACTGCTCAGAAGTTGTAATAGCTAGGTTTATTTTCTCACATTTTTACTATTATGTAATCATGGGATGCAATAGTCTAATCGTGGCTTTACTTTCCGCAATTTACTTTCCGCACCTCCAATAATGTAACTGCCCCAAGCCTTGTAATAACGTAGGGTTTTACTTTCGGCACTTTACTTTCTGCACACTCTTATAAACTGTCTATAAACTGCTTAATGCAAGCTAACTAGGGTTTGTATGACAAGATAACATCAATTTTAGATCATCCTAATTAAAGACTAATATATTTGAATCAAACACACTCTTTCACACTTGCACCCCCCTTAGGGTATCCTCTCTTGTTTCCTTTCGAATACAATGGTCATGTCCCTTGAACGTAGGGGTACCATTAGCAAACACGCTTACGAATAAAATCATCACAAAGATCACAGTCCCTCGATGTTGCCTACAAATACATGATCTCGTCTCACGATTGTTGCCTACAAATAGGTGATGATTGTCCCTACGAAATGCTAAGGTATCCTTACAATGTTTACTTATATGACCATACGATGACCCTACGATTGTCCCTTCACATCCAACGGATAAATTTACCTACCAACTAATGGTATAGATAGCCTTATTCTAAAGGAGAAGGAAAAATAACAAGAAACAACCAATATGAGTAGGTAAATAAGACTCTATTGCTTGCTCCAATCAAAATACTTTTCACACCTCACACTTATTTTCAAACACTTTCAAACAAACACTTTGTATACATTCCAGTGAGAATCATTACAAAGTTAAGCATTTTCCAAACAAACATTTCCGAACACTTCATATACATTCCAACAAGAATCATTACGAAGTCATAGCGAAATATTTTTCAAATACTTTTCAAACCACACAAGCACTATTCTACCCCAATTTCCCCCCTAAGATTCTCTCATACTTCATACAATTGCATTGCACAAAGATAACAAATTGGTTCTCTCTCTCTCCCTCTTATCTTTAGGGTTTGCCCCTTTGGGAGATCACCAAGCACCTTGTGGAAGTGATTATTATTTGTGTGTGATGATTAATATTTGATTAACCATGATGTGTATACTTTGCTCTAAATGTTGTAGGTGAATGGTGCATAAGTTCCTCAAAGAGTTGATAGGTTCATGTGTTTATTTCCATGCCTTCTCTCATCAATTATCAAGATATTGAAAGTATTGTCTCCCATTGAAGACTTATAAATATGCTCTCTTATCTTGAATATGTGCTTCATGTTTGAAAGAGATCATCAAATTCAAAAATTCCTCCATCCCATGGCCATCTCTCTTGAAATTAGGGTTTTGGACATCTGAGGACCATATCTTGATGTGTGTGTGAAGTTGTGGATGAATTCAAGATCATTTGATCCTTAAAGGACTTCTAAATATATATATATATATATATATATATATATATATATATATATATGCTTTGATTCAAGAAGTTTAAGTGATGAGAAGTTTGTTTTGAAGACCTCTGATTGCCCACTCTCTAGATTGATACTTCATCCACCTTGTATGACTTCAAAGTATCATATCTTGGTCATCCCTTGCCTACTTGAGCTCATTTTTATTTCACAATGAACCTAAGTGTGTCTACCACAACATAGTTCAATTGGTGAGAAACGAAAATGCTTGGAAGTTTGCCTATGAAGTCAAAAGATTACAAGTCCTTCATGAATTCCTCAATTTTTGGACAATCAACTTCAAATGATCATATCTTGATCATCATTTATCATTTTGAGGTCATTCTTTTGCACAACAATATTGAAGATGTGAACTTTATCTCCATATAATATTTGAAGATTGAAAGTGTTTGGAAGTTACTTGAAAAGATCAAAAGATTATAGGTCATTTCATGATTTTTCTTCAACTTCACAAGGACATAACTTGCTCAATTTTTTGAGTTTTTGGTTGGTTCATTTTGAAAAATGTTCTTTGAAAGATCTACTTCATTTCATCTTTAGAAATCAAGTGCAAATTTTGGATGGAAGACCTTGTTTGGATTGAAAACATTATAGGTCATTTTTTGCCAAACTTGGAAATTTTTCTTAGTGTGAAAATTTCAGATGATTTTTGGTGATTTCAAGTGATAACAACTTTCAGCTAGAGTTGCCAAATTCTACCTTTCCAAGTGCATTGCAAAGCTTGTAATCCCAGCTTTACAAAGATCCCAAGATTGCATCATAAAGGTCCCTGAGCAATGAATTATACATGTTTGAAGGAGGGCTCCATGTCATCCAATTTTTGCTTCGAGTCAGAAAAATTACTACATGTAAACTTGATTATAAGGAAAATTACTCAAAGTTTAGATGCTAAACATGTTTAATTAATTGCCCAGATGCGTTTTGATGCAAATAGCCATTGAAATGAGGTCGTTTTGATGCCCTTCGAGTCACACGTTTGGCATGATTTCAGCCAGCTCGTTTTGCACAAATTCACCACAATTCCTTCTCATTTTCATCACCACTCACTCTCCTATAAATAGAGGATCATTCCTCACTCATTTCCTCAAGCTTTGATAGCCAAAAAACCTCTGCCAAATTTCTCCATAACCAATTTTTTGGTAACTTTGAATTCGTGTTTAGACCACTTCCAGCTTGAAATTAAGCATTCATTCTTCTTCCTTGAACCTCACTGAAGCTAACAGAACAAGAATCGTGCCCTGAAGCTTCTTGAATCGTGCTATCCAAGTCCAATTTCAGAGCTCTAAAAGTGAACTTTGTTCAAGTAGAAATCTCCATCAAACCTTGCAAAATAAAGCATCATTGAACTCTCTTCATCTCCCTGATCCTCGTGATCTTCAACATTTGTATTTTCATCAAGTATTGATTGAGAATTTCTGGAAACAAGTGCTCGCTATTATTCCTGTTTTTTTTCAAATTGATCATGATAGAGGTGAAATAAATTTTTTGCGAGGGTACCATTAGAATAGTCTTGAAGAGACGAATCAAATGGTACCGGTCTGAGAAATTTATTTCACAGTTTAAGGATCGCGTATGGATGAAGGCTGGAGGTTGAAAACGACCTACGTGTCTGTCTTCAGCCAATGAAAGTGTTACATGCAATTTTTTTGAATCTAATCCGGTGTAATGGTTATATCATGCGCGCGTAATGTGAGCCCTTGAATCTGATTACTTTTGTGAGTCAGACTCCATCCAACGCGTGATATCTTTCCTTGTTTTATTTTTTTTTATTTGATTTTAATTCTTGATCCAGTGTGAAAATCAGGAAGGTCCATATAAAGCACAACGCGTCTAATCCATTGGATTAACTTACTAACGCGGTTTGACAATGATCAGATGGTCCGATTTTTTCTGCTTTTATTTTATTTTCTGATTATATATTTTTTAATGTTTTAAACTTCAAAAAATCATATAAAATTCATTCCTGGTCCAAAAATTATGAAAAAATTCACAAAAATATTTTTGAATATTATCTTTCTGAATTTTATTTTTTCATAATTTTATTTTTAGATTTGATATTTTTTATGATTTTTCTCTTTTATTTAATGTTTTTAATTGTTTTAAAATACTTTTTACATTTAAATAATTCTAAGAAAATTATGGAAGGATCCAATGATCATTTGACTAATATTGGTGACCTCATTTTATTTTTATTTCTGATTTTACAATTTTTTGCTATTTTTGGTTTATTTCAACATTTTCTTTTTTATTTCAAAATAGTTTTTTGACTTTTAAAAATTCTAGAAAAATTTGTCAACACTTGCTGACCTCTGATTGACGTTGGGTAATTTTCTTAGAATTTTATTTTGATAAAAAATACTATCTATGTATTTCGTCAATAAAGTCCAATAAATAACATAATTTCAATATTTTTATTTGACTTTTATTTTCATTTTATTTTGCTATTTTTTTTTTATTTTATTTGGAGTCACAAATTTCCCAAACACTAATGGAATTTGGGTGTTGATAGGTTTCTTGACCAAATTCACCAAGAAAGTTGATTGATTTTGACGAAGTTAGACCGAATAAAATTCATCTGATGCAATATAAATTTGAAAATATTTTCTTCTTCTCCATCTTATTTTTCTTTTGTCCCGATTCAGAGAAAGTGATCAATTGGTGGCATGAACTTAAAAGTTCAAATATAAGCCCCAAAAGATGACTTGTGGCGCTTGTTGTGAGGTCGCATTGATTTCTAATCAAGCTTCTGGCAAGTTTCCACTAACATTGACAATTTGAAATTCTCAATCATTTTTGATCAAGTGATATGATAATTCCAAAATCGGTGATATACTTGACAAAAAACAATTGAAACTTGTTGCGTGGTCGCGTTGATTCTATCAAGCTTATGGTAAGTATTCATGCATAAGTTTCAAGATGGTCACCTTGCTGACGACTAACAATTAACAATTCGATGATATACTTGACAACTTTCAAGATGGTCATCTTCCTAACCTTTATTAATTGCCATTTATTTTATGCCTTTTTATTTTCCGCTCCTTATTTTTTCGCATTTACTTTTATGCTCTTTATTTTTATGCACTTTACTTTTAGCATTTACATTTCATGTCATTTTCCTTTGCTCATTTGAGCATTTTATTTTCTTTTTATTTTGAATTTTCTCACTTGAGCTTTGTTTTCCTTTTCCAAAATACCCAATAATTCAACTTAAACATAAAAAACTTCTAATTGGACTTGGTTACTATCCTTATACCTGGAGCTTGATCTTTGGACTTAGGAGATTTCTGTGCTCCTGGTGTTATTCTGTCTTCATCTGGTTATTATATTTGTATGAAGGTTATTCTGTTATACTCGATTAAGAGTGGATTTCCTCGAAATACAGCCGTTACTCTGCCTGTTTTTCTTGAGACAAGAGTTCACCTAAAAGCATTGACTCATCCGAAGCTTGGTTTATTTGTCTTGTTATTTATTGTCTATGTGGTCATCCAAAGGATGGGATATGGTATTGGCTCTTGATGTCAAGTACTAATCTTCTCACCGAATTAGATCTTTCTTTATCCTTACCTTTTACTTTATGCACTTAGGTTAGCCCCTTCATCTCCTCCCCATTCTTTAATTTCCAAAATCTTCCCTCTTTTTCAAAGGATTCTTATTTCCAAAACTCGAACCGCTTTAAAAAAAAACATGGACTTAGGTCCATGAGTTTTAAAACTTCTTTTCTTAATAAACTCTCAATCAATCTAACAATACTTTGACTTTTCTTTTTATAAACTAACATTTTCTTAAAATCAACCAACACACAAATTTGGTCTTTTTAGCCGAACTACTTGGTTTTAATTTCAACATTGCACATTGTTCGCATGTAGGCCTGGAACTCATTGGAAGTTCAATCAAACCAAAATTATAAAAACTATTTCTTTTCTCCCCCACCATCCATTTTGTACAAATTCTTTTTTAGCACATATATACAAATTTTCAAAAAGGTTCCTGCGGAGTACCGTAGATGGTTTGGGTGCTTAACACCTTCCCTTTGCATAACCAACCCCCGGTCCCAGCTCTAATCTTTTTTAGGATTTTATTCTCTCTTTTTCCTAGTCCTTTGGATAAAATAAAAGTGTGGTGGCGGCTCTTTTGTTATTTTTTGAGTTGAGTCATATCAATGGCTTATACTCACAGTTTTTGCCGCTATAAAAAAGTGGCGACTTTGCTGGGGATGTTTGACCTATTGTTGGACCATCTCTAAGTGGGTTGACCCTATTTTTATTTATTTGTGTATATGTACTTTATTGTTTGTATATATTGTATGCTTGTTTGTGTGGAATGTTTTTCTGGTTTTCAGGGGTTGCTTGGTGATCTTCTTTTTTGAGTTCCTATACCCGGACTGGGGAAAACTTAAGATAGTACGGGCGGTATAGTCATGTTAACTTTTAGGGAGTAATCCTGAGGAAGGAGACATGAGATCCCCCACTCAGTGGTGACCTCCTTGATTGTGGTATTTTGTTTACCGAGTGATCGGGAAGACATGACTACTTTCGACCTGAGAGTCCCTGAAGATTACTAGTCGTAGAACCCTTAACCCATCCTGGCCTTTTAGGGGTAGTGCAGGGACTATTACGAAGTCATCGGAAAGTAGTTGCTATGCGATACTACACTCATACGAGTTTCACCTGAAGGTATTATTGATTAACGAGCAATCGGGAAGTTGGTAGTATTGGATGGAGGAATGAAAACTCTGGGGATTCCTTTAGAACCTTGATCTATAGGTGACAAAGCTTAGAATACCTTGTGGGTAGTACCTTTTGACTCCATGCTCATGATGTCGAACCTATGGACCCCCCTTATTTGTGATCTTTGTGTGTGCTTGCCGCATAAGCATGCATTCATGCACCCATGCGCATTTTTTCAGACAGTTGTTCAAGGAACTTAAAATTGACCTTTGCAAATATATCAGGTATACTTTGACTATGGATTTTGGACAAAGGAGGACTCGAAAATACAGTTTCAAGGAACCTAAGATTGAGGGACTGATGAGCTTGATTGATTAGATTGAGATTCTAGAGGATTTTCAGAAGAAGTATAGGACTATTATACCTTTGATGAAGACGAAGATGAATGATGGTTTGCTTTTCACCTTGGTTCAGTTCTATGATCCGTTATACCATTGCTTCACTTTTCCTGACTATTAGTTGGTTCCTACTTTTGAGGAGTATTCTTATCTATTTGGTCGACCTATTACTAGTGTTGTTCCTTTTACTGGTTTGGAGGAGGAGCCTAAGTATCATGAGATTGATGCTATTACCCATCTGAAGAGGTATGAGATTGAAGACAATATGACTACCAAGGGTTGTATTAGAGGATTACCGGTTGCATTTCTTTTGAAGAAGGCTCGTTATTTTGTTGAGATGAGGAGTATGGAGGATTTTGAAGACATCGTTGCCTTGCTTGCCTATGTTATATTCTTGTTCCCCAACGTTGACAACTTTGTTGACATTAATGCTATTAGGATCTTCATGATTGGGGATCCAGTTCCCACACTTCTTGCAGAGACTTACTATTCTATTCACCTTCAAAACTTTTGTCAAGAAGGAGAGATTATTTGTTGTATGCCATTGATATACCGTTGGTTTACTTCTCATTTACCTACATCTAGTTCTTTTTGGGATCCTAGGAGGGGACCTCGTTAGGCACCAAAGATCATGGCTCTCACTCATTCTGATATTGTATGGTATCGTTAGGTTTATTATGATGTAGAGATTATTGATAGTTGTGGTATCTTTCCCAATGTGTCTCTTCTTGGTACAAAGGGATGCATTAGCTACAATCCTGTTCTTGCACGTCATCAACTTGGCTATCCTATGAGGGATAAACCAAATAGTATTCATGTGAGTGGCTTCTTTCTTAAAGAGGGTGAAGACCACACTACATCTAGGAGGAATATAGAGAAAGCTTGGCGTCATATTCATAGAAAAGGAAAAGAGAACCTAGGGCAGAGAGGAGTTGTTTCTTTGGAGCGTTATCCTCTATGGGTTCAAGCAAGAGCTATTAATTTGAAGATGTCATATTCTCGCGAGAGAAGCCACTTGCTGATTTGTTCTTGGCTACTACTCAGGGTTCATATGACATAGAGGATCTTCAGTTTGCTTTTGTTAGGATGCAACAAGAGAAGGAAGCTTGGAAGAACATGTATCATGCCTTGAAGATGTCTCATGCAATAGAGTTGAAGGAAAAAGATGATTTGATTGAGATTCTTGAGAGTCGTGTTGTAGAGATGATAGAGAGACAGGAGCATTTAATTTCCTCCAGTGTTCACCTAGTTTCTAGTGTTCCTATTTATTCTCATACTTCTCTTGAGTCTGGTGCTTGGAAAAGCTATGTTGACAAATACATGTTAGAGAACGAGTAGCTGAAGGAAGAGATCAGGAAGCTCAAGAGAAAGAGGTCATCTGATGAAGGGTCTTCTATAGAATTGGTTCCTTAGGACTTGTATTTACTATTTTATGCTATTGTACTTGGGTTCATTGAAACTTGTATTGAAGAATTGTAATCCTCAAAATATTTTATTAATGATATGAGTTTTATTCACTATTTCAATTGAGTTATACTATGATATTCACAAATTAAATTGTCTTTATTAAGTTCCTTGAATAATGAATAAAAATAAAAAGAAATAATAAACAAATCATATACATTGCATGTCATGCATCATGACACATACATTTTTGCATTTTCATACTCTCCCAGGTGTCTTATCTGTTTCTCTACTTTGTTCAGTCTTCAAGTTGTTGCATTAGTATAACACTCGAGTCAACTCCAAGAAGAAGATGGAAAATCTAGAGCAAGATAATCACGAGCCGTGTGAAGAAGTTACTTCCTTGAGAGTCGGTATGGCCAACTTGACTGCCATGGTGGAACAGTTGGTGGCTTCTCAGAATCATCCACTACCTCCTCCACCTTCTCCTCGTATCATTCAACCTCAACAGACAACTATTATCTCCGAGATTCAATATGCTCATGTCTCTGCTGTGCCAGTCGTTTCTACCGTCCAGCACCGTATGCCTCCTAGTTATCCTTGGGGAATGCCATAGAATTTCATGCCTGAAGGTTATAATCTTGCTGCTCAAGTGACCTACTTGGCCCAACCTGCTGTTTTTTATGCACCTCCTAAGGTGCATGCTACTCGTGTTTTTAACAAAGAGTTTGATCATCCACTTTCTCCTCCGAGTGAAAGCTTAGACTTCCATGATCTAATGGATAGTTTATAGGAACAGTTTAACATGATGTAGAAAGAGTTGAAAGCCCTCAAGGGAAAGAGTTGTTTGGTGATGATGTCAATGATCTGTGGTTGGTTCCTAATGTGAAAGTACCTGCTAAGTTCAAAGTTCCAAAGTTTGAGAAGTACAGGGCAATTCTTGTATTCGTGACCATTTGATGGTGTATTTGAGAAGGATGTCCACTCATACTGAAGGCCAACGTCTGCTTATTCACTTATTCCAAGATAGTTTGACGGGTGCAACTTTGAGGTGGTACATGAATCTAGACAGCAGTGACATCCATACTTTCAATGATTTGGGTGAAGCTTTTGTGAAACATTACAACTACAATATGTACATGGCACCCGACCGTGATTATCTAAGGGAAATGGTTCAAAAAGATAAGGAATGCTTCAAAGAGTATGGTCAGCGATGGCGTGAACTTGCTGCGCAGGTTATACCTCCTTTAAGTGAGCAAGAGATGGCCAAGGTTTTCTTGAAGACTTTGGGTCCCTTTTATTATAGGAAGATGGTGGCCAATGCACCTAATGATTTTGCTGAAATGGTAAGCATGGGAGTCTGTCTAGAAGAGGCTGTCCGAGAGGGACGATTGTCAAAAGAAGAAGGATAGAGTGGGGCTAGGAAGCCATCTTTTGGATTCTCTAAAAAGAAAGAAGAAGTTAATGTTGTTGTCTAGGAAAGGAGAACTAAACCTCCTAGTAGACGTCCTCAAAATCAATAAGTTATTGTTGTTACTCCTGTCGTTGCTACAACTCCGACTACTATCTCTTATAACAAAGCATCTCATCAAGGGCAAGGCCCAAAAAGGGAACCGTTTGATCCGATTCCAATGACTTATGCAGAGCTGTATCCAACATTGATGCAGAGGCACTTGGTGCAACCAAGGGCACCTCCAGTTGTTCCCAATCCATTACCGTGGTATTACATGGCTGATCAGACTTGTACATACCACCAAGGAGCTCCAGGGCATAGTATTGAAAATTGCTATCCGTTGAAATCAGAAGTGCAAAAGATGGTTAGATCTGGTTTATTGTCTTTCAAAGACATGGGACCTAATGTGCAAGGGAATCTGTTGTCCAAACATGGAAATGTTGTGAAAAATACTGATGGAGAAATCAAGGTTTATGATGTGAATTCGTCATTGGAAATCTTGTGAAGATGCATGTGGCTCTCTGTAAGGTTGGTTATTGCACTCATGATCATGTTGTTTGTAATGTGTGCGGGTGAAGATGCTCGTGGTTGTGATAAGATAAAGAATTATCTTTAAGATATGATGGATAGGAACCTTATTCAGGTTGAAGGATGAACCTGAAGTTAAAGCAAATGTTGTTTATGGTCCTCCTGTAGAAGTTCAAATCCGTGATGTGAACAAGACTAATGCTAATTTGGTGAATTTGCATGCTGAGTTCAATTTCATTGAAGGGAGAGAGGTGCACCAATAGAGTTAATGCTCAGTATATAGAACAAATCATCGTGGTTGTGATGTTGTGAAAAGAGACATTCAACGTCTTTTAGACGAAGGCATTATTCAGATTGTGATAAGGATGGATGGTTTCAACAATGGCGTCAATATGATTGAAAGATTGTTTGATGAGTCTGATAATGAGTATGTTTCTGATGATGAGTATTTCTTCGCTGATGAGTCTAGTGAAGAAGCAGATGTAACCATTATTGTTCCATATATTGATATTCCCACTCCTATGGAAGTGACTTATTACATTAAGCCTCCAGTTACTCCTTTGGTTATTAGCTTACCTGGACCTGTCTCGTATAGTTCCAACAAGGTTGTGCCATACAAGTACAATGCCACCATTCTAGAAGGAGATGTTGAGGTTCCAATTTAACTGTTATCTCAAGTAGGCAATATTGCTGATGGTAGTTGAATGATCAAAAGTGGTCGTATGTTTGCTCCAGTGTTTCCAAAGATGGTTGATGATGGAAAGAAGATTGTGGAGACTAGTGCTGAACCCAAGAAGGTTGAAGGGCAGACTAGTGGGTTAACCCAAGAGAAAGATATGGATGATTTGCTAAATATTATCAAGATAAGCGATTATAAGATTGTTGAGCAATTGTTGCAGACACCGTCAAAGATTTCAATCCTGGCTTTGTTGATGAATTCTTCATCTCACGGAGAGTCTCTAATGAAGGTTTTGGATCAGGCGTTTGTTGATTATGACGTGCCTTTGGAAACTTTCAATAGTGTGGTTGGAAATATCACGGCTTGCAATAATCTTAGTTTCAATGATGAAGAGTTACATGCTGAAGGAAGGAATCACAATATGGCTTTGCACATTTCCATGAATTTCAAGAGTGATGGATTGTCCAATGTGCTTATTGATAATGGTTCTGCATTGAATGTTATTCCCAAGATTACCCGTTCAAAGCTTAAATATCAAGGTTCTCTGATACGTTCTAGTGGTATCATTGTGAAGGCGTTTGATGGTTCTCGTACATCTGTTATTGGAAAGGTGGATTTGCCAATTTACATTGGCCCAAATATATTTCAAATTACCTTCCAATTGATGGATATATTCCCTGCTTCTAGTTGTTTGATTGGATGGCCTTGTATTCATGAGGCTGGTGTTGTAACTTCAACCCTCCATCAGAAGCTGAAGTTTGTCCGTGAAGGCGCTGTGAAGGTATCATTGTGAAGGCGTTTGATGGTTCTCGTACATATGTTGGTTTCTCATTTATCCTCCTTTTCCGTAGTAAAATCTGATGAAGCCGCCGTCAGAACGCAGTTCTAAGCTATATCTATTGATAGTGTTCAAAGGACTGAAGATTCTATTGCTTCGTTGAAAGATGCTCATAATGTGGTTCAGAAAAGTCCTAGCAATGTTTGGGGGCAAGGTATTGAGCCAAAGGTGAATAATAATGGTCTTTGTTTAGGCTTTTCCACAAAGATCAGAAGAGAAATGTTGAAATCAGGACTTATTGCTGCCAAATATCCAGATGTTTTTCAAAGTGTTGGTTATCTTGATCCTACTGTTCCAGGAGACAATGCCATTGTTGAAGATGGACTAGAGCAGAAATGCCCAACTTTGTGACGCATGGAACCAGAGTTTGTAATTGGACTGCTATTGACATCCCCACTTGCATTCATGTGTCGAAGTAATTCACTTTAGCTTGTTTAACTTTTCTAATAATAATAATCCTTTCACTCTGCCCAAGGCGAAAGTGATGTTGTACGGGAAAAATCTGTTTGTTTTGAAATTTAAGATCATTAATAAAAGTTTGTTTTTCATTCCAAATTGTGTCTTTTATTTTCAGCTTTTTCTTGAAAAATGGTAATCAGAAAAAACCCTTTTTACAAAATAATAATAATTGAATTAAATCTGCATAATCACTTGTCACATGTGTCAGTTTCTAAAATCAATCATAATATATGTGCATATTAATTCATAAAATCGTTGAAAATAATGACCATGCGCCCTCTTCCAACATTGAACATCTTGTATATGTATCCGAAGAAGAGTAATTTGATGATATCCCTGAAGAGGTTTCTCGGTTGCTTTAGCGCGAGTAAAACACCATTCAGCCGTACAAAGAGCCATTAGAAGTCATTAATTTGGGTTCTGAGGAAGATGTGAAAGAAGTCAAGATTGGAGCATTGCTACAGCCTGAGGTGAAGATTCTGTTGATTAAAATGCTGAAAGAATATGTGGATATCTTTGCTTAATCGTATCAAGATATGCCATGGTTATATAAACCAATATTGTGGAGCATCATTTACCGCTAAAGCCTGAGTGTCCTCCAATCAAGCAGAAATTAAGAAGAACTTATCCTGATATGGTGATAAAGATTAAAGAGGAAGTTTTAAAGTAGATTGACGCAGGTTTCCTTGTGACATCAGTTTATCCTCACTAGATTGGCAATATTGTGCCAGCACCAAAGAAAGATGGAAAGGTCCGCTTGTGTGTTGCTTACCGATATCTGAACAAGGCTAGTCCGAAAGATGATTTTCCTTTGCCACACATTGATATGTTGGTAGACAATACTGCAAAGTGCAAAGCGTTCTCGTTCATGGACGGATTTTCTGGATACAATCAAACTAGATGGCTCCTGAGGACATGGAAAAAACAACATTTATCACACCCTGGGGAACATTCTGTTATAGAGTGATGGCCATACTAGATCTATGGGTATTAGGGCTATGCCTGATTGGCTCTAGTGCTAGTGGGAGATTGTTGGTGTAAGCCCTAGAGGCCAATATCTTTTGGTACTTGTATCGAATTATTTATTAATAAAAGACTTTTCTTTATTATGTTTGCTTTTTGAAAATAATAAAGTCCCTAGAATTGTTAGTCTGTTTAATGCAATGTTAAGTGTGACTTAATCATGAGATCCATTAAACACAAGGACACTATTCTTAAAGTATCCATAATCGAGCTTTATTGTGAAGTGGGATAACATTAAAGCATTGAGATTATTATGAAGATAGACTGATGATCACATCTCATGGATCATGGATAAGGAGTTATCAAGTCTTGACATAGGTATAAATATTAGGAGTAATATTTATACTGGATTGACCCGCTATGAGAATACTACATAGAATGTTATGCAAAGTGTCATAAGTTATTCTCATGGTGATAAGTGGTGCATGCCACCCTTCGACCTGAAACCACTATGGACCCTAGATATAGAGTCAATGGCTTTATTGCTGATCAAACGTTATCCGTAACTGAATGATCATAAAGACAGTTGATGGGTACTTCACAAAGCATGCTGAGGGACATGAGTGACCTAGATAGAATTTACCCATCCCACATAACGGGATAAATGTCTGAGGGCCCAATACAGGACAAGGATGACACGGTCTATGCCTTGTGTTCAATATAGACATAAGGGTAAAAGGGTAATTATACACACAAGTATTATCACGAAAAGGTTTTGTCAGATCACATGACATTTTCGTGACTTGGGCATGATGTGTTGCTAGATACCGCTCACTGTTTATTATGTTAAATGTGATTTAATATAATTGCCAACATCGCGAAAACCTACAGGGTCACACACATAAGGACTGATTAATGAGAGATAGTGTAAATAAGGAACATCGTAGGGTACGGTGTACTTAAGTAGAATACGAAAGTGGAATACGGAATGTGGTAAGGTACCACATGCTTAAGTGATATACGATACATCATAACGTATGATATTCGTGTGCTTTAATGGGCTTTTAGGTTACAGCCTTTATTGTGCTTTTAGCTTGCAGCCCACACTTGTGGTCTTATAAATAGAACCCTTGTGATAAAGCTTTTCACTTGATGCAAATTCGGTTCTGAATCTCTGCCGTGATTTCGCTAACTCTTTCACTCAAAGCTTCGTTCGTGAGCAGCTAGCACTGTGATCGAAAGCAACCTGTTCGTGGATCGAGTAGACGCTCTTCATCAACGTCGTGATCACGGTCGTAAATCCAAATCGCCACAAGAGGTAAAAATATCCTATCACTGACCATGATCATTCGTAAGGATCACAAAGGAAAATTATTTTCCGCTGCATTTTTTGTCGCAATTTTCCTTTTTGAGAAAGTACCCCTTGAATTCTAATAAATGTACCTTTGGTGTCCATCGAAAGTCATTGGTTTCATTGTTAGCCGAAGGGAATTGAAGTCGATCTTGATAAGGTTAGGGAAATTCAAGAGATGCCGCACCAAGAACTAAAAATAAGCTAGAGGTTTTCGACATTTGAATTACATCTCCGTGTCCATTTCCCAATCTTCAAGTTGTTGAAGAAAGATCAAGGTCGTATGGACGATGATTGCCAAAGGGACTTTGAAAGTATCAAAGAGTATGTGCTTGAACCTCCTATATTGCTCCCTCCCGCTGAAGCAAGACCGCTGGTTTTGTATCCGTTGTGTTGGAAAACTCCATGGGTTGTATTTTGGGACAACAAGATGAAATAGGAAAGAAAGAATATGTCATTTATTACTTGAGCAAGAAGTTCATTGACTGCGAGTCCCAGTATTCTATGTTGGGAAAGACTTGTTGTGCTTTAGCTTGGGCTGCAAAGCGTCTGCGGGAATATATGTTGAATCATACTACTTGGTTGATCTCTCGAATAGATCCGATAAACTACATCTTTGAAAATCCTGCTCTTACGGGAAGAATTGCTCGTTGGAAGATGTTGTTATTTGAATATGATATTGAATACCGCACCCAGAAAGCTATTAAAAGTAGTGTATTGGCAGAATACATGTCTCATCATCTGGTCAAGGATGACCAATCTGTTGAGTTTGACTTTCCTGATGAAGATGTAATGTATTTGAAAATGAAAGATTGTGATGAACCTTTGCCTGGAGAAGGTACGGATCCAGAATCCCGATGGGGAATGGTGTTTAATGGAGCTGTGAACGCTTGTGGGAAAGGAACCAGTTTTGTGATAATTACTCCTCAAGTATCTCATATTCCTTTCAAACCAAGGTTGACGTTTGATTGTACGAATAACATGGCGGAATATGAATCTTGTATTATGGGTCTTGAAGAAGCCATTTATTCGCATTAAAAAGTGATGCGCGAGGGAATCGAATCGGAATTCAGATTCTCTGGCTCGAAATGATTTACTCTTTTGATTTGTTTATAAAGATGCCGCGAGCATCAATCTTTATTATTTCCAACACAAGAAAAATGATTATGAAAAAGGGGAAAGCTGCAATACCCTCAATTGATATGATATGCATTACGACTAGCGTGAACTAGACGCAACGCATTGGGGAGATTCTGGGCAAGGGGGTTTGTTATATAAAGGGAATAGATGCTGCACCCTAAATATATATAGTTATCTATAACTTTAGTATGAATAGTTTGATATGTTTGTGTGTTTTAAATTGCTATTTCTATTATTTGGAAAGTTTCTCCTTTGGATTTTAAGAAAGGTAGATTATGTGGGATCCTAGGTTTTGTTATTATTGTGCTCGTAAAGATCATTGGGATCTTCTGCATACATATCCCCTAATGGGAATCAGAACATTTGTAGCTCGGATCTAAGGGAGCTATGGTTTTGTTTGGTTTGAGGGAGAAAGAAGTTTGCTCGCCAAGGATGAGACCTTGTGCCTACGTATTCTCAAAGGGAGGTTCAGAAAGATGTTTGAAAGATGATTTAATCTTTAATTGTAAGCATTGGGTGGTTTACTCGAGTGTACAAGCGTTACCACTTATGATTAAGAGATGTTTTTGTTTGAAAAATATTTGATTGTATGTGATGTGATAGATGAGATACTTCTTCCATAGATATGATAAATGTTTAAATCTCTAGGAGAAATTGATTGGATTAGGGGGATGCTTTTAAGAAGCCCTGGGGTCCTTGTATTGTTAGCCCAAGAGAAGGCATTCCGAGGGTCATCGAGGGTCCTTGTATTGTAAGCCCAAGAGAAGGCATTCTGAGAGTCATCGAGGGTCCTTGTATGAAGCTCAAGAGGAAGCTATAGGGTATGGCTGGTTTTGGCTTTAAGAGTGATTTCACCGGGAAATCATACTCTTAGGATTCAAGAGTGATTTCACCGGGAAATCATACTCTCAGGGTTCTATCCTAGCGCAGGTGATTCTTTGTATTGGAAGCCCAATAGGAGGCTGTTAAGAGATTTCCTAGCCTCTTTCTTGTTTGATGCCCAAGAGAAGGCTAAACTCAACAAGGAGTTCTTTTGAATGAAGCCCAAGAGGAGGCTAACTTAGCAGGGGAGTGTTGTCTTATATGAAGCCTAAGCGGAGGCTAAACTCAGTAAATGAGTTTTCTTATATGAAGCCTAAGAGGAGGCTAACTCGATGAATGAGTTATCTTATACGAAGCCCAAGAGGAGGCTAAAGGAACCTAGTTGTTAGGCTAATTGTTACGTTATAATTGAACAGTTATATAAACAAATGTGTGATATGTATTCACAGAGTTTATGAAGGAAATATAAACAAGTGTATAAAATGAGCGCTCAAAGCTAGTGTAACTTGAATATATACAAGGTTTTTTGAATGTGTACAAGAAAATGAATATGTATACGAAAGGGTGTTTTTGTACAAGGAAATGAATATGTACATAGGAGGGTTGGGACTTACACCGTGAGGGAGGCCCATTGAGGAGGCTAACTCGATGAATGAGTTATCTTATGTGAAGCCTAAGAGGAGGCTAACTCTGAGGAATGAGTTATCTTATAAGCCTAAGAGGAGGCTAAAGGAACCTAGTTGTTAGGCTAATTGTTATGTTATAACCGAACTTATATAAACAAATGTGTGATATGTATTCAGGAGTTTATGAAGGAAATATAAACAAGTGTATAAAAAGCTCAAAGCTAGTGTAACTTGAATATATACAAGGTTTTTTTGAATGTGTACAAGAAAATGAATATGTACACGAAAGGGTGTTTATGTACAAGGAAATGAATATGTACATAGGAGGGTTGGGACTTACACCGTGAGGGAGGCCCATGATCAATTAAGAAATTCGAGGAAAAAACTGGTTCGGTTTTATCTTCAAATTGAGTCGATCATGGAAAAAGGTGTGTAAGTTTGTTGAAATGTTTTGAAAAGATTTTGAAAATGATTTTGAAAAGTGAAGTATATTCACAAGAAGTTTTGAAAAGATTTGACTTTGTAAGTTTGAAAGAAAACATCTTTGAAAAGTATTTAGAAATACTTAAATGTCTCATTTTGTCTTAATAAAATATAATCAAAAGAAAATATTTTTGGATTTTTTTGACATAATCATAAAATAAGTATATTAAATGACAAGTGTGCAAAAAATCATCTCAAAATGAGAAGTTTTGATTAGTTTTTGAAAATGTTTTAGTTTGTTAGAAAATGTGAAATTAGTGATAAAAAAGAGGTTTGAACCTTGGACATTTGGCTTTAGAAATGAAGATTTTCCATTGAACCATTTGTTTGACTTGTCATTTAATTACCTTGTTTAGAAGGAGTTTTGAAAAAAAGAAAGTTTGAAAATGTCCAGAAATTGTACTTCTGAAGGGTTCAGAAGTTGCTTGCTTCTGGAGGATCAGAAACTAGCTGGCTTCTGGAGCGTGAGAAAGAGTTTCTGGAGCGCTTTGGCTAGCAACTTTTGGGGTGTGAGAAGGCTTCTAGCTGCTTCTAGCTACAGATTCTGGGCATGAGAAGGAGCGCATTGCTTTTTGAGGAGTTAGAAACATGTTGGAAAGCTTGCTTCTAAGGGTAGAAGCATTAGAAGCTTGAGGCTTCTAGAGATAGAAGTACTAGCAGTACTTCTGGATAGAGTGTAAATGGAGAGCTTCTAGGGGTAGAAGCTTTAGAAGTACTTCTGGAGGGTTGAACCTCGTAAGCTCAAGAAGCAAGCTCGTAAACTTGCTAAGCCTTTTATTAGAAAAAGGTTCCGGGGATTCAACTCGGACCTTGAGGCGAAGGAAAGTGTTAAGGCGTACTGGCTTTACCACTGGGGGGTGGCTATACATCCATTGTTTTAACTTAAACTACAAATATAAACTTTAGAAATTGGAAATTCAAACTTCATCTTCTTCATTGACAAGAAACCATGGCCATGGATGATTCGTGTTTCCTCATTTCTTGATCAATTTTAAAAGTTCAAAATACCATTTTGTCTAGATTTTCATCACGATTTTGAACATGTATCTTGTTAAAATTATTGATCAAAGATGAACACGAATTTTATTAATTCCAATTTAAACCCTAACTAAAAAGTGATTAATTCTTTAAACTCAATTGATTTTAGTTTAAATTAAAGATCCGATAGCTTTAGTGATTGAATATCTACATTTTCCTTTTCAATTTTAAAGATAAAACGCATGAATGGAGGTATCAAAGTTTGAAAACTCACCTCTTGGTATGAAATACCGCTTGAGCTAGGCAACTTCTGTGCAAAGTAAGGATTGATTTAGCTTTCCTGAACTTCACTGAGTGTGTTCCTACCCTTAGATTGTTCTGAGGATGGCTGGAATTTTATGACCAAGTCAAGTTGCAAGTTGCTCAATTTGAAGATGGAAGATGATGATGGAGCTGTTCCAGAACTTGTTTAAGTGTATGGATAGTCTTTATATGTTGTATAGGATGTGTTTGAAGTGAGAAATCAAGGTTGGCACGAGTAGTTTTCTAGTTTGGCAGTTTTGGCTCAAAGCTTGCACAAAATGGAGTTTTGTGTAGAAAACTGTTTCTTGGCTTGTTTCTTGATGGTTTTAAGTTTTAAACTACTTCTAAATGATGTTTAGAACATGTTAACTTAAGTTTGCTCAAATTTTGCAAGGTTTGAAGATTGCAAAATTTTCCCTCTTTGAACTTTGAAACTTGGAGTTTAAGAAAGAAAGAAGGAAAGGTTGATTATGATAGCTTTGGAGTGATTTGAAAATGAAGAAATGACCTCTATTTATAGGCCAAGAAATCTGAATGACAAGGCATGGCTATCATTGAGAAAAACTTACAACTTGCTTAAGAGGTAAGAAGGAATCTTTTGCATTTAATGCAAAAGTTACTTTTCTAACCATGGTTAGAAATTTCTCTTTGATTCAATCCTCTTCTCAATCATTCAAAACTGATATTTATCAATTATAATCTACCCTTAGCTAATGACAAGGCTTCTAGAAAGGGAGATTTATGAAAAATGACTTATAATTTTGAAGCATGAACTTGGAATTCCATGGTTTTGGAGCTCTATGTTTCAAAATCAAAAGCATAGCTAGACAAAGTGTTTTTGCAAGTTCTTCGACATTTTGGAAAGCTTGTAACAAGGGCTACAACTTTCATGTTTAGAGTTTTTTCTGAATCCAAATGGATCTAGGTGAAAAATGGCCTAGAAAGTAAGGAAAAACCATGTTTCTTAACACTTGAAAATTTTTCTAAGTGTTAGAAAAATTTCAAATCTTGACTTTTTGTTGACTTTTTCACATTTCTTGATTTTTTATGATCATGATGGATTATTTGAAATGTTTTTATGATTGAAAAAGTTTAGTCTTGAAAAAGTTGACCAAAAGTCAAAGTTTGACTTTTTTTTTAGCAGATGAATTTTCATCAAATGGTCCAGAATTTGTCTGATGAAGAAATATGGACTTTGCAATGCTTTGAATCAAGAAATTAGGTCAAGATATTGCATTGAAGATGTTAAGATCAATCTTCAAGCAAATAGGTCATCCATTGAGCAGAAAGTCAATGATTCACTATCTTCGATCAAAACCCTAATTGGTCGATTCATGGTAGATCATGAGAAAAAGTTGGGAATCTGAAGATCAAATGTTGATGATTGATTAAGATAGATCAATTGAGGTGAGTGGAAACTCAAACCCTAATTGATCATATCTTGAACAGATGAAATTTTTGAAGAAACCCTAATTTTGACTTCTAGAAGCCACGCACGATCTATTCTGTTCTGAAACTGTTAGTGATGCATTGATGCATATGTGGATAATGTAAGGTGGTATCTTAGGTCAAAAATTGGGGTATGACACCATTGACCTTAGAATCAAAACTCTTGATGTATATGGTGATTCAGCTTTAGTAATAAATCAGATAAAAGGAGATTGGGAGACTCGTCACCCTGGTTTAATCCCTTACAAAGATTATGTAAGGAGACTGTTGACTTCTTCAACAAATTAGAGCTCCACCATATTCCTCGGGATGAAAATCAGATGGCAGATGCCTTGGCTACTTTGGCTTCTATGTATAAGGTGAATCAATGGAATGATGTACCTTAGATCATTATTGGATGTCTTGAAAGGCCAACTTACATATTCCCCCTAGATGTGGCAAAAGATGAAAAGCCTTGGTATTATGATATTAAGTGTTTCCTGATGACTCGAGAGTGTCTAATTGACGCGACAAGCAAAGATATAAAGACCTTGAGGAGATTGGCTGGTAGTTTATTTCTCAATGAAGGTGTGTTATACAAAAGAAATCATGACATGGTCTTGCTCAGATGCGTGGATAGACACGAAGCAAACATGTTGATGCATGAGATTCACGAGGGTTCTTTTGGTACCCATGCCAATGGACACTCTATGGCTTAAAAGATGTTAAGGACAGGATATTATTGACTGACAATGGAATCCGATTGTTACAAATTTGCGAGGAAGTGCCATAAGTGTTAGATCTAAGCTGACAAGATTCATGTGCCTCCAACTTTACTCAATGTTATTTCTTCCCCATGGCATTTCTCTATGTGGGGTATTGATATGATTGGGATGATTGAACCCAAGGCTTCTAATGGACATCGTTTCATCTTGGTAGCAATTGATTACTTCACCAAATGGGTTAAAGCGGCTTCTTATGCTAACGTTACCAAGCAAGTGGTGGTCCAATTCATCACGAATAATCTCATTTGTCGTTATGGTGTGCCGAGCAGAATCATTACTGACAACGGATCGAACTTGTCCATCACAACTCTTCACCGTACAAACCCAATATGAATGGGGCAGTTGAAGCTGCAAACAAGAACATCAAAAAGATTATATAGAAGATGGTTGTGAATTACAAAGATTGGCATGAAATGTTACCCTTTTCTTTACATGGGTATCACACTTTAGTACGCACTTCAACAAGAGCGACCCCTTTCTCTTTAGTGTACAGAATGGAAGTAGTACTCCACGTGGAAGTTGAGATTCCATCAATGAGAGTCATCATGAAGGCTAAGTTGTCAGCAGCTGAATGGTGTCAAAATAGATATGATCAGTTGAATTTGATTGAAGAGAAACGTATGACTGCTTTGTGTCATGGTAGTTGTACCAGAAGAGAATGAAGAAAGCGTTTGATAAAAATGTCAAACCTCGTGTATTCAGATAAGGCGACCTCGTGCTCAAAAAGATCATTTCTTTAAACTTTGATTCTAGAGGCAAGTGGACTCCAAATTTTGAAGGACCATATGTTGTCAAGAAAGCCTTCTCTAGCGGTGCACTGATTCTTGAAACTATGGATGGCGAGGAGTTCCCACGTCCTCTGAATGCTGATGTAGTCAAGAAATACTTCGCCTAAATAAATAAAAAGAACAGCTCGCTAAGTTGAAAATCCTAAAGGGCGACTTAGGCAAAAAAGAGTGTCTCGGTAGGCTGAAAACCCGAAAGGGAGGTCTAGGAAAAAATTGGAGACATAAACAGAATAAATATCCCGGTAGGCTGAAAACCCGCAAGGGCAATCCAGGCAAAAGTTAGGGACTTATTTGGGAAGTAACTACATTAGACAAGACTTGATCATAGAAGCAACAATCTGCATGGATTATCTTCATACCTCAACTGAAGACTACAATATAGGAGTTCAAAGTTGTTAGGGAGAATAGTGTTCATTGTTCTTCGATCTACGTTTTCCATGTATTTACCATTTTTCAAAATTTTGTAATCATCTGTGGAGTCATGCTATTGGCAAACTACCATTCTATCAATAAAATTTGAGCTTTTATCCAATTCCTTTGCAATCCTATTTTATCTTGTTCATAAAATATCCTTTTATTATAGAAAATGTATTTCAAAGCAAACAAGTTCATTAGAACGTACTTGAGAAAAAATTTACAATTCTAAAGTGTGCTTACATCGGGTGTAATGCAAAAGGACCAAGATAGCACTATCCCCAACTTTGATCAGTAATGTTGAGGTTGGTCCCAAAAGGACCTCTGTTGAATTTTTTTCTTTTTCTTCCCCAAGCATAAGATTCCAGTGCAAAACAGGTTGCTCTAACAGAGCATCTCATTTCTCCCCAAAAGAGAGTTTACACAAATTGTTTCCTTGTTGGATCATGATGACATCTCCATAATATGTGTTCATTAAATAACGCCTGGAAATGTCAATAGTGTGTCTGATGGGAGTTTGCCTTTTCAAGCCCACATTTTCGAGAATTTTATGTTGGTCGAGTGTCATCCATGCGACATTTGATCTTCTTTGTTGATCCTCAATAAGATGTCCATACGCATCTCTTGTACATTCATTAAGACATTATGCATGGCTTTAATTCGTTGCACATTTGCATACGTTGGCAATCCGAGTATGTTATATATCTCACAATTGTCAATTTTGAGTAGAAAAGATTCATCCTTCTCGCTTTCCCCACGGTTATCCTTCGTGGAGAAATAAAGCCTCTTCCCCAGCGCAGTCTTGGTCTGGATCCTAATCTCCAATTGACATTGTTGTTTTAGACTGTGAATTTCTGGATGGGTACTGAATTTATTTTGCACAAAGAAGACTTTATCTCTTCGGCTGGAGTGAACTTGACTCTTCCCATGGAAGTCCGTTCTCATTCTCCAATGATATTGACATTATTTTTCTCCCAAACAGTAGATGAAAGTCTCGTTGCTTGAGCAACTGATTTTCCCCAGCAAGTTTGTTAATGCCAATTTGATCTCATTTCGGTTACTTAGTGAGGAATCTCTCGGTAGGTATTAACCGTCTTCCTCCAGCAAGTTGAAAACTTATTATGGAAGTATCTGATGGGTGATTTACAAGCTCGTCGATGGAAGTTCCTTTGAGTGATTTACAAGCTCATTGTTGAACGTTTCTTTGGTTTTGCTATGGGTGATTTACAAGCTCATTGCTGATTTAACCATTTATCTCCGATGGGTGATTTACAAGCTCGTTGATGGAAGTTCCTTTGAGTGATTTACCAGCCCACTATTGAACATCTCTTTATGGTATTCCTTTGGGTGATTTACAAGCTCATCGCAAAATAGTTGTTTATCTCTGATGGGTGATTTACAAGCTCGTTACTAGGAAGTTCCTTTGAGTGATTTACAAACTCACTATTGAACGTCTCTTTATGTATTCCTTTGGGTGATTTATAAGCTCATTGTTGAATAGCTGTTTATCTCCGATGGGTGATTTACAAGCTCGTCACTTGGAAGTTCCTTTGAGTGATTTACAAACTCACTATAGAACGTCTCTTTATGGTATTCCTTTGGGTGATTTATAAGCTCATTGTTGATTAGCCGTTTATTTCTGATGGATGATTTAAAAACTCATTGTTGAATGTCTCTATTGGTGATTTACAAGCTCATTGACGATTGGTCCTTTCGGTATTCCTTTGATTAATTTACAAAGTCATTACTGATCAATTTCGATAGCTATTTTCAACAAGATCTGTTATTCCGATGAATGGTAACCTCGTCATTATGGGAGGTAGTTTGTCGAAGATTTGTTTTTCCAATGGATGGTAGCCTCGTCATTATGGGAGGTAGTTTGTCGAAGATTTGTTTTTCCGATGAATGGTAGCCTCGTCATTATGGGAGGTAGTTTGTCGAAGATCTTTTATTCTGATGAATGGTGGCCTCGTCATTATGGGAGGTAATTTGTTAAAGATCTGTTATTCCGATGAATGGTAGCCTCATCGTTGTAGGAGGTAGTTTGTCGAAGATCTGTTATTCCAATGAATGGTAGCCTCGTCGTTATGGGAGGTAGTTTGTCGAATATATGTTATTCCAATGAATGTTGAAGTATCCTGGTTAAAGAAGGACTTCAATCCTGCTTTTGGTGGAACGCTAGAGCTTTTTTTTTGGAGACTCGGTCTTTTGTTGATGTTGTCTTACCACCTTTTATTCGTAAACAATTCTTGGCATTTATTCAGATTGATGGTTTACTCTCTATAGGAAGTCGACGTCATTCTTTTATTTTGCTAACTCCTCCTGAGGGATAGTTCATCGCTATCTAAGTATTGTTGCTCTTTCCTGTTAGTTAAACCTATGTCATGACTTTCCCTTTTCAAGGTGGAGTTACCATTTTCCCAGTCTGTCCCCGCCTACGAGGTTCATTCTTTTGCATTGCATAAACCTTAAACATGGTATGGCATCTTAGGGCCAAAAATAGGGCTTGTGTTATATTTAAGTATCTTCTATCCTGTCAAGGCGAATGTTCCCTTCTTTTCTATGGATAGAAAACACTTAAATAAGGGCCGCTTTTGTACCCCAAATTTCCCCCCTAATATTCTCTCATACTTCATACAATTGCATTGCACAAATATAACAAATTGGTTTTCTCTCTCCCTCTTATCTTTAGGGTTTTCCCTTTTGGGAGATCACCAAGCACCTTGTGGAAGCGATTATTGTTTGTGTGTGATGATTGATATTTGATTAACCATGTTGTATACTTTGCTCTAAATGTTGTAGGTGAATGGTGCACAAGTTCCTCAAAGAGTTGATAGGTTCATGTGTTTATTTCCATGCCTTTTCTCATTAATTCTCAAGAATTTGAAAGTATTGTCTCTCATTGAAGACTTATTTTATCATAAAATATGCTCTCTTATCTTGAATATGTGCTTCATTCTTGAAAGAGATCATCAAATTCAAAATTCCTCCATCCCATGGTCATCTCTCTTGAAATTAGGGTTTTGGACTTCTAAGGACCATATCTTGATGTGTGTGTGAAGTTTGTGGATGAATTCAAGATCATTTAATCCTTAAAGGACTTCTAATATATATATATATATATATATATATATATATATATATATATATATATATATATATATATATATATAACTCGATTCAAGAAGTTTAAGTGATGAGAAGTTTATTTTGAAGACCTATGATTGCCCACTCTCTAGATTGATGCTTCATCCACCTTGTGTGACTTCAAAGGATCATATCTTGGGCATCCCTTGCCTCTTTGAGCTCATTTTTCTTTCACAATGAACCTAACGGTGTCTAAAACAACTTAGTTCAATTGGTGAGAAAAGAAAAATCTTGGAAGTTTTCCTATGAGGTCAAAAGATTACAAGTCCTTGATGAATTCGTCAACTTTTGGACAATCAACTTCAAATGATCATATCTTGATCATCATTTATCATTTTGAATTCATTCTTTTTGCACAACTATCTTGAATATGTGAACTTTATCTCCATATAATGTTTGAAGATTGAAAGTGTTTGGAAGTTACTTGAAAAGTCAAAAGATTATATGATTTTTCCTCAACTTCACAAGGCCATAACTTGCTCAAGTTTTTGAGTTTTTGGTTGGTTCTTTTTGCAAAATTTTCTTTGAAATATCTACTTCATTTCATATTTAGAAATCAAGATCAAATTTTGGATGGAAGACCATGTTTGAATTGAAAACATTATAGGTCATTTTTTGCCAAACTTGGAAAATTTTCTAAGTGTGAAAGTTTCAGATGATTTTTGGTGATTTCAAGTGATCACAACTTTCAGCTCAAGATGCCAAATGCGACCTTTTCAAGTTCATTGCAAAGCTTGTAATCTCAACTTTCCAAAGAGCCCAAGATTCATCATAAAGGTCCCTGAGCAATGAGTTATACATGTTTGAAGGAGGCTCCATGTCATCCAATTTTTGCTTCGAATCATTAAAATTACAACATGTAAACTTGAATTACAAGGAAAATTACTCAAAGTTTAGATGCTACACATGTTTAACTAGCCAGGTGCGTTTTGATGCAAGTTGCACTTAAAATGAGGTCGTTTTGATGCCCTTTGAGTCACACGTTTGGCATGATTTCAGCCAGCTCGTTTTGCACAAATTCACCATAATTCCTTCTCATTTTCATCACCACTCACTCTCCTATAAAAAGAGGATCATTCCTCACTCATTTCCTCAAGCTTTGATAGTCAAAATACCTCTGCCAAACTTCCTCCATAACCAATTTTTCTATAACTTCAAATTCGTGTTTAGACCCTTCCAGCTTGAAATTAGCCATTCATTCTTCTTCCTTGAACCTCACTAAAGCTAACTGAACAAGAATCGTGTCCTGAAGCTTCCTGAATCGTGCTATCCAAGTCCAGTTTCAGAGCTCTAAAAGTGAACTTCGTTCAGGTAGAAATCTCCATCAAACCTTGCAAAATATAGCATCATCTCACTCTCCTCATCTCCCTGATCCTCATGATCTTCACCATTTGCATTTTCATCAAATATTGACTGAGAATTTCTGGAAATAAGTGCTCGCTATTATTCCTGTTTTTTCCAAATTGTTCATGAAAGAGGCGAAATAAATTTTTCGCGAGGGTACCATTAGAATCGGCTTGAAGAGACGAATCAAATGGTAACGATATGAGAAATTTATTTCACAGTTTGAGGATCACGTATAGATGAACTTCAACCAATGAATGCGTGACGTGTAATTTTTGTGAATCTGATCCAGTGTAACGGTTGCAGCATGCGCGCGTAATGTGAGCCCTTGGATCTGATTACTTTTGTGAGTCAAACTCCATCCAACGTATGATATCTTTCCTTGTTTTATTTTTTTAATTTGATTTTAATTCCTGGTCCGGTGTGAAAATCAGGAAGATCCATATCAAGTACAACGCGTCTGATCCATTGGATTAACTTACTAATGCGTTTTGACAATGATCAGATGGTCAGCATTTTTCTGCTTTTATTTTATTTTTCTGATTTTATATTTTTTAATGTTTGAAACTTCAAAAATCATATAAAATTCATTGCTGGTCCAAAAATTATGAAAAAAATTCACAAAAATAATTTTGAATATTATCTTTCTGAATTATTTTTTTTATTATTTTATTTTTAGATTTGAAATTTTTTATGATTTTTCTCTTTTATTTAATATTTTTAATTGCTTTAAAATATTTTTTGACATTTAAAAGAATTCTAAACAAATTGTGGAAGGATCCAATGGTCATTTGACTAATATTGGTGACCTCATTTTATTTTTATTTCTGATTTTACTATCTTTTGCAATTTTTGGTTTATTTCATCATTTTCGTTTTTATTTTAAAATAGTTTTTTACTTTTAAAAATTCTAGAAAAATTTGTCAACACTTGTTGACCTCTAATTGACTTCGGGTAATTTTCTTGGAATTTTATTTTGATGAAAAAATACTATTTATGTATTTCGTCAATAAAGTCAAATTAAATAACCTAATTGCAATATTTTTATTTGACTTTTATTTTCATTTTATTTTGCTGATTTTTTTTAAAATTTAATTTGGAGTCACAAATTTCCCCAACATCAATGGAATTTGGGTGTTGATAGGTTTCTTGACCAAATCCACCAAGAAAGTTGATTGATTTTGACAAAGTTAGACCGAATAAGATTCATCTGATGCAAAATAAATTTGAAAATGTTTTCTTCTTCTCCATCTTATTTTTCTTTGTCCCGATTCGGAGAAAGTGATCAATTAGTGGCATGAACTTAAAAGTTCAAATATAAGCCCCAAAAGATGACTTGAGCTTTGATCTTGGTTCAACACTTGTGGCGCTTGTCGTGTGGTCGCATTGATTTCTATTCAAGCTTCTAGTAAGCTTCCACTAACTTTGACAATTTGAAATTCTCAATCAATTTTGATAAAGTGATATGGTAATTCTAAAACCGGTGATATACTTGACGAAAAACAATTGAAACTTGTCGTGTGGTCACGTTGATTCTATCAAGCTTCTGGCAAGTCTTCATGCGTAAGTTTCAAGATGGTCACCTTTCTGATGACTAACAATTAACAATTCGATGATATACTTGACAAGTTTCAAGATGGTCATCTTGCTAACCTTTATTAATTGCCATTTATTTTATGGCTTTTTATTTTCTGCTCTTTATTTTTTCGCATTTACTTTTATGCTCTTTATTTTTATGCACTTTACTTTTAGCATTTACATTTTATGTTATTTTCCTTTGCTCATTTGAGCATTTTACTTTCTTGTTATTTTGAATTTGCTCACTTGAGCTTTGTTTTCCTTTTCCAAAATACCTAATAATTCAACTTAAACATAAAAAACTTCTAATTGGACATGGTTACTATCCTTGTACCTAGAACTTGATCTTTGGACTTAGGATTAGGACCTTTACCTCAGCTTGGGAGATTTTTGTGCTCTTGTTGTTATTTTGTCTTTATCTGGTTATTATCATTGTATGCAGGTTATTCCATTATACTCGATTAAGAGTGGATTTCCTCGAAATAAATCCGTTACTCTGCCCGTTTTTCTTGAGACAAGAGTTCACCTAAAAGCATTGACTCATTCGAAGCTTGGTTTTTTTGTCTGGTTATTTGTTGTGTGTGTGGTCTTCCAAAGGATGGGATGTGGTATTGGCTCTTGATGTCAAGTACTAATCTTCTCACACGGTTAGATGTTTCTTTACTCTTACATTTTACTTTATGCACTTAGGTTAGCCCCTTCATCTCCTCCCCATTATTTAATTTCCAAAATCTTACCTCTTTTAAAAGGATTCTTGTTTTCAAAACTCGAACCGCTTTAAAAAAACTTGGACTTAGGTCCATGAATTGTTAAACTTCTTTTCTTAATAAAATCTCAATCAATCTAACAATACTTTGACTTTTCTTTTTATAAGACTAAAAAACACCTAACCTTGTTCAAACTTTTTGAGCTCTTTGTGGCTTTTCTAAACTAACATTTTCTTAAATTCAACCAACACACAAATTTGGTCTTTTTTAGCCGAACTATGGTTTTGATTTCAACATTGCACATTGTTGGTATGTAGGCCTAGAACTCATTGGAAGTTCTATCAAACCAAAATTATAAAAAATATTTCTTTTCTCCCCCCACCATCCATTTTGTACAAACTCTTTTTTAGCTCATGTATACAATTGTTCAAAAAGGTTCATGTGGTGTACCGTAGATGATTTGGGTGCCTAACACCCTCCCTTTTTATAACCAACCCCCGGTCCCAGATCTCTGATCATTTTTTGGATTTTATTCGCTCTTTTTCCTAGTCTTTTGGATAAAATAAAAGTGCGGCCGCGACTCTTTTGTTATTTTTCGAGTTGAGTCAATTCAATGGCTTATACTCATAGTTTTTCCGCTACAAACACATAAAGCAAATATTTCAAAAGTGAGCTAAAGCAATTAAGATCCCATAGATAACTACGGATGGAAAGGGTGCTAATACCTTCCCTTTTCATAATTACCTCCCTTACTCAGAATCTAACGAAGGTCTTTTCCTATTCTTTTCACCTTCCCTTTATTGTATAAAAGAAAAGTCAGTGGAGACTCTTGCTATCCGTGACATTTGCGATAAAATGCAAAACAAACAAGTCAGTTCTTCCACTGTGTTACAGAACTAGAGACTCTGCTGGGGATACTACCTAAAGAGAGGCTACCTTAGGGCTATAAGATCACTTTATTGCTTTCTATTTTATTTTTAAGGGATGCTTGGGTATTATATATGTGGGGGATCCTACACCTGGATCCAGGTTTCCTTAGGTAAGTAGCAATAGATCATCGTGATTGTTAGGCGTAAACCGAAACGGTCAAAATGATGGCTACGTTAGTGCGACACTTTGGATGTCCTAATGCTCCTCCTCATGTTCAGTTGAGGAAGTATTTGGCGTCTGCGTGGTGTCATAAGCAATAACTCAACTTTAGAACCTTAATTGACCCATCTTGGCCATTAGAAGGTAGTGAGATAACCGGCTTTGGTGCAGACTGAGGTTGGTTGATACTCGATGCTACGCTCATTAATATTCGACTTTCGGGATGTTTCAATCGACCATTTGGTAGTCATATTGAAATAAAGCCTGCGAGAAAGATTGATGATATGAGATTCCTAGAACCCGGTTACTATAATAGCACATGTTAAGCCAACTCAAACTCTGGTAGGGTAGACACCTATACCTCATACAAGCCTTAAACCTAGGGCTGTTGCGTGAATTGCTTATGCTTACTATTTGAACATGAATCATTACATCATAACATCATATCATCATAACATTTCTAACCATTTCAAGGACCTAGGGATTTACTTTTGCTCTTTGTTGTAGGGTTATGGCTTCTAGAAATACTATTCGAATCAACTTCGTGGGTATATCTTCTCAACTCAAGGAGTTAGTCTCAGAAATTCCCGATCACTCTCAGTTCATTAAGAGACATGGTTATCTACTCAACTTGGTTACCTCCAGTTTTGAAGAAGATATGATGAGAGTCGTATTCCAATTCTTTGATCTAAAGCATCACTGCTTTACTTTCCCATACTATTAGTTAGTACTTACAATGGAAGAGTTCTCTAATCTACTTGGGATACCCATTATTGATTAGATACCTTTCATCGGTTCAGAAAAAGTTCCGAGGTTTGAAGACATCGCATCAGCGTTACATCTAAAGCGGTCAGACATTGAAGACAATTAGGAAACAAGAAGTGGAGTTAAGGGTTTGCTTGCTAAATTTCTGATAAAGCAAGCTCAAGAATTCCTAAAAGCTATGAGTTTCCATGCTTTCGAAGAAATTTTGGCTTTGGTAATCTATGGTTTGGTGCTATTTCCTAATCCATATCAATTCATAGACTTCAACGCCATCAAGATATTCCTCACTCATAATCCTGTGCCTACTTTAGTCAGAGACATACCTTTATTATCCAGGTGGTTTATTTCGCACCTTCCTCAATCAATGATGAAGAATGAACAAATGTTGAAGTGGTCTCAAAGGTTGATGTCACTCTCTCATTCAGACATACTTTGGCGTCTTTTCTCTCAAAAGGACTTTACTTTCATTGAGCGATTTGGAGAATTCCCTAATGTACCACTCCTTGGCATAAGGGGAGGTATCACCTACAACCCTTCTCTGGCATTACGATAGTTTAGTTATGCTCGAATAGATGGTGCTTATGATATGTTTCTCCAAGAGATTGTGTTTAACTACGACAATGATCTCCATGGTTATCGCCGAAGATTTGTGCACGCTTGGGGCATGGTGAAGAAAACTGATACCAAGACCTTGGGGCACAAAAATTCTATTCCTTGGGAACCTTACCTCAAATGGGTGCGATCTCGCTCTCAAAACCTCATGATGCCATATGCTGCTATTCTACAAATAATTATGGAACCTGTTGCTGAAGGTGATGAATCTTATACCATTCTCCATCCATACATGCCTACTAATGTCGAAGAATTGAAGAGTTCCTGGATTAATCTCAAGGAAGAAAGCGATACATTCGAAGCTCAATGTTATGCAAGCGAGAAAATAGTATTAGAGCTGACGAAGTTACTTCTCTCGCTGTTTATTTCAACAGAAATGGCTCTCGAACAAACTGTCAAAGATCTTCAGGCTCAGAATGCTCAGTTCCAAGAGATGTTCACCAATTTGGACCAAGGTCAAAAAGATTTGAAAAAGCTCATCACCAAAATGAAGAAAACCATTGGCATTCTCAACATGGGGAAAAGGTACAGAGGTCTAGTCAAGGTAGTCAGATAGTTTGAATTCTCAAATAAGAGCGGCGAAACTGAAGGAAGCGTAAAAAACAATGAAGGAAGCCTTCATGAGTCTGAAAACGAAGAGGATGACTATATGAGTGAGCAGTATCGTGACAACGAAAAGTACAAGCAACTTGAAGACCGTCTGAATGCTATAGAGAATTTGAAAATTTCAGGGCTGAACTTTGATGATCTGAGTCTGGTCCCAGGGTGGTAATTCCCCTCAATTTCAAGGTCACTACCTTTGCTAAGTATGATGGCATTTCTTGCTCGAAGCTGCATCTGAAGTCCTATGTTCAGAAGATCCATCCTCATACTAAAGACACGATGTTGTGGATACATTTCTTTCAAGAGAGTTTGTCCAAAACATAGTTGGAGTGGTATTATCAGCTAGAGAATAACCACATTCATACCTAAAATGATTAGGCAGATGCTTTCTACAAACAATACCAGTACAATTCTGAATTGGCACCAACCCGTATGCAATTGCAAAACATGTCCATGGGCCGTGACGAGAAGTTCAAGGAGTATGCTCAAAAATGGAGAGATCTAGCAGGCAGAGTTCAACCACCCTTGTCTAATAGCGAATTGGTTAATATGTTCATGGGAACGTTGACAGGCCCATTCTTTAATCATCTGACTGTAAACTCTTCAGCCGGATTCACCGGGTTGATATTGACAAGAGAGCGCATTGAAGCTAGAATCAAGAGCGAAAAGATTCAAGTCGAAACATCCTAGAATGTTGCGAAGAGATCTTTTGGTGGGAAGAAATAAGCCAATGCTGTGAATGGTCAGAAGAACTGTGACAAAACTGATTGCAGTCAATCTGTGGGGGCAGTCTTGATCTCAAATCTCACACCAGTGCAACCTCAACAAGACAACGCGCGTAGGCAGAACGCGCCAAGAAGACAGTTTACGAAGATCAATATGTCATTATCTCAAGCACTACAACACATGTTGAAAGTAGATCTGATTACTTTGAGGGATCTTCCTCAGCACGTCAACACCTCTTCTCCGAAGTACAATCCTAATGCAAGGTGTACATACCACTCCAACAGCCCAGGGCACGACACCAACAATTATTGGGCCCTGAAGAACAAGATTCAAGACATGATTGAAGCCTGGGAAATTGAATTCGACGCTCCTGTCGAAACTCTGAGTGTGATCAACGCACAAATGCCTGACCATGGTAAAAGTGTCAGCGCCATTGACAATTACTCTTATGTCTTTGGTGTGAATGATATGACCATTCCCCTGATGATTGTTGATAACATGAATTTATATAGCAAAATTTAGTTTAATTAGCATAAATAATGTTAGTAATTTTGATTAATTATATTGTTTTATTTTCTTATTACGCTGTTATTTTAATGTTTCAGGTATCTGTATTAAATAAAGATTAATTGAGCAAAGAAATGAAATTGAGGAGAAATCTAATTAAAAAGCAAGAGAAATGAAAAAAGGGGGTGTGATAGCAAAAAGGAGGAGATAATAAGAAGAGAAATGATTATACGAAGACCAAGTCCAGCCTAGCACGTGCCGACGTCCAAGCTGAGACGACCGTCTCTAGCACCTTGGAGGCGCCCGCCTCCAGTCAAAAGGGCCCAAGTTTCAACCTGCCACGTAATTGAGACGCACGTCTAGTAAATGATCTTCCACTACGAGGTGTATGTCTCCAAATTCGGCACAAATACGAAATTTTAGGCATTGCACGACCACCATTTCCTACAAGATTGGAAATAGAAGTTGCAGAGAGAGATTATATAAATACAACGTACAACACCAATGCAAGGGGTCGGCATTTTTACCGAACAATGGCAATATTTTTCCAGCATTCTTATTATTTTTAGATTCAAGTTTTGTTTTTAGTTTTAGATTTTCTTTCTTTTAGTTCTAAGCAGTTGTAATTTTCTCACAACAATTTCTACACTGGAAGTTGTTGTGTACTTTTCACTGATCTAACCTTACGTTAGATCTAGTGCCCTTTTTCTTGTCTTATATTTCTTTTGATTCAAGAGTTTCAAGAGTAGATCCAGCCAGCCTGTGGTGGAGTACTCTGTATTTTTGAAGAACAAGTTTTTGCAGTATTCTTATTTCAGGTTCCTAAATATTTATTAACTTTAATTTATTTGCATGCCATTTATTTGTATGTTTCTGGATATGCCTAAATATATGAAATATTGTTGTTTATGCATGATTGAGTTAATAAATATGTCTGGCTAAACCGATTAGATATCAGTATGTAAATTAATCGAACCAAAGGAATCCAAAATAAACTGGCCTAGTATTATTTTGTTAAAAATACTTTTTCTAACTTTGATATCCAAATTAATTTATCTAAAGGTTTAGAAATCAACAAAGCGAAAGTTTGAGGTTAAATAAACTGGACTTAGGTTAGAAACCAACATAGAGAGAGTTTGAGGTTTAAAACCAGATAGTGGATACTAGGTATTGATTTTAAAGACTGCGAAAGCGTTTTAAAATGGATTAAACCTTATTTATTTTCAAAAAGTATTTTTGAGTTCAGCGGGATAGCGAGAGCATACGTTAAAATTTAAACATATAATCTGATTCAATAGAGCGAGAGTTTGAGATAGGATTTTAGATAAGTATTGTTTGTTGAAAAGGAATTTTTATCAACTTGAGAAACAAGCCAGTGGAAATTCAGATCCCCTAAGTTAGACGAATTACATACCGATAACTGGTTAAGTAATTTCTCTTTAATCATCATCCAAAAGAATTATTGGCCTTAACTATATATAGTAACTTAGGATAACAGTAGATCGATTCATAGTCCCTGTGGATTTAGTATCTTTTAAAACTATGCGATAGGATTGTGCCCTTGCAGTCTCCCGACTTATAGACGATAAAGTCGCGATCAAGTTTTTGGCGCCGTTATCGGGGACTATTTAAGTCGATATTATAACTCCAGTGGTATAGACTAAGGCACTTTTATTTTGTTTACTATGTATCACCCAAACTTTTTCTACACCCATTATCAGTATTTTGAGGAATCATAAGAATCCCATAAATCCGACCTCGAAATACTGATGGAAGATTTCAATGCTTCACAAACTCACTCTTACCCCAATTACCTCTACAACTACCAATCCCAATATTTTGAGGAGTCGCAAGAATACCAAAGATCCGATCTCGAAACGTTATTGGATGATTACAATGCGACACTAACTCATCCTCAACCGAATCTTCTCTACAATCATCACGCCCACTATTTTGAGGAGTCGAACGAACCCCAAAATTCCACCCTCGACGCATTAATGGAAGAAATGACTACGACACAACATCGCGTTAGTCTAGAAACTATGAAGATGGAGCACTTTGTGGAAACACAAAATGCAATGCAAATTCACTTCGAGCAACCGCACGAATCCTATAATTCCAACCTCAAAACATCAATGGAGGATTTCGAAGCGACGATAACTCACTCTAGGCTAGAATATATGATAGAGCACTATATAGAGACACAAACTGTCCAAAACAAGGAGGTAAGAAAACATAGTCTTCAAAATAATGAAACCCTCAGGAAATTAACCATTGTGGTTGAGTCCCTCGCGACTCACAGCATGGCCTTAGAGACTCAAATCTCCCAACTTGAACAAAACCCTCTAGGACCCTCCCCTGAGAAGCATGTGGATGTTGAAATAACCATTAGTGAAAAAGAAATCAAAAATCCTGAGAGTGATAATGATGTTGAGGAGAGTTCTGATGAGAAAAATTAGAGATTGAGAAAAATCCACCTACACTGTTCGAAAGGAAGGTTGTAAACATTGTAGAGAAAGAAGCACCTATCGTTATTCCAAGTTACTACATCCCACTGATTCCTCTTCCGAAAAATTTTATGGAAGCTCAGGCAGACCCCCAATCTAAAACTTATGTTGAGGTATTGAAAAATATCCACACCAATGCACCACTGTTTGAAGTCTTGCCTATAAAGAGAAAATTAGAGGACAATGAAATTAGGGATATAATTACTGTTAAGAGGGTAAGGTTAACCCTTGAGGTGGTGGATGAAATCAATAAGCCCAAACTTGAAAAGCTGATACTTAGGATAGATCCAGAGCCACCACCACGAGTTCAAAAGAATGAACCACCCCGCAGAAGAAAGAAAAGAAAAGGTGAGGGATATGTGAGATGGCTTGATAAATGGCCATGAAAAATCAGCGGGGAGTCATTCTCGAGAGGACCACCATGAGTGTTTACCCTCCTAAACTGTCGAGCCTACGACCTTAAACAAGCGCTTTGTGGGAGGCAACCCACAAGTTTTTAATTTCATTCTTATTCTTATTTTCACTTTTCTATTTTATGTTAATTTTTAAAATTTTACTCGATTATCGGTTGCACCTCTTATACTGATACGTTTGTACTACTTCTACGTAATACCGATAAATATACTGATACTCAATTTTATCGCAATTAAATAATTTGCGTTAATACTTATGGTTATAATTGAGTATTTTAATTATTGTTATTTTCCGTCTTCTATTAGTATACTAAATTAATATTTCCCAACATTTATCCTATCAATTATAATGCATGTTGACTATTATATGTACTAGTATTATATATATATACACACACACACACACACAAACACACATGTATGTATATATATGGGACATAATCTGAAAAAACTTATTTTCGGTCCTATTATACTAGTTGCTATGGTCAAAATCCTTATCTAATTACACACACTTGCCATCTGAATTTTGTCTTTGTTCTGCACACCCTCTGCTCTCTCTACTTCGTGCTATAATCTCTGTAATGCAAAATCATAACAATTCCCGAAACACACGCCTCAAGCTTTAGCTTTAAGATTCATATCAGACTTATTTTGAGACGCATGCCTTCATAATTAATTCATGTCCTTTGAGACACGCGCCTCAAGCAGTGTATTCAAAATTTCGAGACGCACGCCTCAAACATTAATATTCCCACATGCTTCACCAAGACGCACGTCTTCGTTGTCCTTCATTAAGATTCCACTAGAGATGGTCGTCTCCCCACTCGAGGCCCCCGCCTCGTCTTTTTTCGCATGTTCCTTGTCTTCCTGTATCATTTCTTCCTTGTCGTTTCCTATGCATTTCGTCCTTTTTCACACCCCTTCACTACACACCATAACTCTTATCCAACCCCTTCATTATTATTCGTTTACCCAACATTAATCCTCACCGTTTCACTCCCCAAAAACACAAATAATTAACCAAAAATTTCATTCCCCACATTTCCACCAACCATTATAAATATCCAACTTCATTTCTTTTCTTCCACCACCTTTTCCTCTATTCTCTCCATTTCTTCATCTTTCCACCATTTTTCTTTTCCACTCTTATCTCGCCATGCCTCCACGAAATTCTAACCGTCAAGTGAGACTGGAACGACCACCACCCGATTTATCCACCATGGTGCTCCGTGAAAATAACGAAGAACAACAGCGCGCCAAATATCTTATGTTCTATGCACGCTCAGTTGTACCCATAAAATATGTGGACACTGACTGTTTAGAAACTTTGGGTTTGAATGACAGCATAATTTTCTTGTTCACCAATACTGGTTTGCTACATCTTTGCACTCACCCTTTTCCCACTTTTGAACCGCTAGTGTTGGAGTTCCTCAGCTTATTTTCCTACACCACTCCTCTCGAAGATCCTTTCACGGTAGGAAATGTCACTTTCCGCATGTTTAACCGTGAGTTCAATCTCGATCAAGAGAGAGTGGCTGAACTCCTTCACTTCTCATAAGGTCGAAATGTCTACTACAAACCTTTCGATGAAGAAGGGGAGGTACCTTGAGATTTCATCGGTTTCTCATTCTGGAAAGATATCATCGGTCACGCAACGGAAAGTTGGAGAGACCTATACGCCTCTCACATCCAAAATCCAGCTTTAAGGTACTTCCATCGCATTCTTGCAAACACAATTTTTGGGAGAACCAATAACCACAAGGTTTTAAAAAATGAAATGTTTTTCCTCTTCTGCGCACTAAATGGTAGCCCAATGAACGCCGCCCCTTTCATGCTTAACCACTTCCAAACATGCACCAATGCGGCCGGCACAAATCCTTTCATTTTTGGCAGTATAATCACATCACTAACCTATGCTTTAGGCTTGGCCGATGAACTTCTATCTATCGGTCATTTTATGGTGTCGGCCCAACTTCTTGATATCATATATTGTCGTGATTCACACATGGTCTCTCCAAGGCAAGGTGGGAGAGGGTTTACCTTGATGGTTAACAAACGTTTGGTCCCAAATGTAATTCTTCCCTACCTGAATCAAATTGATGTGTGCAATAATAATAACTGGTGTTTTGATCATGATGTGCCTGCTCCCACAAACTCAACCTAAAATTCCTCATCCTGCTGCACAACCGCCTCCGGAAAAAATTTCACCACCCGCTACCCTTGACGCGATGTATGTTGCTATCTTACGACAAGATCAACGTTTCCAAGCAATGGAACTGAATCAAACTAAAACATTGTGTCTGGTTCGAGAGTTATAGCAAGATCAATGAGAATATGCCATTCAAACCAGCCGTAACTTCGAAACTCTTTCAAATTGAATGGCGGATGCTTTACATCTTAATGATTCCGATTCTGATAGGCACAGGCGGCCACAAACTAGAGGATGATCCAGGGTACACCATCAACCTGACGAGGAGTAGCTACCTTTTGTACTCTGATCTTCCCGATATTTACCGTATTGAGGACAATGCTCATTTCAAGTCTAGGGGAGTCAGAATATATTTTTCCCGCTTTATTAGTATTTTCCTTTTCGTTTTATTTCCCTTTATTGTAAAATTTCAATTCAATAAAAGCTTGTTTATGCAATTTTAACTCTCTTATGGAAAAGTATCATGTCGATCCGCACCCCATCATTTTCTTGAGCCATAACAAAATTTTAAAACGCATGTCTAGACACACTCAAAGAGTAATAAGGTTGCTCATGTTAAAGATAAAAAAAAACTTGAGTACGACTAGAACAAAATCGTCACAGTCCTAACATTTCAAAACCCCAACACGCTAGATCGGTTTAAGTACCTATTATACCTTAAGACTTAGTTTTAAAGTAGCCCTTAGTAGTTTAAATAAGCAGTCGACACCGTCTTAAACAGCAAACTACGTGGAGAATCAATGAATATAAGTGATTGATCAAAGATTTTTAAGAGAAAATTGTAGGAAATGCACTAACTAAGTTAGATGGTCCTCACCAGATCATTTATCCCAACAGTTGCGGACACTATATTTTTTTTCCAAACAATCCATTATGAATTGGTTCAGTGGTTCCTAGTGTTGAGCTTGGTAGGGAGGACTACGGTCCGATCCTCCGTAATTTATAATTGGATAATGGAGTACCAAATATAAGTACCAGAACTCCTAGCTAGATTACAAAGATCAAATTCACTAACCGGTTACTCCACTATGTGCGCAAAAAGGAAAAAGGGCTTAATGTGATTGCACTCGAATGACAATGGGCGAAACAACAAAAGTAATCAAATTAATCTATAATGGCATGACTAGAACTGGTTTGGAAAAATGGGGTTGTCTAGTGTTTTTACGGTAACTTTGGTGTCAAAGTCAAGCTCAAGATATTCAACAAAGAACGTTTGCAACCGAGTACGAATTGATCTATGCTTGTACATGTGTTTTACCAAAGCTTAAAGTTTTGTTTTCCATATTACTTTTTTTGCTTGAGGACAAGCAAAGTCTCAATTCTAGGGGAATTTGATAACATGAATTTATATAGCATAATTTAGTTTAATTAGCATAAATAATGTTAGTATTTTTGTTTAATTATATTGTTTTGTTTTCGTATTACGCAGTTATTTTAATGTTTCAAGTATCTATATTAAATAAAGATTAATTGAGCAAAGAAATGAAATTGAGGAGAAATCTAATTAAAAAGCAAGAGAAATGAAAAAAGGGGGTGTGATAGCAAAAAGGAGGAGATAATAAGAAGAGAAATGATTATACGAAGACCAAGTCCAGCCCAGCACGCGCCCACATCCAAGATGAGACGACCGTCTCTGGAACCCTAGAGGTGTCCGCCTCCAGTCAAAACGGCCCAAGTTTCAACCTGCCCCGTAATTGAGACGCACGTCTAATAATTGATCTTCCACTACGAGGCATCCGACTCCAAATTCGGCACAAATACGAAATTTTAGGCATTACACGACCACCATTTCCTACAAGATTGGAAATAGAAGTTGCAGAGAGAGGATATAAATACAACGTACAACACCAAAGCAAGGGGTCGACATTTTTACCGAACAATGGCAATATTTTTCCAGCATTCTTATTATTTTTATATTCAAGTTTTGTTCTTAGTTTTAAATTTACTTTCTTTTAGTTCTAAGCAGTTGTAATTTTCTCACAATAATTTATACACCAGAAATTGTTGTGTACTTTTCACTGATCTAACCTTAAGTTAGATCTAGTGCCGTTTTTTTCTTATCTTATTTTTCTTTTGATTCAAGAGTTTCAAGAGTAGATCCAGCCAGCCTATGGTGGAGTACTCTGTATTTTTGAAGAATAAGTTTTTGCAGTATTCTTATTTCAGGTTCCTAAATATTTATCAGTTTTAATTTATTTGCATGCCATTTATTTGTATGTTTCTGGATATGCCTAAATATATGAAATATTGTTGTTTATGCATGATTGAGTTAATAAATATGTCTGGCTAAACTGATTAGATATCGGTATGTAAATTAATCGAATTAAAGGAATCCGAAATAAACTGGCCTAGTATTATTTTGTTAAAAATACTTTTTTGACTTTGATATCCAAATTAATTTATCAAAAGGTTTAGAAATCAACAGAGCGAAAGTTTGAGGTTAAATAAACTGGACTAAGATTAGAAACCAACAGAGCGAGAGTTTGAGGTTTAAAGTCGGATAATGGATACTAGGTATTGATTTTAAAGACTGCGAAAGCGTTTTAAAACAGATTAAACCTGATTCAATAGAGTGAGAGTCTGAGATAAGATTTTTAGATAAGTATTGTTTGTTGAAAAGGAATTTTTATCAAGTTGAGACAAGCCAGTGGAAATTTGGATCCCCTAAGTTAGACGAATTACATACAGATATTCGTTGAATTAATATTTTTATCTAGATTTAAGTAATTTCTCTTTAATCATCATCCAAAAGAATTATTGGCCTTAAATATATACAGTAACTTAGGATAACAGTAGATCGATTCATAGTCCATGTGGATTCAATATCTTTTAAAACTACGTGATATGACTGTGCACTTGCAGTCTCCCGACTTATAGACAAAAAAGTCGCGATCAACTGTCAAGAAGGATTTGTTGTAAGCCGGGTTTATTTCCAGGATGTCTTGACAATTGCCATTGGTGCGCCTCTGAATCAAATGGATGTGCTTGGTTGGAGAGACGTGTTCAACGCATGATGGACAACCGAGAAGTGTTATTCCTAAAAGCTCCGTCTGTAGAGAGTCTGTGCGAAGATGTTTCTTAACGTCTGAAGATCGAAGACGTAAGCGAAGCCGTGCTAGAAGGCTGGGATACCTTGGGGAAACCAAGTGGAAAGTTTGATTTCGTGGTGAAGTATACTGCTCCTGAAAGCTACAAGATTGCAATTGAAGACATCAAGGCAACCGGTTGGGGAGATGATGACTATCCCGAAGAATATGCTGATGTGAACACAATAAGGATCACCTCTGTCGATCCTATACCTAGAGTGGCAGCTCTGACTATTACCTCGCCCAGATCAATTCCATATTCCTCTAACAAAGCTATACCTTAGAATTATGGAGCCAAAGTTTACTATTATGGCGTCAAGCAAGAACCATTGACCATTAAAGACATTGACAATATAGTTGAAGCTACAAATCCTAACATTGACAATATCATCGGATCAAACAAAGTCACCCGAATCGGAAGAGTGTTTTCTCCAAATATCTCTCCTCCAAAGGATACTGCTACACTAGTTCACGTTCCTGCTATTGAACCAACTCCCGAGGTTCAAGGGAAAGAGAAAGTGACTCAACTTGCTCAAACAGAAGTACCAAAGGAAGTTGCTGAAGATACCTCTAGACAAGAAATGGAGGAAATTTTGAAGATCATTAAGAAGAGTGACTACAATATGGTGGAGCAGTTGGGATAAATCCCATCTAAGATTTCCATGCTAGCTCTATTATTGTGCTCCGAGGCTCATGCTAAAGGCTTGGTGAAATTTCTGAAGAACCCTCATATACCGCAAGACACTTCTGTTGACCAATTCAAAAGTTGTATTACTAGCCTGACTACGGACAATGGTTTGGGCTTTTCTGATGCTGATCTGACTCCTGCCGGAAGGAAACACAACAAATCCTTGCACATCTCTATGGAGTGTGAGGGCACTACATTGTCTCATGTATTGGTAGATACTGGCTCTGCTCTGAATGTCATGCCGAAGAGCGCTCTCGACCAACATTATGCTGAAGAAGTGGTCTTAAAACCCAGTGACATAATTGTAAGAGCTTTTGATGGTTCGAAAAGAACAGTACTCGGAGAGCTCAACCTGACGATCAAAGTAGGTTCCCAGAATTTTGACTCTACTTTCTTTGTGATGGACATTTGTCCAGCTTATTCTTTCCTGCTTGGACGCCCTTGGATACATGGGCCAGGCCCTGTTACCTCTACCCTGCATCAGTTGAAGTATCCAGTGAAGTAAAAGATTGTTATAGTGTGCGGAGAAGAAGAATATATGGTAAGCCATCTGCATGTCAAGCTTTTGAAGTAGTTCCACGATTCATGCTTACTGACTCTCTTGTCACTCCTGAGTTTACTAAAGCTCCACCGAAGATGGCCTCACTAAAAGATGCTAGAGTTGTAGTTGAAGAAGAAGGTTGTACTATTTGGGGCCAGCTGCCCGATTTTCCATTCAAATTTGACATGACTGGTTTAGGCTTCACTTCTAAAGGTCAGAGATGATACGCCGCGATAATGCTGGCGAATCTCCTTTCTGCATCAACATGAATGGAGTTCATGCTATAGAAGACGATGATGGTGACTTTGACATCAACAATTGGAGTTTTCCAACTCTTGGCGATGGACTCAACAATTGGACGGCTAAGTATGTTATGCCAATCTCCATTATACCGGTGTAATTGTTTTTCTATTTTATGCTTTATGCTTTTACGCTTCAAATAATAAAACTTTAAGCCTAGTGCCTTGCCCGGGTCCCCATGGCTCGTTTGTGAGGGTTATTATTTGTCATTCACATATTTTCATTCAATAAATCATTGGACTTTTGCATTTAAATATCATTCTCCCTATCTTTATTTTTTTTACTTTATCACATCTTCAAAAGTTATGTGTTCTTACACACACCCACGTAATAAACTGCAAATCCACATTCACTTCGGATCCCGTTGATAACGACTCTACTATTGCTAAATATGACTTTGATAATCCGATCTACCAAGCCGAAGAAGAAGGTGAGGAATACTGTGAAGTGCCAGGAGAACTTGCCAGACTACTACACCAAGAGGAAAGGGCTATACAGCCACACGAAGAACCAGTCGAGGTTGTGAATTTAGGTACCAACGAAGACAAAAAAGAAATTAAGATAGGAGCGGGTCTTGAGAACAATGTTAAAGAAAGATTGATCCAGATGCTGTAAAATTACATCGAGATTTTTGCTTGGTCCTACGAAGACATGTCAGGTATAGATATCAACATTGTGGTACACCGACTACCAACGCCAAGAAGGTTTTCTCCCGTGAAGCAGAAGGTTCGTCGTATGCGTCCTGAGATGTCTGAGAAAATTAAAGCCGAAGTTATGAAGCAGTTCAATGCCGGTTTCTTAGCCGTTACTTCTTATCCACGATGTACATGTGTGTAGACTACCGAGATCTAAATATAGCCAGCCCGAAAGACTATTTTCCACTTCCACATATTGATGTTATGGTTGACAACACTTCTCAGGGTAAAGTTTTCTCTTTCATGGGTGGTTTTTCTGGCTATAATCAGAACAAGATGGCTCCTGAATACATGGAAAAGACTACTTTCGTTACACAATGGGGCACTTTTGTGACAAGGTTATGCCATTTGGGTTTAATAATGCTGGCGCAACATATCAGCGTGCTATGGTGGCTTCATTCCATGATATGATTCATCACGAGATAGAGGTCTATGTCAATGACATGATAGCTTGATCATTTGTGTAAGCTGTTTGATAGAGTGAAGAAATACATACTGAGGCTGAACCTGAGCAAATGCACCTTCGGAGTCAGATCCGGCAAACTCCTAGGATTTGTTGCTAGTGGTAAAGGTATCAAAGTTGACCCTGCTAAGGTTAAAGCTATTCAAGAAATGCCAGCTCCTTGCACCGAGAAAGAAGTCTGAGGTTTCTTGGGACGACTGAATTATATCGCCAGATTTATTGTATAACTAACTGCTACTTGTGAGTCAATCTTTAAGTTATTGAAGAAAGGTCAAGTAGTAAAATGGAACGACGATTGCCAAACAACTTTTGACAAAATCAAGGAGTACCTACAAGAACCTCCCATCCTGATGCCACCAGTTGAAGGTAGACCTCTCATCATGTACTTAACAATATCAGAGAATTCAGTGGGGTGTGTGTTGGGGTAACATGACAAGTCTGGTCGAAAAGAGTATGCAATGTACTACCTTAGCAAACAGTTTACCGACTGTGAAACAAGATACTCATAGCTCGAGAGAATTTGTAGCCCTTTGGCTTTGGTTGCTCATCGACTAAGACAGTATATGTTGACTCACACTACCTTGTTAATCTCTAAAATGGATCCGATAAAATACAAATTCGAGAAACCTGCTCTCTCTGGAAGAATAGCAAGACGGAAAATGATCTTGACCGAATACGACATCCAGAATACTACTCAGAAAGCTATCAAGGGAAGTGTGGTAGCCGATCATTTGGATCATCAAGCCATAGATGACTACCAGTCTATGCATTTCGAGTTCCCGAACAAGGATATTATGTTAGTCGCCGATTACGAAGAGCCTGGACTAGATGATGAACTTGAGCCAGGATCCCGATGGACCATGGTTTTCAATGGAGCTTCCAACACACTTGGAAATGTTATTGGCATTGTAATTACATCTCCTAAAGGGGGCCATACACCTTTCACCACCAGACTATGATTTAACTGCCCCAACAATATGGCTGAATACGAAGCATGCATCATGGGTATCAAAGCTTCTATTGACTTGAGGATCAAATTCTTGCAAGTATATGGAGACTTAGCTTTGGTGATTAGTCAGATCAAGGGAGAATGGGACACGAGGCATCCGAATCTCATTCCATATCAAGAACATGTGTTGAACCTGATCCCCTACTTAGAAGAAATCACTTTCGAGCACATTCCGCGAGAAGAGAATCAGTTGGCAGACGCGTTAGCTGCCATATCATCTATGTTTAATGTTATATGGGACAACGAATCTCCTCAAATCACTATTGAAAGACTAGACGAACCGGCGTACTATTGCAAACTTGATGCTGAAGGAGTAGAGGAGAAACCTTGGTTATACGAAGTGAAGAGGTATCTCGAGGCTCAAGAATACTCTGAAGGGGCATCTGTCAATGATAAGAAGTTCCGAAGAAGATTCTCCGCCAAGTTCTTTCTCAATAACAATGTCTTATACAAACGCAAACATGAATTGGCCTTACTCCGATGTGTAGCTCAGAAAATAGTTGAACAAATTATGGAAGAGTTACATGAAGGTGCATTTGGTACCCACTCTAGTGGACATACAATGGCTAATAAGATTCTGAGAGCAGGTTACTATTAGTCCAATATGGAAGCCTATTGTTATCGTTATGCCCGATCTTGTCACAAATGCCAGATATACGTAGACAAAGTACACATACCTCTAGTTCCATTGAATGTTCTGAACACCCCATGGCCTTTCATAATGTGGGGCATTGACATGATCGAAGAAATCAAACCTACCTCTTCTAATGAACACTGTTTCATCCTCATTGCTATCGATTACTTTACCAAGAATGTCGTGGCTCGATTCATGAAACATAATCTTATATGTCGATATGGCGTCCCCGAAAGGATTATCACAGACAATGGTACCAATCTCAACAACAAGATGATCACTGAACTCTGCACATATTTCAAGATTAAGCATCACAATTCTTCTCCATATCGTCCAAAGATGAATGGCGCAGTGGAAGCCGCTAACAAGAATCTTAAGAAGATTATGCAGAAGATGAAAGTGACTTATAAAGATTGGCATGAGATGTTGTCATTTGCTCTCCATGTTTATCGCACTTCAATACGAACATCTAAAGGGGAAACCCTTTTCTCTCTCGTAGTATAGAAGTAGTTCTACCTATCGAGGTTCAAATACGCTCACTCAGAGTACTCAATGACGCAGAGTTAGATGAAGATGAATAGATCTAGACTCGGCTCGATCAGATCAACCTGATCGATGAGAAACGACTCGCAGCCATCTACCATGGACAAATATACCAAAAATGCATGATCAAATCCTTCAATAAGAATCTCAAGCACCGAGTGTACCAAGTTGGCGATCTAGTAGTCAAGCGCATGATACTACCACAAGGTGATCCTAGGAGAAAATGGACTCCCACCTATGAGGGACCATTTGTAGCCAAGACAATATTTTCTGGTGGAACCATGATACTAAGAACTATGGATGGAGAAGACTTCCTGCACCATGTGAACACAGACATAGTCAAAAAATACTACGCATAAATGAGACCCGCTAGGTTGACTGGCCTAGGCAAAAATAAGGGCATCCTTGCAAACCAAAAGGGTTCAGGCAAAAGATAGGGACATTTATAAAAAATGTACACCCGGCAAGCCAAAAACCTGCGAAGTCGGTTTGGGCAAAAAGGTTATCCCGATAGGCTGAAAACCCGAAAGGGCGGTCTAGGCAAAAGTTAGGGATTAAAGCGTACGACTATGTCTTGACAAGATCATATACTTATAGACTACACTACTAACAGCTTCAAATGGCACAGATTAGTTCAATCACCTTCTTTTGGCAGCAAGGAGATGAGATAGTCGAAAATATATGAGAAATAACAAAGTTGAAGCTCGACGAGATTGTCTCCATTTAGCTTTTACTATTTTCCAAATTTTTCCGACAATTTCCTCTTACTAGGATATTTGTCTCTCTGTATACGAATTTCCTATCTATAGGCCCCTTTTCATAATTAATACAATCCTCCTTTTCCAATTCCAAACTTTTACTTTTATTTGTTTTGTTTTCATAAAGTCCAATGATTGCTTTGAATGATTATATGCATATGACAATAAATATATGTTCATAAATATACGAAAAGCGAACAGAAACAACAATTACTACACACTCCAGGAATTGAGATGACAAATAAAGTCACTAACACATCCCCACAGAGTCATTTTCACAAAGGTATATTCCCACAAGAATAATATCCATAATCCCCCACAGAGCCATCGCTCCCTCGATAGAGACAGATTTCCCAACAAGACTACTACTCTATCATATCCTTTCAGCAGTGTCCAACACTTTTATTCATCATATCGGTTCCCGAACAATGATCCTACCAACATCATCACGTTAGTCCCCGAGCAGTGATCCTATCAACATCATCACATTAGTCCTCGAGCAGTGATCCTATCAACATCATCACATTAGTCCCCGAGTAATGATCCTATCAACATCACCACATTAGTCCCCGAGCAGTGACCATATCAACATCATCACATTAGTCCTCAAGCAGTGATCCTATCACCATCATCACATTAGTCACCGAGTAGTGATCCTATCAACATCATCACATTAGTCCCCGAGCAGTGATCATCAATTTAGCACATTAGTTCCCGAGCAGTGATCATCTCAACTCATCACATTAGTCCCCGAGTAGTGATCATCTACATTGTCACGTTAGTCCTCGCGTAGTAAACGTCAACTTTGTTACATTCGGCCCCGAGCAGTAACCAATCATCAATCAACTTATCATATCCATCTCTGAGTAGTAATAGGTTATTCAATATCACATCATTCTCTAGAAAGATTCATACATGAGATGTTCATCCCCAGCTGTGTATCTCTCAAGGATTATCATTCCCCAACAACATCAATATCCATACCCGAAACTTGGTCAGATAGTACGTCGGAGGAATCTACACCTCTTTTATCCTCAGTCAGGATCTTCATCCCCAAGCAGAAATCAAAGATCCCCAACATAATGTTCCTATCTTCTTCAAGAGGTATATGTTTTGAAATACCACAACACCTGTATTCATACATTATTCATAAAAGCCATAACATGTGCATATATCATTCACGAGCATTATCATATACTCGCATGCATCATAATCTGCATAGAACTAACCATATCCTTTCAAGTTAAATTTCCCCAGCAGGTGAAAGTTATCTTCCAGATAGAAGGTCAAGGATTAATATCCGAAACAAGACAGGAAAACTATCTAAACGACCAGACAGGTTTACCAACAAACAGCAGGATACAGATTAATACCCGAAACAAGATGGGAGAACTATCTATATCTTGATGAATACTCATTTCTAATAAAGCCAAGATGAAGGTTTATTCTTACACTCTCTAGATGGCATCTTTAAGCCCGTCTCCGACTACACGTCAATATGTCTCCACCTGCAGAATGCTGCGTATATGGTTAAAAAATTAATAAATACCAGTAACCTCATTCAAAGAGGAGAATAGAGTCTAACATACGACTACCTCCCCATCATAAAATTATCCAAATGGCATCTGTAAGCCCATTCCAGTGCATCATCAATCGACGTTCTCATTCCATACACTAGCGAGTGCAAATTTTTAGGTGTACTCGAGTGTTCAATCATCTTCTACCGTTAGGTCACGAAAGGAAAGCATACCAATCTAACCCTTCAGGTACAAGAAGATTGAATAGGGGAAACTGTTATACCCCAAAATTTGCCCTCTTATTTCTCAAGACACTCCACATCTCCATATACTCAAGAATTTCTCAAAGGTTGACCAAATAAACCTTCTCCTAATTAATCAACCCATAACTAGGGTTTTGATTCTCTCAAGTCAAAGATGAGTTCTAATGCTTCAAGTGGTAATCATACCTCCTCATATGTATCAAGGTATCACCATGTCATGTTTCAAGCCTCACAGCTCATGTTTGCTCAATCAATTGCTCAGATGGTTGAAAATTAGCTGTATTGGACAAAAAGTCAACTGTGGTTAACATACAGTCAAACATCATCATTTTTGGTCGAAATCAAGATTTTGAACTCACATTCATCATTTGATCAAGGGTTGATCATGATTCATCAAAAAAACTCAAGATTTAATCAAAAGTCAAAGTTTCCAAATTAGGGTTTCTTAATAAAAAGTCAACAGAATTTTGACCAGACATAACTTTCATATGCTTTATCAAAAGAATTTCCACCAAAGCACATTTTAAAGAGAATTCAATTCTCTACAACTTCATGACTCACAAGCTTTGGCCAGAAATGCTTCGTTTGAGAGTTATGGATCAAGACATTATAGGTTCGCCTAAAAGTCAATAAAAAGTCATATTTTTGAAATGAAGTGTACATGAGAATGAAAACTTAAATAAATATGAAACCAAAGAGAGTGTTTAGAGGACATCTTGGGCTTTCTAAGAAGTCTAATAACACTTCAAAATGTTGAAAATTGAGCAAGATACAAGTTGTGCACGTTTGGCATTTTTAAAGAGGTGCATGAAGAGAAATACTTAGCAAATTCAATTTTTTTTCCAAAAGGGCCTAAGTTTTTGTGATCCAAACTTGTTCTTGAGATTATACATGACCTCCAAGACCAATTTCACGCCTACTTCTATTTTATTTAATTTATTTTGGAATTTATTCATTTAAATCCAATTTTAATTAAAATAAAATACTAAAAATCAAATTAATTGATGCAAGGCTGAATATTTGTCATTCTTGAGGTCCAAGATACTTATCAATAGCTGGAAATTTAGAAAATATATGATTGGCATGAGATTTATACAAAATTGGAAATCTTTGATGCAAATTTGGATGATTGAAAAATCAAATATCTTTTCATCAATGCCAAATATTTTCTTCACATCTCTTGACCTAATTTGCTTCTATTATATATACACAAGATTTCCAGATGCCAAGGACACATTTTTGCAGCCTCAAGAACCCTAGAGAAACTTGAAAATTTCGTGCCATTCAAGTTACTTGCAGACCAGGTTTTGGATCGATTCAAGCTAGACAAAGCATTCCATCATGTTCCCTGAGCCTCTCTAAAGTATTCCAGACCTCACTATCAATCAATACCTCCAAAATCACGAATTCACGATCACGGTTTGCTCAATATTTTTCAAATTCGATTTCAAAGATTCATGCATATTTAACATAATTTGATTGTATATTTATGTTCATGATGATGTTTGCAAGCTATATGGGTCGTTTGATTTGATTTTAGATGCAGGTTTAGCTATATGCCATTACTAGGGTTTCGAAGCTTCAAATTAGGGTCCTTTGATCCAGGAAAAATTGGGTAAAATCAGTGACATATTCGTGTTTAGGAGATTGAAGGCAATCGATTCATGCCCTCACCATGAATTTATATTGCTTGTATTATATTTTCCAAATTTGCAGGTGTTATAGTGACAGACGAAGTCGTCACTATAGGTTTTAGCAACGAAACCTGTCTGTAGGTAAAAGTCTGAAAACTCAAACGGGAACATGACCCCCAGCGCGCGCCTTTTTTCAATTTATATTTTTAAATTTCATTTTATATATATATATATATATATATATATATATATATATATATATATATATATATATATTGATTTTGTTTCATTTACTAACAAACAATGCACTCAGCTCACTTGGCAAGGGAAACGCGCACGTGACCTTAGGGGCAGGGGTTCGATCCCTGGCTACCCCATATATTTTTACCACTTTGCAAACTAACATATTTTCTATTTTCTTATTTATTTTTCTTTTCTATTTTTTTGTTTTAAATATTTTTTAAAAATTCAACAATAACCCAAAAAAAAATTATTTTCTTTTTACAAATAGGTCAGAAAAATCTTTATTTAATTTTTTATCATTAAAAATTTTCTTTTTCATTTTATTTTAATTAATTGTTTAACTAACCATAAAATTAGACTTTAATTATTTTCCTAATTAAAACTGATCTAAAAAATTCACAAAAAATATTTTCATAAATTTTTTTTTACTAACATTATCTTTTCTTATTTCAATTTAATCCTTTATGCGATATTTTTCCGATTACTGTAACTGGTCACAAGTTGTAATAGCTAGGGTTTATTTTCTCGCACATTTTTTACTATTATGTAACTGCTCATGTAATAGTCTAATCAGGGCTTTACTTTCCGCAATTTACTTTCCGCACCTCCAATATTGTAACTGCCCCAAAGTCTTATAATAGCGTGGGGTTTTACTTTCCACACTTTACTTTCTGCACACTCGTATAAACTGTCTATAAACTACTTAGATGCATGTTAACTAGGGTTTGTATGGCAAGATAAAATCAATCTTAGATCACCCTAATTCAAGACTAATATATCTGAATCAAACACATTCTTCCACACTTGCACCCCCTTAGGGTATCCTCTCTTGTTGCCTTTCGAATACAATGGTCATGTCCCTCGAACGTAGGGGTACCATTAGCAAAGGCGCTTAGGAATAAAATCATCACAAAGATCATAGTCCCTCGATGACCTTCGATGTTGCCTACGAATACATGATCTCGTCCCTAGGTTGTTGCCTACGAATAAGTGATGATCGTCCCTATGAAATGCTAAGGTATCCTTACATTGTTGCCTTCTGTGACCATACAATGACCCTATGATTGTCCCTTCATATCCAACAAATAAAGTTACCTACCAAATAATGGTATGGATAGCCTTATTCTAAAGGAGAAGGAAAAATAACAAGAAACGACTAGTCTGAGTGGGTAAATAAGACTCTATTGCTTGCTCCAATCAAAATAATTTTCACACCTCACACTTCTTTTCAAACACTTTCAAACAAACACTTTGTATACATTCCAACGAGAATCATTACAAAGTTAAGCATTTTCCAAACAAACATTTCCGAACACTTCATAACATTCCAACGAGAATCATTACGAAGTCAAAGAGAAATATTTTTCAAATACTTTTCAAAATACTTTTCAAACCACACAAACACAAAAAGAATTTTTTTCAAAAGTGAGCTAAAGCAATTAAGAGCCTGTAGATAACTACGAATGGAAAGGGTGCTAATACCTTCCCTTTTCATAATTACCTCCCTTACTCAGAATCTAACAAAGGTCTTTTCCTGTTCTTTTCAACTTCCCTTTATTGGATAAAAGAAAATTTGGTGGCGACTGTTGCTATCCGCAACATTTGCGACAAAACGCAAAACAAATAAGTCAGTTCTCCCACCGTGTTACAAGGTCCATCCTCCACTTCAAGGGCCCATACAATATGAACACTCCTTGTTCAAATAATCTTCTACCTTGTGCACAACCAGAAAGTATCTCCCATTGAAGAAAATAAATGGAACAAGCACGCAAGCCCAACCCATAGAACATGCTTCTCACAAGCCCAACAAGGTGTGGCGGCTGTCACACCTCTCTTAAGCAAGTCCATAACGGTCGTCACGAATTACAAGGCGAGATTCTCTCCAAGCCAAGCTGTAACGACCGTTACACCCTCACTAATGACCGTCATGGCCCAAAATGGATCAAATCAAAGTTTTCCACGTATCTTCAGAAGTACAAGTCTTCAGCAGCAACTACTCCTTGAAATTATGGTTATGGCCAGACTCAGGATGTCATGACATCTGATCCGACATTACAAAACAAAAAGGTAGAATTTCAATTAACAATGCAGGAAACAAAATAACACAAGGAATTGTTAACCCAATTCGGTTCTAACCAACCTACATCTGGGGGCATACCAAACCAGGAATAAAGTTCACTATCAATAGTATTAATTCAGAGGGAAACCACCTTATTTACACTCCTCACTTAATCAGACTACCCAATGACCCTTCTACCTAAGATACCACCCTTAGATATGAGAACCTCCGCTCACTACCAATAGCAAAGTGATGTGTATCAGCTACTATCACACCAGCAACTACATCAACTGCTTAGCTCCTAACATAATCATCTTGGAGATACCTCACTAAAAAGACAACTAAAACAGTTTAAAGATACCACACTTCAAACACAATATAAAACATTCACTCAAGTGACACAAACCAAACTTGGAATTGCTTCACAACTTCTTCCAATGAAACAACTACACTCATTACTTTGCAGCTTCTGAGTGAGTAAAATAATCCTCTTGCCTACAGACTTCGAGGTACAAATTAGTGACCATCCCACAATCCGGGTGGTTCACTTACATGGCTAACCCTAAAGATTACATCTTTCTAAAATCGGCTAGCTTACTAAAACTAGGTTATAACTTCTTATTTATAACCTATTACCCACCTAGATTTGGGCCTTCAAAATAACAGCATAAGTTGTAACAAACTTCTGTAGAAACAAACTTTGAAGAATCAAATACGCAGATAACTTTTGCTACAATCAAGGTCATCTCTGATTTTTCTCCTTATCTCTTGGACCTCCACATATTCCTTCAAAGTCACGCCACTCAACAGAACTGTAACAAACTTATCAGTTTCTGCAGCGTGATGTCCTGATGTCTGATGTCTCAACATCTCATATGACATGTTGTTCCAATTGTTGAGAATCTTCAACACAACATGTTCAGGCATTCTAGATAGGATTTTAAGTTAAGAATCCTACTGTACAAATACATGTTGATGTTATTATTTGTTTTATTAAAATTTATCCAATCCATACAAATCAAGAACTTACACTCCCTATATTTTCTCATGATGATAAAGTCCATTATTGAAGCCACGAAATTACTTTTATTTTGATCAAAGTGAAGAACGAAAATAAAACTATGCCTCCTAGTTTTTATCCAGAAGAGACTATATAAATAGTTGGCATTTGACAGCAAAGGCTCTCTCACTCTCTTCCTCTCTTGTCCATTTTCCACCATTTTTTGTTCATAGCTTTTTCTTAGAATGTAAAAGTAATAGTTCTCTACATCGGGGAACTATTACCAAGTCAGTTTTATGATTTATTTCTATCGTTTAATTTATGTATCAGATTTAAGTTTGTCGGCATATTTCAATTCAAGTTTTCTTTGTTTCCATTTGTTGCATTTACATGTGTTTCATTTTACCGATTTATTATTATTATTATCATTGTTATTCTTATTATTGCATTCTATAATTGTTTAAGCATCCTGTCTTTGATTATATTTACTATGTTTATGTCGTTTTCATTTGATTCTATGTTTAGCTAAATAGTTTAGAGTCTGGTGTATGAGGACTGTCGTTACTGACGACACTCGGTAGAAAATACTAGGTGCGAACTTATGATTTAAATTTTGTTTTGGTTTTAATTTCCAAGTCTAATTTAAATAGCTTTGTCACGAGAGTGAGAGGTTATTTAACACATTTTTGTCACGAGAGTGGAAATCTATTAAGGTTAGAGTCTGCACTGCGAAAGCGTGGGGATCAGACCGGATAGTGGAAATTAGGCAACAAATTTAAATACGGAGAGAGCACTTTAGATTCGTTTAGGATACTATTGGCTTTCAAAATATATTTCTTAGTTACCAGGCGAGGGAGAACAAAATCTCGGGATTAGGAAGTATGGCTTTAGTTAATACCGCGAGAGCGTGAGGCGCAGTCTTTAAGTTGGTATATTCTACGGAACTAAGTTATAGTCGTAATTAGTACCCGTTTTCAATAAGTCCTTCAGGAACGCGGAAATCATAACCCAGCCTCGTTTTAGTATTATTTTCTAAGTTCATTTATTTTAGTTTTAATTCTTAGTTTCCCCCAAATTAAATATTTATTAGCCTTAGCTTTACAAAGCAATGATAGATTACACTAGGTTGACATTGGTCTCTGTGATTCGACAATCTTTTATATTACTTCGGTATTTTCACGCACTTGCGGAATTTATCGATCATATATTAAGATACACATTCCTAAATAAGAAGATAGGGTTTTATTAATTTATGTAAAATTCTCTCTAATTAGAGCCAATCAATGACTCTAATGTAGAGAGACATGAACGATGAATGAAGTAAAGCTTGCACGTTCGGTGTTTAAGCTTAAAACTCCAAGTTTATTGACCTGCATAATCAAGTGCAAGAGGTTGACGACGAAGTCCTTCATGTGTTTCAGAGGCAAATTCTGATTTCCTTATTGCACTATGAGGATACATTCGCACATGCTCTTGAAGTCTTGGCGAGTAAAAACATAATAAAAATACTTCTTCTTCATTCCCCTAATCTTTTTGCATATAACCTATTTTTTTATCATAGCAACTTCCCCAACATAGCAGTATTCCACTTTCTCAAGGTTGTTATGTTAAGCCTGTAATATGGTGAACTGACTTTGAGATTTTTGTATCGCAAATGTGCGGATAGCAAGAATCGCCACCGACTTTTTTTTATCCAATTAAGGGAAGGTGAAAAGAATAGAAAAAGACCTTTGTTGGATTCTGAGTAAGGGAGAAGGTTATGAAAAGGGAAGGTATTAGCACCCCTTTCCATTCGTAGTTATCTACGGGCTCTTAGTTGCTCTTAGATCATTTTTAAAAAAGAGTGCTTTCTGTGTGTTTGACAAAAATGTTTTGAAAAGGCATTTCGCTTTGACTTTGTAATGATTCATGTAGGAATGTATACAAAGTGTTCGGAAATGTTTTGTTTTTTTGAAAAGAGTTTGAACTTTGACAAAAGTGTGTGGTGTGAAAAGTATTTTGTTTGAGCAAGCAACTAAAAGTCTTATTTACCTACTCAGAATGGTCGTTTTCGTGTTATTTTACTTTCCTTTAGAATAGCGCTATCCATACCATTAGTTGGTAGGTAACCCTATTCGTTGGATGTAAAAGGGACATTCGAAGGGACATCGCATGGTCATAGAAGGCAACTTGTAGGAAGTATCCTAGCACATTCGAAGGGACTATCATCACTTTTCGTAGGCAATAATTGAGGGTCAAGATCATGTATTCGTAGGCGACATCGTGGGTCTATGATCTTTGTATCGAAGGGACTATGATGATTTGTTTTGTAGGCAACGGTGCTAGAATACCTCTACGTTCGAGGGACTTGACCATTTGTATTCGTAAAGGCAACGAGAGAGAATTACCCTAAGGGGTGCGTGTGTGAAAAGAGTGTGTCAAATTCAGATATATTATCTTGAAATTATGAGTGATCTATGTCCAATTTTTATCTTGCCATACACGCCTAATTACTAGCAGTTTATAGGGTGCAGAAAGTAAATTGCGGAAATGTAAAGTGCGGAAAGATAAAGTCGTACGCTATTACATGGCTTTGGGGAAGTTACATAATAAGAGTGCGGAAAGTAAAGGTCCTAATTAAACTATTACATCCCATAGGCAGTTACATAATTGAAAAGAAAAGCAAGAAAATTGTCCGAAACGTTACAATCTGTGAACAGATACAAAAATCTGAAATACGAGAAAATTGCATAAGAGGAAAAGTGTTAGTAAAAATGAGAATTTTGAATGGGAAAAAAGTTGTATTAGTAATGACAATAATATGATAAGATAAATTTTTGGTAATTTTCGGAATCGATTTCGATATTTAAAAACAATTAAAAGTCATTCAAACGATTAATTAATAATTAAATAAAATATGCATGCAAAAATAATAATTTTAATATTAAAAATTTAAATAAGTATTTTTCTGATAATAATTCAAAAAAGAAATATTTTTGGTGATTTTTAGATGCATGATAAAAATTATTGAAGATAAATTAAATTAGATGGAAAATATTAAAGAAAATAGAAAAATATGTTAGTTTTCAATGAAGCAAAAAATATTTGGTCTTGCCAGGATTCGAACTGGAGACCTTCTGGTGAAAACTCACACTCCCTTGCCTTTACCATTGAGCCAAAGCGCGTTTGGTGTCAAAACATTGGAACGAAATCGTTTTAAACGAATTTGAATCCTGACCATTCAAATCACGCGCGAAGAACACCTTCTTCTTCGTTTGAATTTTTGAAAACTTAGCGTCGGCTGAGTTCGACGCTATGGCCCCTGCATATATCAAAAATCCAATACAAGCAATATAAATGAAATTCAAAGCCATGGTTCGATTGGAAACATCATTCTGAACACGATAGTGGTATTGGTTTTGTCCAATTTTACGGATTTAGGGAAACCCCAATTCGAACCAGAAAACCCTAACAATGGTGATTCTCGTTTCAGGCCACTAAAATGCAATTAAGCTACCCAGATAGCTTGCAAACTCGATGCTGAACATGAACAAACAAACAAAAATCGTTAAATATGCATGAATAACAGAAATCGATTTTGAAAAAAAGTTAACAAACCGAAATCGTGTTTTCTCAATTCTTGATGTTTTTGAGAGTTGTAAAGGTCTGGATCGACTCAAGAGGCTTCAAGGAATGCAATGGAGTGCTTGGAATCAACTGAAACGATCTAAAACCAAGGGTGCAGGTTGCTTGAAAGGCACGGATTTTTTGACTTAGGTTAGGGTTCTTTTGAGCAATTTTTCTGTTCTTTCTCATGTTGTATGCTTTGGATATTTATAATGGATGGATTTTGGGCTGAATTCAAGAGCAAATATTGATCAATCAATGCAAAAATTATTTGATTTTGTATGAAATCAAATCTTCCTTTTTTGATCCAATCTTCATCAATTTCTTGCCAAATCAATGTAAATTTCAAAATTTGCCAGCTTTGATGAGTTGCTTGGACCTCAAGAATGAGAGAAAAAATCACTTTGCATTTAATTTTGATTTTATACCTTATTTTTTAATTTAATTTGTTTTTAAATGAATAAAATCCAAATTAAATAGAAAAATAAAGACAAAATTCGTGGCATTGGGCTTGGAGGTTCCAAATAAGATAAGGAACAAGTCTAAACCAAGAAAAACTAGGCCCATTTGCAAAATTTTGGATTTTGACAAACATCTCTCTTTGTGCAATTGTCCAAAAATGCCCAACTTGTGCGAGGTGTATTTTGCTCAATTTTCCACATTTTTGAGTGTTCTTGGACTTTTTAGAAAGCTCTAGGTGTCCTCTAAACAACCTCTTTGGTTTCATATCAATTGGAGTTTCCATGCTCAAGAAAACTTCATTACAAAAAGTTGACTTTTTGTTGACTTTGAAAAGGACCTGTAATGTTTTGATCCATACCTTCCAAATGAAGCATTTTTTGAACATTCTTGTGAGACATGAAGTTGTAGAGAATTGAATTTCCTTCAAAATGAGAGGTGGTGGAAAACTTTCTGAGAAAGTATGAAGGAGTTATGCTCAGTCAAAGTTCAGTTGACTTTTCTCTAAAAAACCCTAATTTGGAAAGTTTGACTTTTGAGCAAATCTTGAGTTTTATTGATGAATCATGATCAACCCTTGATCAAATGATGAATGTGACTTCAAAATGAGGATGTTGACCAAAAATCATGAAGTTTGACTGTATGTTGACCACATTTGACTTTTTGTCCAATACAACTGATTTTCAACCATCTGTGTAATTGTCTGAGGAAACTTGACTTGTGAGGCTTGAAACTTGACATGGGGAATATTTGAAGCATATGAGGAGGCTTGATGACCACTGGAGATGTTGGAAGTCCATCTTGATCTGAAAATTGCCAAACCCTAGTTTGGGTTAATTGTCTAGGAGAGGGTTTGTCTGATCAACCCTTGAGGGATCATTGAGTATGGATATGTGAAATGTCTTGAGGAATAGGAGGGAAAATTTTGGGGTATGACAAAGCCCACCTGCAGAAAAAGGCTTATCGATTTTCTCCCATGCTATCAGAGCTTTTCAGCTAACCACTTCCGATCCACTCCATAGGAAGCTTCGACAAATGGCCTCAATCTCTTTTAAAATAGTTTTCGGTAAAGGTAGGATTTGTAGCCAATACGCAACTATAGTGAACACAACACTTTTAATCAGCTGATAGCACCCAACAAAGCTTAAAAATATAGATGTCCAATGTTTGATTTTTTCCACCACACACTCAATCAGAGGACGGAATTGTTGGATGGTAAGTTTCTTACTAGAGAGTGGTATTCCAAGATGTTTAAACGGGAATATACCCTATTCAACCCTAGAATCTCTCATAATCAAAAGTCTCTCTTTATGGTGGAGTCCTCAAAAAAAATTCTTACACTTAGTAGGATGGGTCACAAGGCCTTTGTCTTGAGAAAAGTTTTTGAACAAGTCTAAAATCAGTCTCACGGACTCCCTAACACCTCTGCAAAACAACATCAAGTCATCCGCAAAGCTAATGTTTGTGATTTTTAACATCTCGCATCGAGGGTGGAAATTAAAATTAGGAAGCACAACGAGCTTTTGGAGGCACCTATGAAGATATTCCATTACTAACATAAAGAGGAGAGGAGAGACAGGGTCTCCCTGCCTCAGCCCACGACCAGCTTTAATTAGACCTGTAGTTTACCCATTGATCAAGTATCTCTGTAAGAAACCATCGTTACGCAGAGCATGATCCAATTTATGAATGTACCTGGGAATTTTAGCTCATACATAATGTCTTTTAAAGTCGTCCAATGTACAGTGTCATACGCCTTCTAAATGTCCATTTGAATGGTACAACGAGGAGAGATGTTCTTATGATTGTATCTTCGCATCAGCTTATGAGCCATGAATATGCTGTCATGTATCAGTCTTTCAAGGAGAAAATCAGATTGGTTGTTATCCACAACTTCGTTAATGACCTTGCTCAAGCTCCTAGTCAAAATCTTGGATATGATTTTGTACAGAGTAGAGCAGCACGCAATAGGTCTCAACTCTTTCATACATTTTGCATCAGAGTGTTTTGGTATAACTGTGACCAAAGAACAATAAACAACTAAATACATTTGATTTTTTGCAAAGAATTCAAGAATAGATTCCATCAAGTCATTTTTTATGATATTTCATACTATTTTGAAGAACTTTGCATTGTAACCATCCATACCGGGAGCCTTGTTATCTCCAATACTATTAAGAGCCTCCTTCACCCATTTTTCACTAACAGGAAGCACAAGGTTCTTGCTGCTTTGTTCATGAAGATGCTTACCATTTCTCAACACCTTTATGTCCACATGTTTCAAATTTTGAGCTGGCTTACCAATGAGGTTTTGATAGAACTTCATAACTTCTTGCTCTTTATCAACTGTGTTAGTTAAAATCTTTCCATTGTTATCTTCTAATTTTTGAATGCCATTCATTTTCTTCCTCCCTCTAGCCATAGCATGAAAGTAAGCGTTGTTTGCATCTCCAAGCTCAATCAAATCCACTTTTGACTTTTCTCTCAGCATCTTTTCCTCTGTGTCAGTCGCCTGCTGGAGTTGGTTAGTCAAATTTTTAACATCATGAAGGAGCCCTGTGATAAACATATCAGCACTCAACTTGACATGATCCTGTTCTAATTTCTTCCTATAATCCTGAATTTTCTTTACCTCATTAGTAGTCTTCCTCATCAGGTTTCTCAATAAAGGTTGTAGTCTCTTCAACTTTCTCCAAAAGCAGTACATAGGAGTCCTAGTTATCTCCAGCTGCTAATTATGTTTAACAACTTCTAAAAAATTTTCCTGCTCCACCAGTGTGTTAGTAAATTTGAAGCGAGGTTAGGATATCTCATCATCACCTGATTCCCCTGAAAGTGCACAAGCAGTGGGTTGTGATCAGAGATGTGGTTATGCAGCACCTCCACCTTACAGTTTAGATATTGCATAAACCAACATTTGTTGCATTAGGCTCGACCAATCCTTAAATAAATTGTACCATTAATATGGTTATTTGTCCAAGTAAAATGGGGTCCTCCAGTTTCATGCTCGAACATCCCAGATATGCCCATCATCCTTTCCAGATCTTCAAACTCACTATGTTGAACATTATTCCCACCAATTCTATCATTACTCGAAAGAACATTGTTAAAATCTCATATCACAATCCATTGGCCCAGACAGCTAGTGGCAAGATTGTTGATATCATCCCAAATAACTCTTATATTTGTTAGCTGGTTGTGAGCATAAACAACGGTAAGCCATAACATTTTATTATCAGCCAGATCATAGACCTCACAATATATGAGTTGATCAGTACTTGTGAGTTTGGTAATTTTCACCTCATTATTATTCCATAAAACCTAAATTCGGCCATTGTAATGTTTGTCATAATTATCAAGGAATGACCAGTTACCACCTAATTTCTTCCTCACTTTATTTGCATTTGTTTCCTTGACTTTTGTTTCAAGTAAAGCTACACAAGACACCCTCATATGCTTGAGACGGGCTCTAATCTCAAGGTGCCTAGCTTTATTATTCAATCCCCACATGTTCCATGACATAATCACGAGTTTAGGTAATCATAGGCCAAGAGGTTGTTCACCTTTGCTTCTAGGACCTCAAACCCATTGCTGCAGCCAACATTAACTTCTTTTACCTTGACCATTTTTTATTTTTGTCTATCATCTCCCATGGAAGTTTTTTGTTTACTTCTATTCGAACCACCCACCATGGTCCATATGGTTGACATTTCAGTTGGTATTTTTATCTGTGCAGGCTCCTCTCTTATCTGAGTAAGTTTAGTGTTGCTACTAACAACCTCTTTCTATTTGTCTATCTACTTGTCCTGTTTCATCTTAGCAATCCATTTCTTTCCATGCTTCTTCTGTTTTGTAGCACAATTATGTCCAACCCTGTTACAAGTTTTGTTGTAGGGTGTCTCCATTCATACTCCATAGGTTTATTGATCTTATTTCCATGTGGATCTCTAATGGTGACATTATCTCTCAATTCCCTGGTGGTATCTACTTCAATCAATACTCGAGCATATGTGACCCTTAGTTTTTAGGATGTACATTTGCCTGTCCTTATAGGTCTACCAACCATGCTTTGCTCGCCCCAATATGAAAGGGGGTAATTATGGGAAATTAACCCAAATCAACATTACTCTAACTGCATCCTCTTGCAATGAGAACTATGGTTTCCATTCTAGAAGGAACATTGTTTTCTTGTATATGGTATATGGTCCCTTTCTTAGCACCGCCTTTTATCTTCAAAGGACTTCATGTTGATAATGATGTATCCCTCTTAATTGTAATAGAGGTCCGACATAGTCACAAAATTCCACATATTTTGCATAAATCTCTTCACTGCTGTCATGGTTAAATCGCCTCCAATCACATACATGATGAGGGCGTGTTCCCAAAATTTCATCTCTGATGCAATGTTAGCTTCTCCAATATGTGCTTCAGCTTCACCATTGACAATCGTGGGAGCAATATATGTGAGATTTAATCCATTCGAGAGTAATCTATTACCCTTGATGACGTCCACACACAGTTTTCCCTTTCATCCTCAATAGATTCAACTACGTGAAGTAGTTCTTCTTTAGCTTCCTCCGGAATCGGCTCCAATTTTTCCTTCATAGTCTTCATAAATCCTTCTCGTAGTTCATCAGTAGCTTTCCTAGTAGAAGTTGGTTGCGTTGACAATACTTGTACACTCACTGCAAGCGTCGTTGCCGCCATTTTCTTTGGCCGGCCCCGCGTGTAGCGGCAAAAACTACGAGTATAAGCCATTGAATTGACTTAACTCAAAAAATAACAAAGAGTCGCCACCGCGCTTTTATTTTATCCAAAGGACTAGGAAGAAGAGAGAATAAAATCCTAAAATATCAGAGATCTGGGATCAGGGGTTAGTTATGCAAAGGGAAGGTGTTAGGCACCCAAAGCATCTACGGTACTCCGCATGAATCTTTTTGAAAATTTGTATATGTGTGCTAAAAGGAGTTTGTACAAAAGTGTCTGGAGGGTTTAGAAGAAAATAAGAAAAAATAATTTTCTTAAGGATTTTTGGTTTGATAGAACTTCCAATGAGTTCTAGGCCTACAGACCAACAATGTGCAATGTTGAAATCAAAACCAAGTAGTTCGGCTAAAAAAGGACCAAAATTATGTGTTGTATTTTAAGAAAATGTTAATTTGGAAAAGCTACAAAGAGCTCAAAAAGGGTTTGAATGAGGTTAGGTGTTTTTTAGTCTTATGAAAAAGGAAGTCAAAGTATAATTAAATGGATTGGAAGTTTATTAAGAAAAGAAGTTTGAAAAATTCATGGACCTAAGTCCAAGTTTTTTATGAAAGCGGTTCGAGTTTTGAAAACAATAATCCTTTGAAAAAGAGGGAAGATTTTGAAAATTAAAGAATGGGAAGGAGATGAAGAGGCTAACCTAAGTACATAAAATAAAAGGTAAGGGTAAATAAAGATCTAACCGGGTGAGAAAATTAGTACTTGACATCAAGAGCCAATACTACATCCCATCTTTTGGATAACCCACACAAGCAACAAATAATCAGACAAAAAACATGCTTCAGATAATTCCATGTCTTAGATGAGTTCTTGTCTACAGAAAAACGGGAAGAGTAACAGCTGTATTTTGAGGAAATCCACTCATCGTTTGAGTATAACAGAATAACCTACATACATAGATAATAACTAGACAAAGATAGAATAACACCAAGAGCACAGAGATCTCCCAAGCTGAGGTAAAAGTCCAAAGATCAAGCTCCAAGCACAAGGATAGTAACCAAGTCCAATTAAAAGTTTTTTATGTTTAAGTTGAAATATTAAGTATTTTGAAAAGAAAAATAAAGCTCAAGTGAGCAAATTCAAAATAACAAGAAAGTAAAATGCTCAAATGAGCAAAAGGAAAAATGACATGAAATGTAAATGCTAAAAGTAAAGTGCGTAAAAATAAAGAGCATAAAAATAAATGCGGAAAGTAAAGAGCAGGAAAATAAAGAACAATTAATAAATGTTAGTGAGATTAGTAATTAGTCGTTAGCAAGGTGACCATCTTGAAACTTACCCATGAAGGCTTGCGAAAAGCTTGATAGAATCAATGCGACCACACAACAAGTTTCAATTGTTTTTTGTCAAGTATATCACCGGGTTTGGAATTATCACATCACTTGATCAAAAATGATTGAGATTTTCAAATGGACAAAGTTAGTGGAAACTTGCTAGAGGCTTGATTAGAAATCAACGCGACCACATGACAAGCGCCAAGAGTGTTAAACCAAGATCAAAACTCAAGTCATCTTTTGGGGCTTATGCTTGAACTTTGAAGTTCATTCCACCAATTGATCACTTTTTCCGAATTGGGACAAAAGAAAAATAAGATGGAGCAGATGGAATAAATTTTAAGTTTATTTTGCATCAGATGAATTTAATCGATCTAAATTCGTCAAAATCAATCAACTCTCTTGGTGGATTTGGCCAAGACCTATCAACACCCAAATTCCATTGATGTTGAGGAAATTTATGACTTCAAATTAACTTCAAAAATTCAGCAAAATAAAAATGAAAATAAAGAATTAATTAAAATAGTGAAATTAGGTTATTTAATTGGATTTTATTGACGAAATACATAAATAGTATTTTTTTCATCAAAATAAAATTCCAAGAAAGTTACCCAAGGTCAATCAGAGGTCCACAAGTGTTGACAAAATATTTTAGAATTTTTCTAAGTCAAAAAATATTTTTAAAATAAAAAAGAAAATAATGAAATAAACCAAAAATAACAAAAAATAGAAAAATCAGAAATAAAAATAGAATGAGGTCACCAATATTTGTCAAATGACCATTGAATCCTTCCAGAATTTTTAAATGTCAAAAAGTATTTCAAAATAATTAAAAATATCAAATAAAAGGGAAAAATAATAAAAATATCAAATCTTAAAATAAAATTATGAAAAAATAAAATTCAGAAAGATAATATTCCAAAATATTTTTGTGAATTTTTTCATAATTTTTGGACTAGAAATGAATTTTATATGATTTTTTGAAGTTTAAAACATTAAAATATAAAAACAGAAAATAAAATAAAAGCAGAAAAATGTGGTCCATCTGATCATAGTCAAAACACATTAGTAAGCTAATCCAATGGATCAGACGCGATGTGCTTGATATGGACCTCTTTGAAAATCACACCGGATCACCAATTAAATTAAAATTAAAAAATAAAATCAGAATTAATGTTGCGCGTTAGATAAAGTCTCATTAGTTGAAGAATGACATGTAGGTCGTCACCAACCTCCAGCCTTCATCCATACGTGATCCTCAAACTGTGAAATAAATTCCTCAGACCGGTGTCATTCGCTTTGTCTCTTCAAGACGATTCTAATGATACCCTCGCGAAAAATTTATTTCACCTCTATCATGAACAATTTGGAAAAAACAGGAATAATAGCGAGCACTTATTTTCAGAAATTCTAAGTCATTTCTCGATGAAAATGCAAATTGTGAAGATCAAGAGGATCAGAGAGATGAGTAGAGTGCAATGATGTTTTATTTTGCAAGGTTTGATGGAGATTTCTACCTGAACGAAGTTCACTTTCAGAGCTCTGAAACTGGACTTGGATAGCACGGCTCAGGAAGCTTCAAGGTGTCATTCTTGTTCTGTTAGTTTCAGTGAGGTTCAGGGAAGAAGAATCAAAGGTTAATTTCAAACTGGAAGTGGTTTAAACTTGAACTCGAAGTTGCAGAAAATTTGGTTTGTGAGAGAGTTTTTCAGAGGTTTTTTGGCTATCAAAGATTTTTTTCAAATGAGTGGAATGTGTCCCTTATTTATAGGAGAGGCGAATGGAATCAAAATGAGGGGTGAATGACGACATTTGAGTGGAAATAGTGCACACCCGTGTTCAGGAAGAAAGTGTGACCTTGTGTGCATCAAAACTCAACCATTCCTTGCATTTTGATGTGCTAATTAATCCTGGGAAGTTTCAAATCACAATTAGTCACGAAAGCAAGGCTTAATTTGGTTTAAAATCAAGTTACACGGCCAAATGCACAAACTAATGGTGAGTGCAAAACAGGTTTTGGCTCAAACTTTGAACTGAGGCCAAATCTAATTCCCTCGTGCGTTTTCTGATTTTCCATGAGCCAGATGAATTATTCAAAGAGTAGAACACAATGAAAAAGGAATCAAATCCAATGGATGCTTGAGCTAAGAGATTGAGCCTTTAGGATCTTGAAAAATCATTAAATTTTCTGGTTAGGCCTTGGTCAAGCATGCTTCTTCTTAAAAAATGACCTAAAATGTTTCTTTCTCAAAAATGCTTTTCCACTCAAAATTTTCTCTTGATTTTCAAATATGATATTAAGTAGACCTCTCAAAGAACATTTGGCAAAAAGAATCACTCAAAAACTCCAAAAATTGTGAAAGCTATGGCCTTATGAAGTTGATGAAAATTTGTGAAATGACCTATAATCTTTTGATTCTTCCAAGCAATTTCCAAACACTTTCAATCTTCAAGGCTTATATGGAGGTAAATTAGACATATTCAAGATTGTTATTAAAAAATAATGACCTTAAAATGATAAATGATGATCAATATATGTTCATTTGAATTTGATTGACCAAAAGTTGAGGAATTCATCAAGGACTTGTAATCTTTTGACCTCATAGGAAAACTTCCAAGCATTTTATTTTCTCACCAATTGAACTAAGTTGTGTACACATCCTTAGGTTCATTATGAAATAAAAATGAGCTCAAAGAGGAAAGGGATGACCAAGATATGATCCTTTGAAGTCATACAAGATAGATGAAGTATCAATCTAGAGAGTGGGCAACCATAGGTCTTCAAATCAATATTCTCATCACTTAAACTTATTGAATCAAAGCATATACATAGAAGTCCTTTAAAAATCAAATGATCTTGAATTCATCCACAAACGTTACACACACATCAAGATATGGTCCTTAGAAGTCCAAAACCCTAATTTCAAGAGAGATGGACATGGGATGAAGGAATTCTTGAAGTTGATGATCTCTTTCAAGCATGGAGTACATATTCAAGATAATAGAGCATTATTGTTAATAAGAGGAGTCTTCAATGATATATAACACTTTCAAAATCTTGAGAAATGACGAGAGAAGGCATGGAAATAAACACATGAATCTTACCAACTCTTTGAGAAACTTGTGCACCATTCACCTACAACTTCAGAGAGCAAGGGATACACATCATGGTTAATCCAATATCAATCATCACACACAAAAAATAGTCATCTCTACAAGGTGCTTGGTGATCTCCCAAAGGCAAACCCTAGAGATGAGAGAGAGAGAGAACCAACTTGTGATCTTTGTGCAATGCAATTGTATGAAATATCAGAGAATCTTTGGGGCAAAAATTGGGGTACAACAACTGTCCTTATTTAAATATAACACAATCCCTATTTTTGGCCCTAAGATGCCATGCAACATTTTTTAAAGGTTATGCAATGCAAATTAATGATCCTCAAAATAGGGACAGGACACCACTGGGGAAAACAATAATTCCAACTTAAAAGGGGAAAGTCATGATATAGGTTTAATAAATAGGAAACAGCAACAATCTATAGACATACAATGATCTATCCCCTCATAGAGGAGTTAGAAAAAACAAAAGAATGACATCGGCTTTCCAAAGAGAGTAAACCATCAATCCCGAATAAATGTCAAGAATTGCTTCTGAATAACAGATGGTAAGAAGATAATATCAACAAAGATTGAATCACCAAAAACTTTAGCAATCCATCAAAGACAGGCTGGAAGTCCTTCTTTGACCAGGACATTTTATCATTCTTCGACAAACTTCCTCCCATAACGACGAGGCTACCATTCATCGGAATGACTGATCTTGTTGCAATCAGTTAACGGAATTGATCAGCAATGAGTTTATAAATCACCCAAAGGAATCCCGAAACAACTAATCATCAATGAGCTTGTAAATCACCCGAAGAGACTTTTAACAACGAGTTTGTAAATCACCCATTGGGAATAAATGGTTAAATCAGCTATGAGCTTGTAAATCACCCAAAGCAATGTTCAACATTGAGCTTGTAAATCACTCAAAGGAACTTTCTTCAACGTGCTTGTAAATCACCCATCGGAGATAAAGAGTTAATCCGTAATGAGCTTGTAAATCACCCAATGGAAAACCAAAGAAACGTTCAACAATGAACTTGTAAATCATTCAAAGGAACTTCCATCGACGAGCTTGTAAATCACCCATCGGAGATAAAGAGTTAATCCTCAATGAGCTTGTAAATCACCCAATGGAAAACCAAAGAAACGTTCAACAATGAGCTTGTAAATCACTCAAAGAAACTTCCATAGACGAGATTGAAAATCAACCATCGGAGATAAAGAGTTAATCTGTCATTAGCTTGTAAATCACCCAACAGAAAACCAAAGAAACGTTCAACAATGAGCTTGTAAATCACTCAAAGGAACTTCCATCAACGAGCTTGTAAATCACCCATCGAAGATAAAGAGTTAATCCACAATGAGCTTGTAAATCACCCAACGGGAAACCAAAGAAACGTTAAACAATCAGCTTATAAATCACTCAAAGGAACTTCCATCAATGAGTTTGTAAATCATCCATCGAAGATAAAGAGTTAATCTGCAATGAGCTTGTAAATCATCCAACATAAAACCAAAGAAACGTTCAACAGTGATCTTGTAAATCACTCAAAGGAACTTCCATCGACGAGCTTGTAAATCACCCATCGGAGATAAAGAGTTAATCCACAATGAGCTTGTAAATCACCCAACGGAACCAAAGAAACATTCAACAATGAGCTTGTAAATCACTCAAAGGAACTTCTGTCATACCCCAAAATTTTCCCTCCTACTTCTCAAGACAATTCACATCTCCATACTCAAGGATTTCACAAGGGTTGACCAGACAAACTCTCTTCTAAGCAATCAATCCAAACTAGGGTTTTGCTCCTCTCAAGTCAAAATGGATTTCTAATGCTCAAAGTGGTCATCATACCTCATAATATGCTTCAAGGGATCACCATGTCAAGTTTCAAGCCTTACAAGTCAAATTTGCTCATCCAATTGCTCACATGGTTGAAAATCAACTTTATTAGACAGAAAGTCAATTGTGGTCAACATACAGTCAAACTTCATAATTTTTGGTCAACATCAATATTTTGAAGTGATATTCATCATTTGATCAAGGCTTGATCATTATTCCTCAAGGAAAGTCAAGATTTGATCAAAAGTCAAAGTTTCCAAATTAGGGTTTTTCAGACAAAAAGTCAACAGAACTTTGACCAAGCATAACTTTCACATACTTTATCAGAAATTTTTCCACCAAATCTCATTTGGAAGGGAATTAAATTCTCTACAACTTCATGTCTCACAAGCTTTTGTCAAAAATGCTTCATTTGGAAGTTATGGATCAAAACATTATTGGTCCTTTTAAAAAGTCAACAAAAAGTCATCTTCTTGCAAAGATGTACATGAACACGGAAACTTCAATGAAGATGAAACCTGAAGGAGTCTTTAGAGGACATCTTGACATTTCTAAAAACTCAAAGAACACTCAAAAATGTTGAAAATTGAGCAAGATACAAATTGTGCAAGTTTGACATTTTTGAGGAGGTGCACAAAGAAAAAAACCTAGCAAATGCAAATATTTTTCAAATGGGCTTAAGTTTTCATGATCCATACTTATTCTTGAGATTATCCATGACCCCTATACTCCTTTCCACGACTCTTATCCTTTTATTTAATTTATTTTTGAATTAAATGGTCAAAATTCAAAATTAATTAAATAAAATACAAAGATAATTGGTAGTACAAGTTGGGCTTGGTTTTCACTTGTCTTGAGGTCCAAGATAACATATGCAAGTTGTCAAATTTGTGCACAAGGCTTTAAGGAAATATTGAAACACTTTTGGGAAGATTTGATGAAAATTCCAAATCAAATATTCTTGCATTCAAGGAAATATATTTTCCATAATTCTTGACCTAATGCAATCTCCTATAAGTACACTACAAGATCAGAAGCACAAAGAACGAAACCCTTGCCTCCACAAGGAACCCAAATTCTCCAAAATTTCATACAGAACTTGCAAAATTGGATTCCAATTTCTAATCATCCTCAAGCAATTCTAAGTACTGATTCGTGCTCCTGAGGCGTGATAGAGTAAGTACAGGTCAATAGCCATGGCCAAATGTCTCTGAATCATGCCATCCATGAACATCCACTTGCATATTTTTTCTTAAATTCGTATTTCAATTTTCGTTGTGTTTTGTATTAAACTAACAATTCTAATGTGTTCTTGAGACATCATAGAACAGGTCTGAATGGTCGCATGAAGTTCTTAATGGACGAAACCTGATCTGCCATTGTTAGGGCTTTGGATCAGAGAAGCTTCGTATCCACAGTTACAGGCTGTTTCTTGACGAAATAATACCACCATCAAACTCGTAGCGTCATAAATAGACTATCTAGGTTCTTTTATTTTGTAATTTGATTGATTTTTACAAGTTTAGGAGTTTTGGATTGATGGAGAAGACGACCGAAGTTTAACTTTGGCGTCGTTGACTTTCTTGGACTCAGGCGAAGCGTGCGTGGCAACGCTCATCCTTCTGATTGGCTTGCGTGATAGTCCTGGGTCCCACGCCTGTGTTTTGTTAAAAAAACTCAGAAATCATGAATTAATATCACATATATATTAATCCATGTATCCAAATGAATGGATGTATCAACCCCCAACGGTCTACCATGTGCGCGCTATGTCTCTTTCTCCCTCAGGTCGCGGGTTCGAACCCCACCTTTTGGAAAATTTTCTCATAATTTCTGATTTCATGCAGGTCACACGCATATGCAAATGGAGGCACGCTTCTAACACCACATGCAGCAAGGATAAGTGGTAAAGTTTTGAACCAATGACCTCCAGGTCACAGGTTCAGACCTCAGCAAGGCCAACCTAATTTTTATCACCTATTTTTCTAACCTTTTCCTTTATTTCTTATTTTTCTAGTTTATTTTAATTTCTTTCAAAAATTAACTTAAACTATTTTCAAAAACCACAAAAAATATTTAACTTCAGATTTAGGTTAGTTAATCATTTCATTAATTTTTGACATAAAAATAATTTATGTTTCTCATAATTTAAGTTATTTTTCATAATTAATTAATAATTAACCTAGAATTAGGATTTTTACATAAAGTCAATCTTCAAAAATACCCAAAATATTTTTCCTTTTGAAATTAGGGTTTAGATATTTTCTCTTATCATTAGACATTTTTATTGCTATTTATTTCTTTTATTTTGCATTTAAATATTAGAAATCAGTGTATAGGCCGCAAGGTCATTTTTGTTATAGCGTAGGATTTACTTTCCGCACTCCTATTATGTATCTGCCCCAAAGCCATGTAATAGTCTAGGGTTTACTTTCCTGCACTTTACATTTTCGCACTTTACTTTCCGTACATATTTAACTGCTAGTAATTAGGCGTGTATGGCAAGATTAAAAAAACAACATAGATCACTTCTAAATACAAGATAAATATCTGAATACAAACACTCTTCACACTTGCACACCCTTTAGGGTATCCTCTCTTATTTCCTTTCGAATTCATGGTCATATCCCTCGAACGTAGGGATATCTTAGCATAGTTGCCTACGAATAACATCATCATAGTCCCTTCGATACAAAGATCATAGTCCCTCAATGACCCTCGATGTTGCCTACGAATACATGATCTCGTCCCTCGATTGTTGCCTACGAAAAGTGATGATTGTCCCTATGAATATGCTAAGGTATCCTTACATGTTGCCTTCTATGACCATTCGATGACCCTTCGAATGTCCCTTTACATCCAACAGATAGAGTTACCTACCAACTAATGGTATGGATAGCGCTACCCTAAAGGAAAGCAAAATAACATGGAAACGACCATTCTGAGTAGGTAATAGACTCTTAATTACTTGCTCTATCAAATACTTTTTACATCTCACACTACTACTTTCAAAAACTTTTCAAACACTTTGTATACATTCCAGCGTGAATCATTGCAAAGTTAAACACTTTTCCAAAACAAAAACATTTCCAAACACTTCGTATACATTCCGTCGAGAATCATTACGAAGTCAAAGAGAAATGCCTTTTCAAAAACATCTTTTCAAACACACACACAGAAAGCAATTTATAAAGTGAGCTAAGCAATTAAAAGCCTGTAGATAACTACGGTTGGAAAAGGGTGCTAATACCTTCCCTTTTCATAACTGCCTCCCTTACTCAGAATCTAACGAAGGTCTTTTCCTGTTCTTTTTTCCTTCCCTTAATTGGATAAAAGAAAAGTCAGTGGCGACTCTTACTATCCGCAACATTTGCGATAAAACGCAAAACAAACAAGTCAGTTCTCCCACCGTATTACAACTTCCATCGACGAGTTTGTTAATCACCCATCGGAGATAAAGAGTTAAATCCGTAATGAGCTTGTAAATCACTCAAAGTAACTTCCATCGACGAGCTTGTAAATCACCCATCGGAGACCTCCACAATAAGTTTTCAACTTGTTGGAGGTGAACGGTCAATCACTACCGAGAGATTCCTCGTTAGGTTACCGAAATAAGATCATATTGGTATTAGCAGACTTGTTGGGGATAATCAGCTGTTCACACAACAGGCCTGTTGTAGCTTGGAGAGATTCCTCGTTAGGTTACCGAAATAAGATCAGATTGGTATTAGCGGACTTGATGTCAATATTGTTGGAGAATGAGAATGGACTTCCTAAGAAGAGTCAAATTCGCTTCGGTTGGAGAGATAAAGTCTTCTTTGTGCAAAATAAATGCAGTATCCATCTAGAATTTACAACCTGGGCGACAAAGCTACCTGGAGATTAGAATCCAAACCAAGACTGTGCTGGGGAAAGAGACTCTTTTTCTCGATGAAGGATAACTATGGGGTAAGTGAAAAGAATGAACTTTTCTACTCAAAGCTGAAGATTGTGAGATATAAGGCATACTCAGATTATCAACATATGCAAATGGGCAATGAATTAAAGTGATGCATAGTGTATGAATGAATGCGCGTGCAGACATCTTATTAAGGATCAACAAAGAAAATCAAGTAGTGCACGGTAACACTCGGCCAACATGAAATCCTCTAGATCCATGGGCTTGAAAAGGTAAACACCTATCAGGCGAATCGTTGACATTCCCAGGTATCATTTAACTAACATATTCTGTGAAGATGTCAACACACTTCAATCAAGAAAACAGTTTGTGTAAACTCTTATGGGGAGAACTGAAATGTTCTGCTAGGATAACCTGCTTTGCATTAACATTCATGTTTGGGGAAAAAAGAATTCTATAGTGGTTCTTCTGGGACCAACCCCAACATTATTGGTCAAGAATGGGAATTGTGCTATCTTTTCCACTTGCATCACATCTGATGTAAACACACTTTTGAAATATATTTTCAGTAATAAAATAATATTTCTATGAACTGAACAAAATTAGATTGCAAAAAAATTGGATAAAAGCTCAAATTTTATTGATAGAATGGTAGCCTGCCAATAGCATGGCCCCGCAGATGATTATAAAGTTTTTGAAATGTGGTAAGAACATGGAAAAGGTACATCGAAATACAATGAGCCCTATTCTCCCTAAAAACTTTGAACTCCTGTACTGTAGTCTTCAGTTGAGGTATGAAGATTATCCATATAGATTGTTGCCTCTACGATCAAATCTTGTCTGATGTAGTTACTTGCCATTAATCCCTAACTTTTTCCTATACTATCCTTGCGGGTTTTCAACCTACCGGGTAATTTATTCTGTTTATGTCTCTAATTTTTTCCTAGACCGCCCTTTCGGGTTTCCAGCCTACCAAGACACTCCTTTTTGCCTAAGCCGCCCTTTTGGGATTTCAACTTAGCAAGTTGTTCTTTTATTCATTTAGGCGAAGTATTTCTTGACTACATCAGCATTCAGAGGATGTGGAAACTCCTCTCCATCCATAGTTTCAAGAATCAATGCACCGCCAGAGAAGGCTTTCTTTACAACATATGGGCCTTCATAATTGGGAGTCCAGTTGCCTCTGGAATCAGAGTTTAAAGAAATGATCTTTCTGAGCACGAGGTCTCCTTCTCTGAATACACAAGGTTTGACCTTTTTATCAAATGCTTTCTTCATTTTCTTCTGGTACAACTTACCATGACACAAAGCAAACATACGTTTCTCTTTGATCAAATTCAACTGATCATATCTATTTTGACACCATTTAGCCTCTGACAACTTAGCCTCCACGATGACTCTCATTGATGGAATCTCAACTTCCATGGGGAGCAATGCTTCCATGCCGTACACAAGAGAGAACGAGGTTGCTCCGGTTGAAGTGCACACTAAAGTGTGATACCCATGTAAAGCAAAGGGTAACATTTCATGCCAGTCTTTGTAATTCACAACCATCTTCTGGATGATCTTCTTGATGTTCTTATTTGCAGCTTCAACTGCCCCATTCATCTTGGGTCTGTATAGTGAAGAGTTGTGATGGACAATCTTGAATTCTTCACAAAGTTCCATAATCATATTATTATTCATATTTGCTCTATTGTTGGTAATGATTCTACTCGGCACACCATAACGAGAAATGAGATTATTCTTGATAAATTGGACCACCACTTGTTTAGTAACATTAGCATAAGAAGCCGCTTCAACCCATTTAGTGAAGTAATCAATTGCTACTAAGATGAAACGATGTCCATTAGAAGCCTTGGGTTCAATCATCCCAATCATATCAATACCCCTCATAGAGAAAGGCCATGGGGAAGAAATAACATTGAGCAAAGTAGGAGGCACTTGAATCTTATCCGCATAGATTTGACACTTATGACACTTCCTTGCAAATTTGTAACAATTTGATTCCACCGTTAGCCAATAATATCCTGTCATCAGCATCTTCTTATCCATAGAGTGTCCATTGGCCCATCCAAAAGAACCCTCATGGATCTCATGCATCAACATGTCTGCTTCATGTCTATCTACGCATCTGAGCAAGACCATGTCATGATTCCTTTTGTATAACACACCTTCATTGAGAAAGAAACTAGCAGCCAATATCCTTGGTCTTTCAATCTTTTCTTATCGCATCAACTGGATACTCTTGAGTCATCGGGAAATGCTTGGTATCATAATACTAGGGCTTTTAATCCTTTGCCACATCCAGGGAGAATATGTAAGCTGGCCTCTCAAGGCGCCCAATAGTGATATGAGGTACATCATTCCACCGATTCACTTTATACATGGAACTAAAGTTGCCAAGGCATCTACCATCTGATTTTCATCCCGAGGGATATGGTGGAGCTTTACTTTATTGAAGAAAGTCAACAACCTCCTTGCATAATCTTTGTAAGGGATTAAGCCAGGATGACGAGTCTCTCAATCTCCTTTAATCTGATTTACTACTAAAGTCGAATCACCGTACACATCAAGAATTTTGATTCTAAAATCAATGGCTTTTTCTAGACCCAATATACAAGCTTCATATTCTACCATATTATTGGTACAATCAAACATCAACCTTGTTGTTGTAACACGGTGGAAGAACTGACTTGTTTATTTTGCGTTTTATTGCAAATGTTGCGGATAGCAAGAGTCTCCACCGACTTTTCTTTTATCCAATAAAGGGAATGTGAAAAGAAGAGGAAAAGACCTCCGTTAGATTCTGAGTATGGGAGGCAGTTAAGAAAAGGGAATTCATTAGAACCCTTTCCATCCGTAGTTATCTACGAGCTCTTAGTTTCTTAGCTCACTTTGGAAAAATTGCTTTCTGTGTTTTGTGTATTTTGAAAAGGTTTTGAAAAGGCATTTCGCTTTGACTTTGTAAATGTATACGAAGTGTTCGAAAATGTTTGTTTGAAAAATGTTTAACTTTGTAATGCTTCTCGTTGGAATGTATAAAAAGTTTTTGAAAAGTGTGAGGTGTGATTTTGATTGAGCAAACAACTAGGAGTCTATTACGTACTCAGAATGGTCGTTTCCATGTTATTTTCCTTCTCCTTATAATAAGGCTGTCCATACCATTAGTTAGTATGTAACTTTATTTGTTTGGATGTGAAGGGACAATCGAAGGATCGTATAGAAGGCAACATGTAGAGATACCTTAGCTATTCGTAGGGATGATCATCACTTTTCCCAGGCAACAATCGAGGGACAAGATCATATATTCGTAGGCAACATCGAGGGACTATGATCTTTGTATCGAAGGGACTATGATGATGTTATTCGTAGGAAGCTTTGCTAATGGTATCCCTATGTTCAAGGGACATGACCATTGTATTTCGAAAGGCAACAAGAGAGGATACCCTAAGGGGGTGTAAGTGTGATGAGTGTGTTCGATTTGAATATTTATCTTGATATTAGAAGTGATCTAAGAATTAATTTCATCTTGCCATACAAACCCTAGTTAGCTAATAGTTAAATATATACAGATAAAGTAAAGGTGCGGAAAGTAAAAGTGCGGAAATGTAAATCCTACGCTATTACATGGCTTTAGGGCAGATACATAATAGAAGTGCGGAAAGTAAAGGCAGAAATATAAATCTACGCTATTACAGAGTAAAACTTTTGCGACCTATACATCTTTTCTAGAATTGTAAATGCGAAATAACAGATAAATAATCAGAATAATAAGAAAATCTTAGTGAAAATATTTTTGGAAAATTAGTAAAATGTTTTTTTAGGTTAGTAACCCTATTGACTAGAAAAGAAATAATTTTTGGAGTTTTTGCGATTGATTTCAACGAATAAAACCTATTTCTATGTTAATTAACATTTAATTAGAAAAATAATTGAAAATGTGTATAAAAAATAAATGTTTTTGTGTCAAAAATTAAATAAAGGTTTTAGAATCCTAATTCTAATATTAAAACATTTTTAGGATTTTAGAAAATAGTTAAAATTAATTTTGAAAGAAAATTAAATTAAACTAGAAAAATAAAAGGAATTGGAAAAAATATGAAAGGAAACAAGTATTAAAAAAATACAATGGCCCTGGTAGATGTTGAACTCGTGACTTGATGGTCGTAGGTTCAAAATTATGCCACTACACCATCTGCCAATGATGTTAGAAACACGCCCCTGGATGTACGTATGTGTAACCTGCATGAAAATCAGAAGTTATGAAAAAATTGTAAAAGGTGGGATTCGAACCCGCACCCTTAGAGAGGAAAGTGACACAAAGCACGCATGGTGAACCGCTGGGGCGGAAATAAATCCATTAATAATGTTACAAGGATTAATATATATATATATATATGTGTGTGTGTGTGTGTGTGTGTGTGTGTGTGTGATATTAATTCCTGAAAGTTAAGCCAAATAAAAAACCAAACGCGTTGGGCCCAGAGGATTCGAATCAACCAGTCAGGATACGCCACGCATGCCCTGCCAGTCAAACGAAGGTTAGAGGTGCCATAGATTAATTTCGGTCACCTTCTCCGATAGACACAAAGATCAAACCTGCAGTTAGTTTGTCCTGAAACGGCCTGAAACTATGGATATGAATCTTCATCAAGCTTATGCCCTAGCAATGGTGTTTTAGGCTTCACCCACTAAAGCTTTCAAACGATGGTTATAACATGTTCCAATGAACCTCAAGAAACGATTAGCATGGTTAGTTTCAATCAAAACATCATAAAAACTGAAATATGAATTTAAGAAAAATATGCAAGCAGATGTTCATGGATAGCACGATTCAGAGACATTTAACCCTTGCTATTGATCCATTCTTACTCTATATTACCTCAGGAGCACGATGGAGTGCTTGGAAGTGATTGAAAGTGGCTGGAATTTGAGTTACAATTTTCCCTAGTTTCTTGAAAATTTTGGAGAGTTTAGGGTTTGTTCTTGAGGCAAGCATGCGTGTCCTTTCGCGGTCTGATCTTGTGAGGTACTTATAAGAGTAGAATTAGGTCAACAAAAGAAGAAAATATCTTGCATTGATTAAGATATATGCCCTTGAAAATAGAAACCAAATATTACCTTTTTTGGCCTCTAATCTTGCCTATCAAGTCTTGCACGAATTTGGTAGCTTGCTTGGGCTTCCTTGGTCCTCAAGATACTTGGAAAATAAGCCCAACATGTCATGACTTTACTCGCATTTTATTTTAATTAATTTTTAATATTAATGAAATAATTCAAAAATAAAATAAATAAATGATAAAACGGAGTGTCCTTGGGTTTGTAGGTCATGGATAATGTCAATATAAAGTTTGGATCATAAAATATTAAGCCCATTTGGAAAAAACTTGAATATGCTAAGTGTTTTTCTTCATGCACCACTTCAAAAATGTAAAACTTGTACAACTTGTATCTTGCTCAATTTTCAACATTTTTAATATTTCTTGGACTTTTTAGAAAGCTCAAGATGTACTCTAAACACTGATTTTGGTTTCATATTCATTTAAGTTTCCAAGTTCATGTACAATTCTTTGCAAAAAGATGACTTTTTGTTGACTTTTAGAAGGACCTATAATGTTTTGATCCATAACTCTCAAATGATGCATTTTTAGCCAAAGCTTGTGAGACATGAAGTTGTAGAGAATTAAATTCCCTTCAAAATGAGCCTTGGTGGAAAAAGTTCTGATGAAGTATGTGAAAGTTATGCCCTGTCAAAGTTTTGTTGACTTTTTGTCCAAAAACCCTAATTTGGAAACTTTGACTTTTTATCAAATCTTGACTTTTATTGATGAATCATGATCAACCCTTGATCATATGATGAATGTGACTTAAAAATATTGATGTTGACAAAAAATAAGTTTGACTGTATGTTGACCACAGTTGACTTTTTGTCCAATACAATTGATTTTCAACCATCTGAGCAATTGACTGAGCAAACTTGAGTTGTAAGGCTTGAAACTTGACATAGTGATTGCTTAGGATTTTGATTGCTTAGAAATCTTGTTTGACTTGAGAGAATCAAAACCCTAGTTTGGGTTGATTGCTTAGGAGAGGGTTCATGTGGCCAACCCTTGAGAAATTCTTGAGTATGGAGATATGGATTGTCTTGAGAAATAAGAGGAAAAATTTTGGGGTATAACAGTTGCCCCAGTTCAATATTCTTGTACCTAAAGGGTTATATTGGTATCGAAACCACTCGGCTGAACTTCTGACTAATAGGGGTCTATCAATGGAGTCGCCATCGAACGTCTTTTATCTCACAACGGAGAAAGGAAAACATCGCGTAAACCTGAAGGGGAGAAATCGCGGTCCTTCGACTGAGAGATCGAGAGAATCTAGGTAAGGGAGTTAGTTACGCGAGGGGAAAGGATTAGCACCCCACACGCCTGTAGTACTCTACGGTGTCCACTTCTATTTTCTAGCTAATGGGTGTGTTATATCTATCTATGCTCAAACGCTATAATGCATGCAAAAGAAAAGAGAAAATAAAGAAACCACGAGGAAAATAAGGAAATATTTACAAGTTTTGCTCGATCGAGCCTCATGACAAGATGCTTACGTATTCCCGCATGCAATGGGAAAGTCAGAGCGTCGTAGTTTGGCTCACTTGTTTTGGTGGGTTTTGTGTTTTTTACTTATGAAAAGGATTTTAAACACAAAAGAAAATGCGCCCGTAAGCAAAATGAGTTTGTCTTGGTTGGTTCGTAGGCCATGCCTACAAATTGCTTGACATTTGTTTGCATATTGCATTGCTTGTGTGCTTCTCCAAAGTACTTGATTGCTTCATCCCTTTGCATCCCTTGGTTCTACAACCAAGACAGATATATGATAGCTTTCTCCCAGGGCTGCTCGGTTAGGATAGATTCTCGAGCCTAGGCATTAGGATTTACATCCTTTGCATGTTGACATAGGTAGAGATTCCCTTACATCCTCAACCATAGGTCCAATCTTTACATGACAACATTAGGGTTAGTACTTAGCTAGTCTCCCTTTTGTTTTGCTAATTTCTTTTTGCATCCTTGCATGTAATTAAAACTAAACCTTGCTTTCTTTTCTCTTTTGAAAACAAAACACTTAATAATGGTTAGAACTCCTTTCACAAGGTAAAAACAACCAACCAAGACAAACTCTTTTCACTTATGAGCATATTTTCTTTTGTGTTTAAAACCCTTTTCACAAGTAAAAAACACAAAACCCACCAAAACCTACTTCTTATGGCAAAAGAAAGTTGTAAAGCCCTACTTCTAATGATATCTAGGAAAGCTGTAAGAGAATGCGATAAATGGTGTAGAAACTACCACACGGATATAAAACCCGAAGAGCACTATAAGCTAAAGAATACTTCGGAAAACTTCAAGTACTGCAGCCACGCATTAAGAGTAAACCGGTGAGAAGAACTCAAGGTATCAAAACAAGCGGAATACGCGTTCATACGCATCCGAAGCAATAACACCTGCAAGATAACTACGCAAGCAGACAATAGAATTTCCGCATGTGCGCACAAGCAAAAGAACATATATATACACGTTCCACTCGGGATATGCCTGCAAGAAGTGAGTTAGACCCAAAAAGTGAGCAAAGGGAATGTATACGTGGTTATACAAACGTGAAATATCAAAGAAATGTGTCATACGTGTGTACAACACAAGCTCCTGCATCAAATACATCTCAAACTATGGTTAGGAATGTTAGAACACATGTTGTTTGCACTTGGAATTAAGAAAGAACAGAAAAAATAGTTCCATTCCACGCTAAGCCTGATATATCGCGCTAAGCGCGACCTAGACAGAAACTTTTGCGCTTAGCGCGCTCCTGGTGGTGCTAAGCGCGACCTACAACACAAAAGTCAGTAGCTTTGGCGCTTAGCGCGCTCCTAGTGGTGCTAAGCGTGGTCTGTAACCTACAGAATTTCCTTGTTTGATCTGAATCACCTGTCCGTGCCATTCTCAATGCCAAAAGTCAATCCATGCAATCAAACAACAGTTCCAATGTTCATAAATGAAATTCAAATGCATGAACATGTAAGGAATGCAATTAGAAGTGACAATTCCAACGTTCTTAGATGAAATTCAAATGTGTGAACATGTAAGGAATGCAATTAGACAATAATTCCAATGTTCTAGATGAAATTCAAATGCATGAACATGTAAGGAATGCAATTAGACAACAATTCCAATGTTCTAAATGAAATTCAAATGCATGAACATGTAAGGAATGCAATTAGACAACAATTCCAATGTTCTAGATGATATTCAAATGCATGAACATGTAAGGAATGCAAGTCAAAGTAACAAATGCAATTCACATATATCAAAGTACCGATGCATGAACATTTAAAGAATGCAAGTTGAATCAACAATTGATGCTCATGCGCAAGATTATGTATGAACATGTTAAGAATTCAAGTTGTATCAATAATGCTAAGGTTCATGTGCAAGATTATGTATGAACATGTGAAGAATGCGAGTTGTAACGACAATCCTAATGCTCATATGCAAGATTATGTATGAACTTGTTAAAAATGCAAGTTGTAACAACAATTCTATGCTCATATGCGAGGGGATATATGAACATGTTAAGAATGCAAGTTGAAACCACAATTCTAATGTTCATATGATAACAATCGATGCAAACAAGTCATGTTACAAAGAAATGTCGGAAGCTCATGTTAAGTTTAGGTTATGCATTAACACAAACACTTGGAATTCATATGCTATGGATTTATGTATAATGCATAAGATGCCTAGTGATCAAAATGCTTTGGAATCTACATGTCGATGCACTTTCGAATGCAAATTATACCTCAAATCAACATGAATCAATGCAATCCAATCAATCTAAATGCTCTATAATGCATGAGCATGTAATAGATGATGCAAGATGCATAAATTTGTGTCCTATATGCAAGGTAAATACCAATGCACAAGACTATATGCATGCTATGTACAAAAATCCTCACACCGACACAAATAACATTGCAAAAAACCGATTCAAATCAAGGAATTCAAGAATGAAAATTCACAAATCAGAATCTACATGGAAATTGCAAGCAATAACAGTATTCAATTTCAAGAAAAGGTAAAAGTCAATAATAGCTTAAAATAAGTGCTTAATTGAACTAAACACTTACTTGAACTTGAATTTTAAATCAAATTGAAGAGGAATTCATTGTGCTCTTCAAAGAAAATACCAAATCAGCACCGAATTGATGATAATCCTTGAAATCAACCTTGAATTCTTTAGGAAAACTTGAAGTCTTCAATGTTAATTGAAGAAGATGAAGAAGAAATCCTTGAATCTTGCAATTGAAGAGAAATCAAGATGAAACCGTTCCTTCTATGTCAAATTCGGGCAGAAGAAGGAGAAGAAGATCAAGATTCAGTGAGATGAAGCTGCGATGAGAAAATCTGAAATCGCAGGACGCGCGCGTTGAGGCGCACTTAGCGCGGTCTGTGGTGGTGACAGGTAGAGTTCCGGTGGCTGCCTGTAATGGTTGCTTGGAGGGAAAGTTGAAGTCTAAACTTTGTTCCTCAGATTTGCTTTGGATTTGAGAGAGAATTAGAGTGTGATTGATAGTGAAAATTAAGCAAATGGTTGTGTTGTTATGATTTTTGAAGCCAAAAGTCTATTTATAGTTCTAAGAGTTGGGCCTAGATCCATAATCAAGCCTAAATCATGATTATCCGAATAATTTTTGTAATTAATCCAAAACAGCCAAATCTGTGTGGAATTTGAAGTCGGAATGTAAATGAAAAGTATCTAGAATGAGATTTTGCTTGCGTGAATCAACATTTCCACTTCATCGGGTGAACGATCAAGGAGATATGAATTTTTGAAGTTTCAGCACAGTTTTCAGACAACTAACACATGCAGAATTTGCAATGCACTCTTCAGAGAAAATTCCTCAAACAAGGGTCTTCTGATCAAAATCTGAAAATGGCTATTTCTAAGGCAATTGAAGCCAACGAAATTTGTGAACTTTTGGCACTGGTCCCACCTCGTTTCGATGAAAATCGAGCGAGATATGATTTTTCATAGTTCCCGTATCAGATGAAAATTGCTCTGTCCAGCTCAAAACCAACCCCGAAGAACAAAATTCTGGTATTGATTGGTGGGGAATCAGCTCTCGAGTTGCAAATGAAAGTTTTATAGGGCTTTGATACGGAATTTTAGAAATTGGTCCCTCTCAATTTCGAGTTTCCAGCTAGAAGATATGAAGCATTTAGCGGGAAGAATGTACGGTTCAGCACTAAAATTTAGTTTAATCCACTGGTGAAGTCAATTTCTTTGGGGACCTTCCTCACAAGACCTGCTTCCGGCTTTTAAACGAAAGTTTTAGATAATAATGAGAGGGAATCTCCAATCGAAAATCATCAGAAAATACCCGACGAGCTGAGAGATACACCTTCTAGAGTGCCCAAAATGCGCAGAAAACCCAAAAAATCACTTTATTGAGAAATAAGCGAATGAGATCTTTTTCTTGTTTGCCATTGGGGATACCTTGAAACTGGTAACCTCATGATCAATCCTATGCATACGAATACAATTATCTTTTATGAAATCGAGTTATAAGTCAGAAATACGGGAACGAAGAGGGTAAATTTTGGGGTACAACAGCTGCCCCTATTCAATCATCCTTAAGCTTGGGAGCGAGGTTGGCATCTGCCTCGCGAGCGACAAGATGTGAGGTGATTGAATACCAAAATGGACTCGAAAATTTACGCTTTGAATCCCAAAATCTGGAGAAAGGATATGTTGCGCCAGAGCTTAACTAGGTCACAACAAGAGAAAGCACAAAATAAATGTTGAATTCTGCGAAGACAAGTACAAGTGTAATCCTGACCGAAAAGAATTGGCCTCTACCCAATTCAATCCATAATGCCAGGGGAGAGCTGACATGCAAACGGAAGCAAAGACTAGATATGTTCACCAGACTAACCACATTTCACCAGAAGATAACTGGACAATCATGATACAAAGACCAGGAAACACCGATTAGGCTTTACGGAGGAGAGAAAAGTGTATTCTTGTTCTCAAAAGATGACCCACAATGCCAGGGGAGAGCTGACATGCAAGTGGAAACAAAGACTAGATACACCGACTAGGCTAACCATATTACGCCAGGGAATAACCGGACGGGTTTGTGATGTGAAGGCTAGAAAGTGTCGATTAGGCTTTATTGACTCAGAACGTTGTATTGAGGGGAGAAACAAGTGTATTCTTGTTCCCAGAAAGGTACAGGGTAAGAACCTGTCCTAAGAACGTTGCACCAGGGAATGTGCTGGCAGTTTCAACGAAGAAGAAGACTGGAAATACTGACCAGACTCCACACACAACATGGAGTAATATGTATCATGCGTATAGGAGAAAGCGTAATACTTAGACCTGTTCATGAATTGGTAGTGAATCAAATCTTGTGCGAAGAGGAGAAAACAAGTGTAGGGATTTCTTTCAACACTAAATACATGTTGCACCAGGGTAAGGGCTGGCAGTTTCAACACCAAAGGAGACAATGGACATATTGCGCCAGGAAAGACTGGGACACAGCAGATTACAAAGAAAGATGCCACACACCAAGGAAAATCCTTGCTGGGATTTCAGAGAGAGGTAGGAACACCATTGGGGACAAGAACTAATATTCCTGGCTTATAATTCTGTGCAGTGTGTGAATTTAGTGTAAACTAATGCAATACAGATGACGCATGCTTGCAAAAAGATAAAAGTAATTAGCGACCAAAGTTCACAGAATGATCAACTTCAATCTGGTAATCCACCAGGGAGATAGCATCGACAATAAAAGAAGTATACGGTCAAGCTGATGAGTTAAGAGATCACTTGGGGAAATCGAATGTCGTCAGGAAAACATGCTGAGGAGATGATATCATGGGAAACTTGTCAGCTGAACACTGACCCGCTGGGAAACAAAGGAGATACTTGAAGTAGATCTTCCACCGTTACCCATCAAGACTCCGGCTGGGGAAAGACAACGACGTTCCAACTCACTGGGGATGTCAGGAGAAACACCATTCAACTCCTACCGGGGAGGAAACACGCACTGGGGGATATCAGAAAATGTGAACCTACTGGGGACGAACACTTGCGATCAAAATGCGAACCCACTGGGGATGAACATCTGCGATCAATGGTTCAGAATATCATCTCCACATGGGATAACAGAATGCAATCTTCTATCAAAGAACGCTTGAGATCCTGATGAACATCTATTGGGGAACTCCAGCTGAAACGGACACCAATGACCCGTACTGGGGATCTGCGTAATGCATTGTAGTAGTAATTTCCGTCAATGACAACACCTATTGGGGAATTCGTCAAAGACATCAAAGATCTTTCACCCATGCTCACTAGGGAGGAAAGAATGGGCTCTGTTGGGGATGATGATAAGATGCCCATCAATGATACTCGGCACAAAGCGCTGGTTAACTTTACCGATCCAAGGGGATATCCGAGAATTCCTGGAGACCATTCACGTTTAGGAACGGACTCACTGGGGAATACTTCAGTTAGTCTCCAACTTGGTGCATCTGGACATTTGCTAACAAGGAAGGATTCCTGCAACACAGTGTTAGTGGAGTGCCCCTAACATGATGTGACAAGTCTGCCTTCCATCCAGGTCACTCAAGTCTCAGAATAATATTCAAAAGTTTCTGATCATGGTAAAACCAACAATGTTTATATATGCAGAATTTACCATAAAACATTTTAACGTCTTTCACAAACAAATCAGTAAATGCAAGAAATTAATTGACAAGCAAAAACTCATTTTATTAATTGGAAGTAGGTCTGTAAATAGGCAAGTACAATAAGAGGCAATTCCTGAAATGAGGTAATTGCAAAGGTAAAATAAGAGGAAAACTAAAACGCATAGCAATGCGACAATGAATCCTCATCGGGTTTCTATCCTGCTATCACTTTTATAACTCTAACTATCTCATCACTTCGCTTTTCTCGAAAAAGCTTATTGGCTTGATCACTGCCCTTCGGAGTAGCTTGAGATGTTGCCACAAGGTGCGACCGTTGATCCGATGCGGGACGTAATCGCTGGCCCTTATTTCTTTCTCAAATAAGCAAGTCTATGCATAGTATTTCTTGACTAAGTTTGGGTTCACGGGTAGTGGAAAATATTCTCCGTCCATTGTTGCGAGCATTATGGCACCACCTGAGAAAACTTTCTTTACAACAAATGGCCCTTCGTAATTCGGCGTCCACTTACCTTGAGGATCACCCTGAGGAAGAATTATCCTCTTTAGCACGAGATCACCAGGCTTCTAATTTTGAGGTCTCACCCTCTTGTCATATGCTTTCTTCATCCTCTGCTGATAGATTTTCTCGTGGCCGACGGCTGCCAACCATTTCTCGTCAATGAGGCACAACTAGTCTAAGTGGTTCTACACCTACTCATCTTCATCAAGCTCTGCGTCTTTCATGATTCTAAATGACGGGATTTGAACTTCGACTGGAAGCACTGCTTCCATGCTATAAACGAGAGAAAACGGGGTTTCCCCAGTTGAAGTGCGAGCGGTAGTCCTGTAACCATGCAAAGCAAAAGGCAACATCTCATGCCAATCTCAATAGGTTACTACCGTCTTCCGCACAATCTTTTTAATGTTCTTATTTTCCGCTTCAACAACACCATTCATCTTCGGGTGATACAGGGACGAATTGTGATGCTTAATCTTGAAGGACTCACACAACTCCTTCATCATCTTGTTGTTAAGATTTGACCCATTATCCGTGATAATCTTGTCAGGAATCCCGTAACGGCAGATGATGTTGTGCTTGATAAACCGGGAAACCACCTATTTGGTGACGCTTGCATAGGATGCTACTTCAACCCACTTAGTGAAATAATCTATTGCAACCAGAATGAAGCGATGTCCGTTAGACGCTGTCGGCTCAATCTTTCCGATCATATCAATGCCCCACATAGAAAATGGCCAAGGATAGGTCAAAACGTTCAAAGGTGATGGTGGCACATGATTAAAACAGTCAACCTCCATGGTCGACCAGTAATACCCAGCTTGTAAGGTCTTTTTAGCCATGGTGTGCCCACTGGAATGAGTTCCGAATGAGCCCTCGTGCATCTCTTCGATGATCTTTGCAGCTTCATCTTTACCAACACATCTGAGCAACATCTCGTCATGATGTCTACGGTATAGCACACCGTTGTTGAGGAAGAACTTCGTAGAGAATCTTCTCAAGAACTTCTTATCTGTCACGTAAGCTTCCTCTGGATACTCTTGAGTTTCAATATATCGCTTGACATCATAAAACCAAGGATTGCCGTCTTTCTCTGCTTTAATCTCAAAACAAAATGCTAGCTCATCCAATCTCCGAATGGTTATCGAAGGTGCTTTATTAGCCCATTTGACGTTAAACATGGATGCTAATGTGGCCAAAAACCAAGTTGTTCTCTTCTCGTGAGATGTGATCGAAAGTGATCTCCTCAAAGTAAGGAATCAATTTCATCACATGTTCACGGTAAGGAATCAAATTTGGGTGACGAGTCTCCTAATCGCCGTTAATCTGGAAAATCACAAGTGCATAGTCCCCATACACTTTCAAATGCTTAATTCTCAAGTCAATCGCCGCCTCCATACCAAAGATACAAGCCTCATATTCAGCCATGTTATTGGTGCAAGCAATCAAAACAGATTCGAGCTGTGAACGGGATGTGATGACCGTCCAGAGTGGTAATTACTACACCAACACCATTTCCCAATGCATTGGAGGCTCCATCAAAAACCAAAGACCACTTGGAATCTGGTTCAGGCCCCTCATCTAGACCAGGGATGTTACCATCCCGAATGTACATGATATCCTCATCAGGAAATTCAAACCTCATTGGCTGATAATCATCTACAGGCTGGTGAGCAACGTAATCTGCCAACACACTACTCTTGATAGCTTTCTGAGTAGTATACTGGATGTCATACTCTGTTAAAGATCCGGCCTGTCAAAGAGGGCTTCTCAAATATGTACTTGATCGGATCCATCCTGGATATCAACAAGGTTGTGTGAGTCAACATATACTACATTAGTCGGCGAGCAGCCCACGCTAAAGCACAACAAGTTTTCTCGAGCATTGAGTATTTTGTTTCATCATCGGTATACTTTTTTGCTTAGGTAGTATATTGCATGCTCTTTTCGACCAGACTCGTCATGTTTCCCCAGCACACACCCCATTGAGCCTTCGAGCACTGTCAAATACATGATCAACGGTCTGCCCTCCACGGGAGGCATGAGAATCGGAGGTTCCTGCAGATACTCTTTTATCTTGTCGAATGCGACTTGACAATCGTCATTCCACCTGACCATTTAATCCTTTCTCAGTAATTTGAAGATAGTTTTGCATGTGGCATTCATGTGAGAGATGAATCTAGAGATGTAGTTTAACCTCCCTAGAAAGCCACAGACCTCTTTCTCAGTTCTTGGTTCAAGCATTTCTTGAATTTCTTTTACTTTAGCAGGATCAACCTCGCTGCCTCTTTCACTTACAACATAGCCTAACATCTTTCCAGATCGTACGCTAAACGTACACTTGTTCGGATTCAGCCTCAATTTGAATTTCCTCAACCTATTAAACAACTTTTGTAGGTGTACCAGATGCTCTTCTTCATCCTGAGATTTAGCAATCATATCTTCGACATATACCTCAATATCTTTATGAATCATATCATGAAAAAGAGTTACCATCGCACGTTGGTACGTTGCCCCGACATTCTTCAATCCGAAAGACATCACTTTGTATTAAAAAGTCCCTCATGGGGTGATAAAAGTTGTTTTTTCCATGTCTTCTGGTGCCATCCTGATCTGATTATAGCCAGAGAAGCCGTCCATGAACGAAAACACTTTCGTATGAGTTGTATTATCCATCAATATATCAATATGGGGAAGAGGGAAGTCGTCTTTCGGACTGGCTCTGTTCCGGTCCCTATAATCCACACACATTCGCACTTTGCCGTCCTTCTTGGGGACAGGAACAATGTCGGCAACCCATGGAGGATAAGAAATAACTTTTAAAAAGCTTGCATCAAGCTGTTTCTGGACTTCCTCTTTGATCTTATTAGACATCTCAAGATGAGTTCTTCGAAGTTTCTACTTAACAAGAGGACAGTCTTCTCTCAAAGGCAACTTGTGTACGACTATATCGATATCCAACCCAGTCATGTCTTCGTAAGACCAGGCGAAGATGTCTGGATACTCTCAGAGTAATCCAATCAGTCTTTGCTTCACACTGTCTTCTAAAGCAACCCCAATTTTAACCTCTCTAATCACATCAGAGTTTCCCAGATTCACTTTCTCAATCTCCTCCTGATGCGATCGGATAACCTTTTCCTCTTGCTTTAGCATTCTTGCTAGCTCTTCAGGAAGTTCACAATCTTACCCACCTTCTTCTTTGGCTTGGTTGATTGGATTATCGAAGTCATAAAGAGTGATAGCAGAGTCGTTATCAAAGGGATCCATTAGGAGTGTGGGATTATATCTGCATGATTGATTTTAATGCCTATTTTAGTTTTTTTAGATGAAAAAGAAAAATAAAGCATTGCCATTTTGTGTTTTAAAATTGTGATGTAAAATAGAAGGAAAGGGAACAAAACATTTGAATAAAAAGACGTTCTTTTATTTTATGATAAAAAAGTCGCATATGCAAACATGGTGGCCCTACATGTGATTCACTATGCCTTGGGCAGAGCACATGAATTACTTGCATGATAACAACAACAGAAGAAAATTACTCTTTGACCATCGTGACTGGGACGCATTCTTCCGAGGTCCAACTGTTTAACTCCACGCCAAGAACACTAGGGCAGATCCACTTGTCAACATCGAATTCATTGTCTAAATCATCAACCACATTTGCTTGTCCGGGACTAATGCCGGCGCTAGAAAACCACACGGGAATAGCCAAGTTCGGTACTTTCAAAATCTGACGGCATAGAACAGGGTCAAAGCCCAACCCAAACTTGTTGAACTTGGGAGCTACTTCCACCACATGGTCCCAACCTTCAGGGCGCCCAGCCTTAACCACAGCTTTAGAATCTTTCAAGGATGCCATGGAAGATTTCGGCTTGTCTTTCTTAACCTCCTCCTACTAAGGGGGCTTCAACATATGAACTGTTTCAAAGCCTTGAAACGGAGTTTCATGAATCTCACCATCAACCTCAACATATCGGAAGCAAGCAAGATGGATCACAATATATTCTTCTTCAGCGCAAACTGTGATAGTTTTCCCTTCAACATGGTATTTCAGCTTCTGGTGAAGAGTAGATGTAACCGCTCCAGCTTTGTGAATCAATGGACGACCCAAGAGGCAACAATAGGCAGGATGGATGTTGTAACACCCCTTCTAATTACCCGCGTTTTATAGAAATAATAATCAGAGTTTTATCCACAATTAAGAGGCGTCACAATTTAAATCATAAAAATTGACCCAACAGTTGTCATGCTTTCACTGAAGAATAAATCATTAAATAAATCATACTTAAAGTTATGTTTAACAGCGGAAATGAAACATAACAAAATCCCGAATACATCATTCAATAGTTATTCCAGGATATGTAATCAAGACACAATTCAAAACTATTAAAAATATCCATTAAAGGATTCAAACAACCGTTTCCCCAGTGTTACATCTACTAGAGCACGACACTGACACGCGGACTAATTAACTGACTCGACTCTAGAGCTATCCTCACCAACTCCAAGCAGCTAATCACTTCGGAAGCAGCTAATCACTTCGGATCTGAAATGGTTAAAGTAAGGGTGAGATTTCAATTCAATATAACATGCATTATACGTTTTTAAAATGCAACAGAATATTCGGATACGTTAATCCATTAACCACACACAAATCATAATCAATTCACAAGGTAGTTCACACAATGAACATGTATATAACAAACAATGGAAATTGCAACACTGGAATCCATCCTAGCATGTTACAATCCCATATGCAATGCAGACTCTATGCATGTGGTACCAAACGTGAACCGAGTTCACCCACCGCCCATTTACATGTGGAAAGTAAATCCATGATTCGCCGAACAACGAGTCAAGAATCCAATCCATGATTCGCCCATAACCACCGGGTCAAGAATCTAGCCTCACTATCTCTGAACCAGGTAAGTCTATTGGCTCTGCCAGTTCACTTCCGCACAATGGGAATGAACCAATTTAACAAATGCTCATGCATGCACCATAAAAGCATGCAACATCATTTCAACGAAATATGATAACAACATAATTCCACATAAATGCCAATACCAATCTATCACATGATAACAACATAATCATGAATTAAATTATCACAAAGCATGAACATGCCAAACGCTTACTCTTCAATCAGTAAGACTATCACCAGTATATAATAACAATAACACATGATACCAATACAATCATGAATAAACCACAAGGAAAAGAAAACATCACATGAACATCAATCTCCATTCAACTTGTCAAACAATCTAAACCAATTCACAGATTATGATCTCAACATAATTCACTTATTACCAATCATCAATGTATCGCATTCAATCATAATGAATAATCAACGCAACATTTTAAGCATTAGTACTCATCCGATAACTCAGGCCATTCATATTAATTTCCCATTATCCTTACTTAATCCATACTTTTCAAAATCGGGAGCTCGACTCTTTTTAAAATAATTTCAACAAAATAATATTTTTCCCTTTTTAAAAGATAGTATTTTTAATTTAAGAAATACTGCCGAAAACGGCACTCGAATCGGAGTTACGGTTTAGAAAATATGAATTTTTGAAGTTTAAGTATTTTTGAAAAATTGCACATGGAACCCGGTTCCTACCTATACAGGAACCGGTTCCTGTGAAGTTTAAAAATGAGCTCCCTGGTTTTTGTATGGGAACCCGGTTCCGACATAGACAGGAACCGGTTCCTGAGTACAAAAACCCCCAGTTTTGAAAAATAACACTGGGAACTCGGTTCCTCCCCACAGGGAACCGGTTCCCACGACCTGCAACAGCAATTTCTGCTACTTTTGACAGCATTATGCATTCCTTATCTCTTCCAATCATTCCAATACGAATTGTGACTTTAGGAACACAATTTTACAACCATTTTACACCATTATAACATCAAACAACATAGTTTCATCATCCTTATTATTTATTCGACACACTAGATGATCCTAATTCCATACACCGACACAAAATAGGGTTTCATTCTATAAACCTATAATCAATTTCCTAACATACCCAATTACCCGGTTGATTCCCAAAACCCATAAGGCATATTAACCGAAAGAAATCACCCCTTACCTCGCGATGATTCTCGATTCCTTCGGCGTCGGCTTTCCTCTCTTCTCTTCTCTTCTCCAATTCTACGTGAAATAGTTTTCTCCAAAAAAACTCCTCTTTTCCTTCTTTTCCTTTTTATATTCCTTTTAATATTCCTTTTAATATTCCAAATGAAATAAATAATTAATACTTAGTAAAAGTAGAGTGATTTACTCCTCATACCGACTGTTTACTCTGCACACCTCTAACCTTCTTCCTTCAATCGATCCAATTAATTCCAAAAATATAAATACTTAAGACTTTAATTAAATAAATAATTAATTTCCCATTTATTTAATATTCGAATTAAATCGGGGTGTCACAACTCTCCCCCACTAAAAGAGTTTTCGTCCTCGAAAACATACCTTAGACGAAAAGTTCGGGATACGAGTCCTTCATCGACTCTCCGGTTCCCAAGTGACATTTCCTTCATTGGTCCTCTCAAGCTACTCTTACAGTGCTATCTCTTTACGCAGTTGCTTCACTTTCCGATCCTCAATTCGCAGTATCGCTTCAAATCAAATTATCCCTTTTGCACATCATCTACGAATCTCATGAGACGGACCCGCAATGTACCTCCTCAACTGAGATGCATGGAAAACATCATGCAAATTCACAAGCGACGGTGGTAAAGCAATCTGATAAGCAACTTTCCCAACTCTCTTGGTAACCTGAAACGGACCAATAAAATGCGGAGTCAACTTCTTGACTTCAAAGCTCGACCAATACCAGTCATCGGAGTAACTCGCATGAACACGTGGTCTCCTTCATTAAACTCAAGATCCTTCCTCCTCTTATCATGATAAATTTTCTGACGACTCTGAGAAGCTCTCATCTTCTCCTGAATCACCTTGACCTTTTCTGAAGTTTGTTGGACAATCTCTGGTCCATTCACCGCACTTTCTTCAGATTCGTACCCACACAACGGCGTCCGACACCTCCTACTATACAATGCTTCAAACGGAGCCATACCGATGCTCGAATGAAAACTATTGTTGTAGGTAAACTCTATCAACGACAAATAGCCATCCCAAGCTCCACCTTTCTCTAACACACAAGCCCTCAACAAACCTTCTAACGACTGAATCGTCCTCTTCGTCTGACCATCTGTCTGCGAATGATATGCGGAACTCAATCGTAACTTAGTACCCAAAGCTTCTTGCAATCCTGTCCAAAACTTAGAAGTAAACCTCAGATCTCTATCCGACACAATGCTAGACGGGATACCATGCAAACTTACAATCTTCTCAACATACAACTCTGCCAAACTCTCCATCGGATAATCCACTCTTATCGGAATAAAGTGAGCAGACTTGGTCAGTCGGTCGACTATAACCCAAATAGAATCACAGTTCTTCGCTGTCCGCGGCAAACCAGACACAAAATCCATAGAAATGCCATCCCATTTCTACTCCGGTACAAACAACGGCTCCATCAATCCCGACGGCTTCTGATGTTCAATCTTTGATTTCTGACAAACCAAACACGCATACACAAACTCGGCAATTTCCTTTTTCATTCCAGGCTACCAAAATAATTCCTTCAAACATGATACATCTTAGTAGCACCAGGATGAATACTCAACCCACTACGATGTCCTTCTTCCCAAAATACTCTTTCTGATCTCAGCAACATCCGGAACACACACTCTATCACCAAATCTCATAACGCTATTCTCGTCAATTCGGAACTCACCTCCTTGACCTTGGTTAATCAATGTCAGCTTGTCCACCAAACCAACATCAGACTTCTGCCCGTTTCGAATCTCTTCCAAAATACAACTAGTCAGCTTTAACATGCCCAACTTCACATTATTCGAAGTAGTTTCGCATACCAAACTCAAGTCTCTGAATTGTTCCACTAAATCTAATTCACGAACCATTAACATCGACATATGCAAGGACTTCCTGCTCAATGCATCTGCCACGACGTTTGCCCTACCAGGATGGTAATTCAAACCAAAATCATAATCCTTGAGAAATTCTAACCATCTCCTCTGCCTCATATTCAACTCTTTCTGATCAAAGAGATACTTCAGGCTCTTATGATCACTGAACACTTCAAACCGTGAACCATACGGATAATGTCTCCATAATTTCAAAACAAACAAGGCAATGCCAACTCTAAATCATGAGTCGGATAATTCCTTTCATGAGTCTTCAACTGTCTTGAAGCATAAGCCACGACTTGCCTATCTTGCATCAAAACACCACCTAATTCCATCAGTGACGCATCACAATACACCACGAAAGATCCTGCCGGATTTGGCAAAATTAGAATCGGAGTACTAGTCAACCTCCTCTTCAACTCTTGGAATTCTTTTCTCACAATTAGAATCCCAAAATAATACACTTGGTTTTACAAATCTATTTCTCTGAGCATCTTCCAATAGCTTCTTCAATTTCCTATCTCTAAAGTTGACGTCTTGTTCGGTGTCATAGAAATAAGTTTTGTACCAAGAGCGACATTAACAACAACTCCGACTCTCCTCAAACATCACTACACGATAAATAAATTACTTACAGGTGCTGGAACCATTTTTAAAACCAAGTTCATCACATTATCTTTTCAACACTTCAAACGAAATTCAAATCAGACATCCAGAACTCAAATTATGGATTTTACAAGTTTTCGAAAAATGCTGTCAGCTTCAGGAAATCAATTCCCTGTGATAGGTAATCGATTTCTCACCTTGTGAGAGTGAAAAATCTCAAAACATCATAGAATGCAAAATTTGAGATTCTAACTTCAACATACCGCAACACACATCATTCACCATGATTAATTGCGTCAAGTTATAATTCCCATAACCAATTCACATCATTGCATACTTCATATCAACCATTGACACTAACACAATTAATCTTTTCAAGAACACAAAGAGGTAACTCACACTGACAACTTCACGATCAACCGGAAGTGTTGCAATATTCCAACCACACCAGCTTCATCTTCTAAGAGTCATCCTTCTTAATTACCAAATATTTTCTAGGCCAAGAATATGCATCGACTCTTCAAAACGATTCATAATCACTTGGTTTAACCTCAAACATTCAACCCAAGGATAGCCTCAAGCTAATCCAACATCTTGCTCAAATGATGAGTCGCTATTATTCCCAAGGAACATTAGAACTCGCACATAACTGGGACACCATTATCCATACCACCGTCCTAAATGCAGTCTTCTGAATATCCTCCACCTTAACACGAATTTGATGATATCCAGACCTCAGATCAATTTTACTAAATACACAAGCTCCAACTAACTGATCCATCAAATCATCAATCCTCGGCAATGGATACCGATTCTTGATCGTCACTTTATTCAATTTCCTGTAGTCAACACACAATCTCATCGTACCTTCCTTCTTCTTAACTAACAACACCGGCGCAACCCACGGCGAAACACTAGGACGAATAAACTTCTTCTCTAGTAACTCTTCCAACTGTTCCTTCAACTCAGACAACTCAGATGCGACATGCGATGGCGCCATCGACACGGACTAGTTCCGAATTAAATCTATAGCAAACTTCACTCTCTCTCGGTGGTAGCTCACTAACATCTTAGGAAACACCTCGAAATTCATTCATAACCGCAATTCATTCTCACCTTTCCTTTCGCTCCTGTCGAAGAATACAACATAAACACCACACCATCATTAACAACTACGTAACTCTGATCATCCATCTTAATTCATTGTCCTTATTAGAGTCTTCGTCTACTCATATGGTTCACAAGCTTCTACCACACTTCATTCATATTCATCACTTTATGCCCCATTTAGATAGTAAGACAATTGTATACCATCCAATACGATTCCGTCTACTATCAACAAGAGATTAAGGGTGATCAAGTCCTCAATTTGTCGATAGACATCCGATAATCACTGGAGTATAAACCATCATTAGCAACACTTCCTGTTCTTAGAATCGTACTTGCCTCTTTGCACTTCCAACTATGACTCACGTCCAAACGATTCCAACAACTCTAACCACTCTTGCACTGTCTTCTCAAGCAGTACCTCGTACCAATGACTTACAATCGGAACATATCCGGGAAGCATCTCTTCTCCCCCACTTAGTTTCACACTACTCCTGCAATAATCGATCAGAAAGGCAACAAGTACCGACAGTGTTGCACACACTTGTCGCGTACAAAGGAATAATGACATTAAGACACTGGTCACAACGACCGACTATGCTCTGATACCACTATTGTAACACCCTTTCTAATTACCCGCGTTTTATAGAACTAATAATCAGAGTTTTATCCACAATTAAGAGGCGTCACAATTTAAATCATAAAATTGACCCGGTTGTCATGCTTTCGAAGAATAAATCATTAAATAAATCATACTTAAAGTTATGTTTAACAGCGGAAATGAAACATAACAAAATCCCGAATACATCATTCAATAGTTATTCCAGGATATGTAATCAAGACACAATTCAAAACTATTAAAAATATCCATTAAAGGATTCAAACAACCGTTTCCCCAGTGTTACATCTACGAGCACGACAACGACGCGGACTAATTAACTAACTCGACTCTAGAGCTATCCTCACCAACTCCAAGCTAATCACCCGGATCGAAATGGTTAAAGTAAGGGTGAGATTTCAATTCAATATAACATGCATTATCGTTTTAAAATGCAAAGAATATTCGGATCGTTAATCCATTAACCACACACAAATCATAATCAATTCACAAGCGTTCACACAATGAACATGTATATAACAAACAATGGAAATTGCAACACTGGAATCCATCCTAGCGTTACAATCCCATATGCAATGCGGACTCTATGCATGTGGTACCAAACGTGAACCGAGTTCACCCACCTCCGTTTACATGTGGAAAGGCGGTGTAAATCCATGATTCGTCGAACCGAGTCAAGAATCCAATCCATGATTCGCCCATAACCACGGGTCAAGAATCTAGCCTCACTACCTCGAACGGGTAAGTCTATTGGCTCGATTCACTTCCGCACAATGGGAATGAATCAATTTAACAAATGCTCATGCATGCACCATAAAAGCATGCAATATCATTTCAACGGAATATGATAACAACATAATTCCACATAAATGCCAATACCAATCTATCACATGATAACAACATAATCATGAATTAAATTATCACAAAGCATGAACATGCCATTACTCTTCAATCGGTAAGACTATCACCAGTATATAATAACAATAACACATGATACCAATACAATCATGAATAAACCACAAGGAAAAGAAAACATCACATGAACATCAATCTCCATTCAACTTGTCAAACAATCTAAACCAATTCACAGATTATGATCTCAACATAATTCACTTATTACCAATCACCAATGTATCGCATTCAATCATAATGAATAATCAACGCAACATTGTAAGCATTAGTACTCATCCGATAACTCAGGCCATTCATATTAATTTCCCATTATCCTTAATTAATCCATACTTTTCAAAATCAGGAGCTCGACTCTTTTTAAAATAATTTCAACAAAATAATATTTTCCCTTTTAAAAGATAGTATTTTTAATTTAAAAATCTGCGGCACTCGAATCGAGTTACGGTTTAGAAAATATGAATTTTGAAGTTTAAGTATTTTGAAAAATTGCACATGGAACCGGTTCCTACCTATACAGAACCGGTTCTGTGAAGTTTAAAAATGAGCTCCCTGGTTTTTGTATGGGAACCCGGTTCCGACATAGACAGGAACCGGTTCCTGAGTACAAAAACCCCCAGTTTTGAAAAATAACACTAGGAACTCGGTTCCTCCTCGAGGCCGGTTCCCACGACCTATGACAATTTCGCTACTTTTGACAGCATTATGCATTCCTTATCTCTTCCAATCATTCCAATACGAATTGTGACTTTAGGAACACAATTTTATAACTATTTTACACCATTATAACATCAAACAACATAGTTTCATCATCCTTATTATTTATTCGACACACTAGATGATCCTAATTCCATACACCGACACAAAATAGGGTTTCATTCTATAAACCTATAATCAATTTCCTAACATACCCAATTACCCGGTTGATTCTCAAAACCCATAAGGCATATTAACCGAAAGAAATCACCCCTTACCTCGCGATGATTCTCGATTCCTTCGGCGTCGGCTTTCCTCTCTTCTCTTCTCTTCTCCAATTCTACGTGAAATAGTTTTCTCCAAAAAAAACTCCTCTTTTCCTTCTTTTCCTTTTTATATTCCTTTTAATATTCCAAATGAAATAAATAATTAATACTTAGTAAAAGTAGAGTGATTTACTCCTCACACCCACTGTTTACTCTGCACACCTCTAACCTTCTTCCTTCAATCGATCCAATTAATTCCAAAAATATAAATACTTAAGACTTTAATTAAATAAATAATTAATTTCCCATTTATTTAATATTCAAATTAAATCGGGGTGTCACAGATGTCCATGACAAAGAATGTTGTAATGAACAATTGAGGGCCAATTTTGATGGGGAGGTCCAATTCTCCAAAGACGGATCGCTTAGAACCATTAAATGCTTTAACAATCAAATTATTAGGTCAGAGTTCAAGACCGCCGTAGTCGATCTTCATCAATGCTGACTTGGGAATTACATTCAGAGAGGAACTCGTATCCACCAACACACGAGACAAAGTAGTGCCCCGACACTCAATGGAGATATGCAACGCTCTATTATGGTTTCGACCCTCTGGGGAAAGATCACAATCTGTAAACCCTAATCCATTGTTAGCGGATATACTTGCACACACATTTTCAAACTTCCCCACGAATATTTGTTGCACAAAGGCGGTGCTCAACAACTTCATCAAAGCATTCTTATGTGCTTCTGAATCTCGCAGCAAAGAGAGGATAGAAATTTTAGCGGGCGTTTGGGCAAGCTGATCAATCACTCGAAAATCACTCTTGCGAATGAACTTCATGATCTCCTCCACATCCTTCTCCGGGTCAGGATTGGCGCTTTGCAATTTAGGTTGCTTCATGGGCTGCTTGCCCTTAGCCTTAGCAATAGCTTTTGCATTGGATTGTATTACTAGATTAGAGAAAATTTGTCCACTTCTAGTCATACCACCACTTCTAGCAATGTTATCGGTATTAGCAATATCCAACACATCATCCTCTTAGCAGAGGAGGAGACATCTTCCTATTTCACACCATGATAATAAACGTCCGACCCATAATGCCATGGCACAACTTTATCACTTTCATATGGCAAGGGACCGGGTTTAGTAATTGCCAACGGAACAGGCTTTATTGGTGCTGATATAACAATCGGAGAATAAGGGATAGTGATCACAGATACACTTTGTGTTTCAACCTTCTTATCCTTTCTGATCCGATCAAATTGCAAATGGCCGCTATTAATCAAATACTGAATACCATCCTTCAGATTTACATAACCGTTTTAACAATGCTCACATATCTCGCAACCCGCTTCACAACCAGCGAAAACCCCTCTCTTGATCAAGTATTCTTTGACAAAAGGCAGTGGTGTCTTTACCAGGTCAACATCCATTATCAGATTAAGGACCTCCCCATCTTCCATCACGGCTTGAAAGACCCCATGACGCGACATCGGGTTCTAGGTGACATTAGGTCCATCAGCTTGCGGACGAGCTTCCAATTCAATAGTCTTTGAATCAATGAGGTCTTGCACTTTGCATTTGAATGCGTAACAATTCTCAATGCTATGCCCCAACATTCTAGAATGGAACTCACAGCTAGCACTAGCATCATAATTTCTAGGACGCTTGTCCAGAGGAGGAGGCGCAAATGCAGGCTTCGGCACTACCAACTTGAGATCATTCAAACGGGAAAACTGTTGCACCCCAAAATTTACCCTCTCTATTTAGGCTTATGTTTCATCATAAATATCACATTTCATAAACATCATATTGCATTGCATTCATACCTTGTGATAGGATCAAAGTTCTTTGGGTTCTCAAGTCTTTTTTTACAAGCTGAGGAGGTTGATTGTGTTAGCATGCTCTCCTGAAAGAATATCAAGCCATCATATTTGTGGATCTTTCAAGTCCCAAGATGTATTTAACCTCAAGACATCTCATTTGTCTCATTGATTCCTCAAGAGTTGAAGTTTTGCAAAGAGTTGGTGAGGAATTCATCTATGTCATTCATTTGATGAAATTAGGGTCTTGGCCCATTGTGAAGTTTGAGGTTTGGATGAGTCAATTTCTTGAAGTGTCAACTTATTATTATCATCTGAGTTATCATGGTTCAAAGAATCACTCAACACATTCAGAGGATTTGAGGTTTTGAAGCTTGATTGGTTATCTCCTAGCACAAGGTGCAAAATTAGGGTTTTGGGTAAAATCAGGATTTCTCCAGATTTTTCACTCAAATTTGATTCCACTTGTTTCCATATGTGGTTGGACATCCATGGTTGAAATATTGAGGCTCAATTTTGAGTAGAAGCAAGTCAATTGATCACAAGGGGCAAAATGGTCATTTTGGTCAAAATCAGGAGTTGACCAAGTGGACTTTTGGTCAACCATTAATTCAAATATCATATTTTCATATTTCATGATCAAATTCACCATTGAACAAAGAAAGTTGAAGAAATTAGGGTTAACTTGTTCTTGAAGTTATTTAAAGATAAATTTTTTTTAAGTGTCCACCCTATGAAACTTTGACATGTCATGACTTTCTCAATTTTTATCCAATGGTTGCATACTATACATTTTTGGAAAGCTTGGAAAAAAATCCTACAAGTTTGTCAATGTGTAAAATTTCTCAAAAATGCACCATTTGAGAGATATTTGAGTTAGAAGTTTCATGCACAAGTTTTGACCAAGGCAGGGCAAGCATGCAAATTTCCGGGCATTTTCTGCGCGTACTTTTCACAAACAGGTGGTGGGCATAATCTTGAAGCTTATATCTCTTGATTCAGATGGAATTTGAGAAATCCACTCCGTGCATCTTGAAGTATGCCATGATATCTTTAATTGGAGCTTTGAATCACATCATTTAGTTCAAAATTGAGTAAGTTACAAAGCTCACAAGTGGAGGTCATGAAGTTGACTCCATGCATGAACATGCAAGCCAGAGCGCGCACGCGTGTGCCCAGCATTTTCCATTGTTTGTGCATAACTTCCAACAACCATATCTCATTCATTTCAGCTCCATTTTCAATGAACCAAAGCTCATTTTAATCCTCATTCCAAGAGCTATTGATAGGTCTCAAAAAGCCAAGAAACGCACGAGCCATTTGTGAGAAAATTGGAAGTGAACAAGAGGATGCAAGGCTGTTTGTGCAGAGGTGTATTTGCATATTTTTGTGTTGATGTTGCAAGTTGTTTTTAGGCAAGCAAGGCTAGGATTCGAAGCAAGCATGCCAGCATACATTTTGCCATAAAAGCCCAAACAGTTTGAGCATTTTCTCTCACACTCATGCCATGCACCATTTTATTTTCTTGCTATATCAAGTAAGGTTGAGGAATGGATCACGTGAGCATCTTTCACCACTTAGCCAGCTCATCAAAACGCAGCCAAGAAAGGTGTGAGGAGCATCAAAACGCAAGCTGACTCATAACACCTTTTTTTGATCATTTTTGCTCCCAACGGATTTATTGATAAAAGACTGATGTACCCTCTTGATTATGTGCTGAATATAAATAGGAAGCTTCCTATTTGCTCAGAAGCTCTCTCTTTCTCGTTTCTAGATCAACACAAACTCTGCATTTTTCAATTTTTTCTCATGTTTTGAAGTGGCTGCAAATCGTATTTGTGAGGGATTTTCTTCATCATCCTAGCTTCATTGAAGTCTCAAGAGCAACCAGGTGGAGTTTTCTCTTCAATTTCAGAGGCATATTTGGATTTATTTTCCAAATCAAGAGGTAACTTCCAAACTTTAAATCTGGATTTCTAGCTTGCAATTGATGAATATGAGCTATACATGCGTGGTTAGCTGGCCAAACAATAGGTTTGATGTATAATTGCGTCTGTTTTTGAAAAATATTGCACATCATGATGTTCTGAAAATCCAGATTTGGATGATTTTTGTGATTTTCTCGTTCTGATTTCTTGATGTGTGGTGGATCTTTTGGATTTTTACAAGTTGTGTGTTGTAGCTTGCCATGTGAACTTTAATCTGAGCTTTGAATCACTTGATTTGGTTGAGAAATGAGATAGTTATGAATGTCAGAAGTAGCTTGCATGAAACTGACCTTACATGCATTTTAGGGCTTTGGCTGAAGGTTGAAGATGATGCGTGGCATCATATCTGATTGGTTGCTTGCATTTTGTATTTTCATTTAATTAATTTTGTAATTAGCATCTTTAACCAATTTGTTTTGCATCCAAAAATTACAAAAAAATACCATAGACTCACATTGACCTCAAGTATTTTGTGGAATTTTTTCCAAATTTTTAAAAATGTTTTGACCAATTAAATAAATTCTGAGATTAATTAATTGTGTTTCAATTGAAAATTTATAAAAAAATACTTTCTCATGCTGAAAAATACCAAAAGAAATATTCTAAACCCTCTAAGGGATTAATTTTGCATTCTGAATTTTTGCATTTTTTCCATAATTAAATGATTTCATGCATTATATTGCGTTTCATGCATTATATTGCATTTTATGCATATTTAAATTATTTAAAATACTTTTCTGCATATAAAAAATACATAAAAAATATTATAGTTCATTTAAATCATGCACCATGGATTTCTGAATTTTATTTCATAATCCTTGCATTTTTTGCATAAATAAATAATTTCATGCATTATATTGCATTTCATGCATATTTAAATTATTTAAAATACTTTTCTGCATATAAAAAATACATAAAAAAATATTTTAGTTCATTTAAATCATGCATCACACATTTCTGATTTTTATTTTATAATTTTGTCATTTTTGCATAATTAAATCAATTTTTGCATTAAATACATGATTTGCATTATGCATTTTGCATTTTTATTGCTTTTATCATCTTTCCTTGAAAAATAAAAAATTACAAAAATAGTTTTGATCATGTTTGGGATGTTAGGTCACTGTTTCTAAGTTTTGTGGATTTTTATTTCTGACTTTTGTATTTTTTACAAAATTTTTCTTGTTTATTGGTCATATAAGCATAAATGTTGAACTAATGTTGACTTGATTTTATTTTGACCTTTCCATGGACTTTTGAATTGAGCAAGGGTATGTCTCTGACTTGTAAGGGATTTGAGCTCATTAGTTCATTTTTGCTTGGATTTTATATTTCATTTTTTATTTTTGTGGAATTTCTAAGGTGAATATACCTCTTGGCCTAGTGTAATTGAGTCTAGCTTCAATTTGAAGCTTGTGGACATGATTTAAGGGCAAGCTTTGGGTATGTGATGATCATTTGAATGCTCTATTGATGTGTAAACATGTTTTAATTCATTGGAAATTACATGTTGATCATTTGGTTTCTACCTTGAGCATAAAGTTTGTGTGGTTCCCAAAACCTTACTTTGTTGGTGTCTTGATTCTTAGACCATGTTCATGTACAAATTGTGTTTCTAATTGATGTTTAGGGGTATGAAAAGCTCAAGGATAGTCTTCTAAATATTTGAGAGACATTTGACCTCATGGGATCATCTTGGTCTTTTAATTAGAAGATGTTCGATCTTTGTTTCACTTGTTGCATTCTTGTGTGCATGGATTTTGGGGTGAGGAATGCATTCATGCAATCTCTTGGGAATTTACTTCTCATTTCCTTACTTCATCCTCATAGAATATTTAGGGCCTTGATTCCAGTTTGATTGACTCATTTAAGCCCCTAATTTGCTCAAGTTCATGTTAACTTTGTTGTTAGAATGACACCACCTTACGGTTATGGTTGTAATACTTGTGTTATGTGCATCATGTATAGTTTTAGAAGTCCAATTCCAATTAGATCATTGATCTTCACTTCTGACTTTGTGAATTATGTAATCAATAATTCAATGCTCTTTGATTCATTGACTTGCACTCAATTGTAATGTCATCATGATGACCTAGAAGAGCTAGATCTTCCTTTTCTTCTATTGTTTGATTGGACCATACCTTAAGGGATTATAGGTTCATGATTTTTGAGGAATGTCACTTCAATTGACATTACCTTAAGCTCATAAAAAGCACGTTGTGAGGGTTCTATCATCACCCTATAACATACAAGATTTCATCCCCTTCCTACAAATCTTAATCAATGTTGTTTGATCTAAGATAGGTGGTATTTACTTTAGATGATTTTGTTTATCAAATAGGTGATTTGTTTGTGTATGGAAGTTTTATATTCTACATTTGGTTGCTCATGAATCATATCTTGAGTTAAACTTATGACACAAATCACACATAGTTTTAATTTTCTAATTAAAACTACTTTGTTTAAATGTTTCTTAAGTGTCATGTTTAGATGCTTTCAAACCCTAATTTAATGTACTTGTGTATGTAAGCTTTTTACTTTGTTTGAATTGCTTATGTTTATGGTTTACTTAGGTCTTAAACTACTGACCTTGTGTGTCACATTACTTTCTCATCTTGCCTCTTCACCATAATTGATTCGTTAACTTGCATGCTTACTTAAAACTAACTCTAGGGTTTAGAATCGCTCTTTTCCATTATTAATTTTTGTACCATGAATGTTGGTGAGGCATGATGATTGATAATTGTTTTGTGTTTGTGTGTTCTACCACTCATCTCACTTGTATATAACATTTGACACAAACATGTTTGAATACATTAATAAGCACTTTCATGTTTTCTTTGGATGGGCATTCATGTTTTCCTATTGAAAGTTGCTCATGAAAAGGGTTTTGAAGATTGTACATGACATGAGTGCATCTCTACCATGATAACTACTGACTTTTATCATTCTCCATCATCTAAATGTTCATACCTCTTCACCTATGCCATGCCATGTTTCATTTGATGCCTAGGTGCATGTTTAGGACAAATTCTTGTTTAGTTCTTCTTGTATTAGCTTTGTGTAGGTTTTCTTTTGAAATGATTGTAATTTGTTTGTGCCTAACATGTATGTGATATCCATATTTCCATCACTGACTTCACTCAAAAATGACACCACAAGGCATTTTCACAATCACACATCTATGCACATTTCACCACACACTTCTAGATGCATACTTAGGTTTTCCTAGCTTCCTTTGTTTGTGAATCTTCATGATGGTTATGTGTATGATGATAATGCATTCTTACCATGCTAGCTACTTCCTTCCATATCTTTGTATTCTATGAGGTTCATTCCGTTCCATTCATGCATTAACCATGCTTCATCCCATCCCTAGTTGCATTCTAGGTCAAGCTTTAACTAGTTTTTGTGTAGATGTTGTATATGTGCAAGTTGAAGCATCTTATGACTTGATAGTGTATAACTTGAGTAGTTCTTCATTGTATGTTGCTGTTGATCCCACCACTATTTGACACTTAGCACATGTAAGCACAAACACACACGCACGCACACACATGTTTACCCGCGTTTGCACGAATCGAATGCATTTCTCTTGAGTGTTTTGCTTGTGAATTCTTTGAATGCATGTTTAGATGATCTTGTTGATGAAGTAATACGTTTGCTACTGTAACTTGTGTATTCTAATATTTCTTGGTTCATTTCTTTTCATCTTTGCCTTTCCCTGGCTTCTTTTAGCTTGTAAACACTTCCTAGGTTAAGCATTTCAACTAGTTTTTGCACTAATGTCGTAATTGCATTTTTGTGACATTTCCCTTTATGATTTGGTTATAAATTCTTTCATATGATGTTTGGTACTGTAATATCTTCATCTTGACACCTTCTTTGCATGTCATAAGTCCCACACACTTAGATGCACTACACTACACGCGTTTGTTGCATGTTTGCGCACTTTTTGGTAGATTTTTGTTATTGAATCTTTGTGGTTTATTGGTATGATGTATATGAACATTAACATGATTAGTTACTGACTTTTGTGTCATTTCATTCTTTAATTGTCCATTAATTTCATCCAAGTCTAACGCTTCGCACAATTAGTTCTTTGCATGCTTTTAGGACTAGTTTCGACCTAGTTTGTGAGTTAACTTGTATATGTGTGCTTATAATGATGTTTGGTGTTTGTTAAAGGTTTGTATGAACTTTGTAAATGAATGTTGTGTCTATTGACCTCACTTCACATGACACCTTGTATGAACATCATTCACTCAAATTCCACTACATCTTCTTCTTCTTCTTCATCTTCTTTCCTTTTTAGCACTTGTTAGTGCTCAGTTTGTGTGCTTTTGCCAAAGCATTTTACTTGATTCTACCCCCTTTCTCACTTGGTTTTCTAACCAAGATGATTGACTTTATAGATTCCCCTTAGTTTTGCTCGATTGGTTTAGTTATCGAGTTTAGACATTAAGTTAGGCATCCATGTATGATAACTTTAGGTAGATTCTTCCCTTTGCTTATATCCATAACTTAGGATCAACTTTGTATGATAACATTAGGATTAGAAATAGGTTAGTTTCCCTTAGCCATTTTACCTTTATCCTTTTGCATTCTTAAAACTAAAATCTTGTTTTGTCAAGTGCATTAAAACACTCTAATGATCTGAAACTTTTTGCAAAGTAAAAGATACAAACCAATTAGTGTTAAGATGTTTCATCATCCTGTTTGTTGTTGATGCTTCGACGTCCTGTTGATGATGTTTCACCATCTCATCCTCTGATGTTTTGCCATCTCATCCTCTGATGTCTCGCCATATCATCCTTTGATGTCTCGTCATCCCGTCTGTAGCTGATGTTTCGTCATCATGGAGGTGTTTCGTCATCGTTTTCTGTTTCGTCTACTAATCTTAAAAACACAAACCAACTAAAATAAGTGAGCTGAACTACGATGCTCTGACTTTCCCATTGCACGAGGGAATACGTAGGCATCCTATCGCGGGGCTAGATCAAGCAACCTTTGTAAATATTTCCTTCTTTTCCCCGTGTTTTCTTTCCTTTATTATTTTCTTTATTTCTTTTTTCTTCTTTTCTTTTTGCATACATTATACCATATACAAATATAGTTAGACCTTTACACCCATTAGATAGAAAGTAAAAGTGGATACCGTAGAGTACTACGGATATGTGGGGTGCTAATCCCTTCCCCTCGCGTAACATACTTCCTTACCCGATCTCTTGGTTGCAAGATTGTGATTTCTCCGTTCCATGTTTACTCAATGTTTACCTTTCCCTCTTGGCGGGATAAAAAACGTTCGATGGCGACTTCATTGATATATAATTATATCCTTTCATTTTTCGACCGGGTGTTTCAGCTGGCGACTTCACTGGGGAGCAGTTGACCTATTGCTAGTCCGTTCAGAAGTCGATCCTAGCTTTTATTTTCTTTTCTTTTGGGTGTTTATTTGTTTTGTTTATTGCTTTATAGTTTGTTTTTTATTATTTGTATATATGTACCTGTACATGTTTGCATGCATCTACATCTGGCTATATTATTCTGTCTGTTGTTGTGTTGTTGTTTCTTTGGTGGGTGGGAGTTACAAGAGGTAAAAGGCCCACTACCCAGGTCAGTGACATATAGGATAGAAGAATTTTCATGTAAAATCTCGCATCCCGTGATGCGTGTGAGGAGGCATGAAGTACCAAACTCAGACGAGGTCCGATTGACGGTACTTTCGCCCTACATCCTTTGTGTAGCAAGCGAAGTGCTCGATAAAGAATCATCGACTTTGTTAATCATTAGGTACCCAGTTGTGTCTAGAATTACCCGTGAGGTTGGGTTGGGACATGTACAGATGTTGACTTATGTTACTTGGGTTCTTTGGTTATTGGTTATGTCACCTACGGTCTTCTTCATCAACGAAACAGTGTTCAACTAGTCTCCGAGTCAGGTTGTGGGGTCATCACTAAAAGATGGATACTGAAAAGAAGACTAATTACAGACATCACCCAATGTACAAGTTCCCCGCTCCAGCTCTTGAGTGTTTGATTTTGTTGGCCAAGAGGTCCCCTCTGGAGGTTGTTGTTGAGTTTACCAAGGACTATGGAAGGATTCTGTCATATTTAAATTACCCTCTCAGTGAATACCAGGAAGATGGTCTTAAAGCTTTGTTCCAGTTCTACGACCGAGAGTTAAGATGCTTTGTGTTTCCAGATTATCTGTTGTTGCCTACCTTAGAAGAATATTCTAATCTTTTAGACATTCTAGTGCTTCATCAAGTGCCTTTCCACATTGTTATGGGAAAACCTACTGATGACCAGGTTGTTGTTGCCTTGTTCTTAGAGAAGTCGGTGATTTCAGCTAACGCTGCGAAAAAAGGGGCCGTGAAAGGTTTTCATCTAGGATTTCTGCTGAGAGAAGCTAATGCTAAAGCTGCGAAGTTTGATTAGAGAGGTTTTAATGCCATTTTGGCTTGTTGTATCTATGGCATGGTCTTGTTCCCAAATGAGCCCAAATTCATTGATGAGAATGCTATCACTTTGTTCATTCAGAAAAATCCTGTTCCAACACTCTTGGGAGATCTATATCATTCCATTCATTCAAAAAGTTACAAAGGAAAGGGTGGTTTGGTCCATTGTTGCGCTCCACTTTTGTATCAATGGTTCCAAAGTTTCCTCCCTTGTGCGGTGCTTTTGTGGATACTCAACATACTATGCGGTGGGTGCCTCGCTTAATGGCTCTCACATCTCAGGATATCAGTTGGTATAGGCATGTTATGACTATGATGGATAGAGAAAGTATAATTGTCCGTTGTGGAGAGTTCCCTAATGTACCTCTCATGGGTATACGAGGTGGCGTCAACTATAATCCATTCCTTGCTTTGAGACAATTGGGGTATGCTCTGATAGGCCCTCCTAGTGAAGAGTGTGTGCGAGAGACTTTGTGTTTTGACATACCAGATATTACCGGATCTTTGAAAGAGTTGTTCAAGCTTGGAAGAGAATTCACCTTGAAGAAGGATAGTTCTTCGGCAAGAAGGATCCTACAACGTATGCGTCATTTGTCCAGTAGATTGAAGGAAGAAAAGAAGATCGACAATGGCCTTCTATTACCGGAGTTGCACCTTTCCATCCTCAAGCTACTGATGTTCCAGATGTTGTGCCCAATGGAGATTATGAGCGAGTGCGCGCTCAAAACCGCCTTCTACTAGAAGAAAAAGAGACTCTAACCGTGAGGTGTTTGGTTGCTACTCAAGAAAAGAACCAGTTGGCTCACAAGCTCAAGAAGTTTGAGGGAGAGACGTCTGACGCTGCAAGGAAGAGATCTAGGTTTGAAGGGGAGATGATGTCATTGGAAGATCACATGAGAGCTATATTAGAGATTGAGAAGAAAAGTAAAGATTCCAAGGTTGAATTGGAGAAGAAGCATAAAGCAAAGATCAGAAGCCTAGAAAAGAAGATTCTAAAGGAAACCACTCGGAGAGCAGCATTCGAAGACCAGCTCAGAGAGAAGGATGTTCAACTATCTTTGGCAATAGAAGAAATTGGGCAGCTCAAGATTCAGTTGGGAATTCAGGAGTCCGCAGGCTTTCCTATGTCAGATTTTTAGGCTTATAGTTTCATCTTATGTTTCAAAAGAGAATCACCATCAGGCTTGTTGATGGGTTTCCACTTTACATTTTATTGTCAGAATCTTTAGCATCTTTGTTTGTATTATTGTTGAAGTGCTTTGTGGAACTATTTGTTTCTATTAATTTAATGAGATTTGGTTCAATCGGTGTTCGTCACTTCATCTTGTGCTATTGCCCAAAAACTTGGCTACGAGTATTAGAATCCTAGAAATATATAAACATGTCATTGCATGCATTGCATGTATTGCATATATATTCATGCATATACATACCTCATGCATAACAGGTTTCTGGTTGGTGTTCTTGTTCTGACTTTACCTTTATTATCAGAGGAGATTCAAGACGACAATTCACCGTTACTCTACCCGAAGTAATTTTCCGAGGCAGATGGAGCAGATACAAGCAGAGCTTGCTGAGTTAAGGATCTAGATGGCTACCCAGATGACTCAGTTCATGGAGGCGATCCCGAATTCAAACCGCAGACAGGATGAGTTGACTACTTTGGTCAACAATCAAGTTCGTAACCGGGCTGATGCTGAGAATCAGGGGCTGTTTGCTGATGTTTCTGTTGGGCTGGATAATGTGCAAGACCAGGCTTTCGTGAATCTTCACGGACCTCAAGGAAATCCTTTTGATCTTCGTGGTGCTAACCAGGGGCAGTTTCCCCCGCCTCCGGGCTCTCAGCTTGTGGGGAATCACAGAGGTAATCTAGTTGTTGTGAGGGGTAATCAGGAACGTGATCATGATTTTGAGCAGGATGAAGATGGTTTTCTGTTCATTCTGACCCAGTTTCCCTATTGAAGATAGGAGGTACCGTCAATTGGAGGAACGTTTGAAGGCTGTTGAAGGAGAAGGCATCTTTGGCATGGATGCTAATGATCTTAGGTTGGTGTCAGGGGTGAGGGTTCCCCCAAAGTTCAAGCCTCCGGTGTTTAAGAAATACAATGGATCGTCTTGTCCGGTGACTCATGCCACTGCTTACTTCAGGAAGATATCAGTTCATACTCACGATCAAAGGTTGTTGATTCACTATTTCCAGGATAGCTTGACCGGTGCATCCTTGGAATGGTATATGAAGCTAGAAAGGACCCACATTCGCTTTTGGAATGACTTGGTTCGTGCTTTTGTTAAGCATTATCATTACAACAAGGATCTGGCGCCTAATCGTACTCAGTTGCAAAGTTTATCACAAGGTCCGAATGAATCTTTCAAGGAATATGCGCAGAAGTGGCGCGAGTTGGCTGCAAGGGTTCAACCTCCTTTATTGGAGATAGAACTAATTGATATGTTTATGAATACTCTACAAGGGCCTTTCTATGATCGTATGATCGAGGCTACATCTGCAAGATTTGTTGAATTGGTAATGGTAGGAGAGAGGATAGAGGCTGGAATAAAAACAGGAAGGATTCAGGTTAGTGGTTCGGGAACTTCTTCGAGTGGAAGTAAGAAGCCGTGTTGCTCACCCCAAGAAGAGAGAGGGGGAAACCAGTTATATTCATGCTTACGAGAGAAGAAATAGAAGACAATATCCACAACAGATCAATGTTGTGTCTATTCCTGCAAATGCTCCTCAACAGCAGCAACCACAACAAGCTAGACAACAGAATGTTCCGAGGCAAAACAATAATTATCAACAAAGGCATCCAAGGAATTTTGATCCGTTGCCGATGAGCTATGCCCAAGCCCTGCAACATTTGCTCGATCTGAAGTTGGTTAGTCTGAGATAGATGCCTGTTAATCCTGATCGTCGTCCAGCTAATTATGATGCCAATGCAAGATGTGAATTCCATTATGGTGGCGTGGGTCATTCAGTTGAGAATTATTATGCTCTGAAGTGTAAGATCTAGGATTTACTCGATTCCAAGGCTATTCAGTTTGAAGCTGCAGCGGGACCAAATGTTATTCAGCATCCTATGCCATTACATGACGGCGTAGCTGTTAATGCCATTATTGAGGATGGAGAATGGTTGGATTTGGTTATGGACGTCAATCATGTGACTACTTCTCTTCCTTATGTCAAGAGGTACTTGAGTGATAATGGTATTTTCCCGAGTTATGATCCAGTTTGTTGCAAGTGTGGGGGACGGCCAAAAGGTTGTGATGACCTGAAGACGCGTATTTAGGAATTGATGAATGATGGTTCTCTTCAGTTCGGTAGAGCCAAGAAGTACAGAAAGGTGACTCAAGCAGATGTTTCGGTGCCGCCAAGCCAATACCACTGATGATTACTCTGCCTGGTCCTATGCCATATGATAGTGAGAAGGCAATCCCTTGGAATTATGGCGTTGATGTGTATTATCATAGGGTGAAACAAGACTCTGGTCCATCTGAAAACAGCTCTGTGAAAGATAATGATATGGATGTCAATAACTTTTCTAGTGAAGGTCGTGTGATGAGAAGTGGAAGAGTTTTAATTCCTCCAAATGTTCAGAATAATGCAGATGCTTTAGCTAAGGCGAAAGGCAAGCAAGTGATGGTCGATGGTCAAAGATCTGAGCAGATTAATGCGCCTAAGCCTTTTGTTGCAACTGATACATCTTCGACCCCAGAGGCCGAGGTTGAAGAATTGATGAGATTGATAAGGAAGAGTGACTATAATATTGTTGAGCAATTACACCATACCCCGTCTAAGATGTCTATGCTGTCTTTGTTAATTTATTCTGAGGCTCATAGGAATGCTCTGATGAAACTGTTGAAGAATGCTTTTGTTCCCCAAGAGATCACAATGGGTCAATTTGAAATATTATGTGCCAGTATATCATCCAAAAACGGGCTAGGCTTCACAGATTTCAATCTTCCACCCGAAGGTCATAATCATAACAAAGCTTTACACATCTCTATAGAGTGCAAGGGCACAACCTTGTCTAGGGTCTTGGTGGATATCGGGTCGTCATTGAATGTACTACCCAAGAAGGCACTCATGAAGATTGACTATGCTGGTTTAGAGTTGCGTCCTAGTGACCTTGTTGTAAAGGCGTTTGATGGCTCGAAGAGGTCTGTGTTTGGAGAGATTGATTTATCGATCAAGGTGGGCAAGAAGACATTTACTTCCACTTTCTATGTGATGGATATTAATCCGGCTTATTGTTGTCTTTTGGGACGTCCTTAGATTCATAAGGTCGGTGCAGTCACTTCCACCCTTCATCAGAAACTTAAGTATCCTCTTGATGGAAAGACAATCACTGTTTGTGGCGAGGAGGAGTACATTGTAAGCCACTTGGCTTCTTTCCGCTATGTGGAAATTGAGGGAGAAATACACGAGACTCCGTTTCAAGCTTTTGAGACTGTTTAGATGATCAAGACTCCGCCTGTTAAGGATAAGAAGAAAGTTGAGACCTCTTTGGCTTCGTTGAAAGATGCTCGAGCCCTGGTTGAGGCCAGTCGCCCTGAAGGTTGGGGCAATATCGTGAAGGTTAACCCGAAGTTTAACAAGTTTGGCTTGGGATTTGATCCTATCTTGCAAGTTGTTTTTAGGCAAGCAAGGCTAGGATTCGAAGCAAGCATGCCAGCATACATTTTGCCATAAAAGCCCAAACAGTTTGAGCATTTTCTCTCACACTCATGCCATGCACCATTTTATTTTTCTTGCTATATCAAGTAAGGTTGAGGAATGGATCATGTGAGCATCTTTCACCACTTAGCCAGCTCATCAAAATGCAGCCAAGAAAGGTGTGAGGAGCATCAAAATGCAAGCTGACTCATAACACCATTTTTTGATCATTTTTGCTCCCAACGGATTTATTGATAAAAGACTGATGTACCCTCTTGATTATGTGCTGAATATAAGTAGGAAGCTTCCTATTTGCTTAGAAGCTCTCTCCTTTTCGTTTCTAGATCAACACAAACTCTGCATTTTTCAATTTTTTCTCATGTTTTAAAGTGGCTGCAAATCGTATTTGTGAGGGATTTTCTTCATCATCCTAGCTTCATTGAAGTCTCAAGAGCAACCAGGTGGAGTTTTCTCTTCAATTTCAGAGGCATATTTGGATTTATTTTCCAAATCAAGAGGTAACTTCCAAACTTTAAATCTGGATTTCTAGCTTGCAATTAATGAATATGAGCTTATACATGCGTGGTTAGCTGGCCAAACAATAGGTTTGATGTATAATTGCGTCTGTTTTTGAAGAATATTGCACAACATGATGTTCTGAAAATCCAGATTTGGATGTTTTTTGTGATTTTCTCGTTCTGATTTCTTGATGTGTGGTGGATCTTTTGGATTTTTACAAGTTGTGTTGAAGCTTGCCATTTGAACTTTAATCTGAACTTTGAATCACTTAATTTGGTTGAGAAATGAGATAGTTATGAATGTCAGAAGTAGCTTGCATGAAACTGACCTTACACGCGTTTTAGGGCTTTGCCTGAAGGTTGAAGATGATGCGTGGCATCATCTGATTGGTTGCTTGCATTTTGTATTTTCATTTAATTAATTTTGTAATTAGCATCTTTAACCAATTTATTTTGCATCCAAAAATCATCCAAAAATTACAAAAAAAAAATACCATAGACTCACATTGACCTCATGCATTTTGTGGAATTTTTTCCAAAATTTTAAAAATGTTTTGACCAATTAAATAAATTCTGAGTTTAATTAATTGTGTTTCAATTGAAAATTTAGAAAAAAAATACTTTCTCATGTTGAAAAATACCACAAGAAATATTCTGAACCCTTTACGGAATTAATTTTGCATTCTGAATTTTATTTCATAATTTTTTCATTTTTTCCATAATTAAATAATTTCATGCATTATATTGCGTTTCATGCATTATCTTGCGTTTCATGCATTATATTGCATTTCATGCATATTTAAATTATTTAAAATACTTTTCTGCATATAAAAAATACATAAAAAATAGTATAGTTCATTTAAGTCATGCACCATGCATTTCTGAATTTTATTTCATAATCCTTGCATTTTTTGCATAAATAAATAATTCCATGCATTATATTGCATTTCATGCATATTTAAATTATTTAAAATACTTTTCTGCATATAAAAAATACATAAAAAAATATTTTAGTTCATTTAAATCATGCATCACACATTTCTGATTTTTATTTTATAATTTTGTCATTTTTGCATAATTAAATCAATTTTTGCATTAAATACATGATTTGCATTATGCATTTTGCATTTTTATTGCTTTTATCATCTTTCCTTGAAAAACAAAAAAATACAAAAATAGTTTTGATCATGTTTGGGATGTTAGGTCATTGTTTCTAAGTTTTGTGGATTTTTATTTCTGACTTTTGTATTTTTAACAAAAATTTTCTTGTTTATTGGTCATATAAGCATAAATGTTGAACTAGTGTTGACTTCTTGATTTTATTTTGACCTTTACATGGACTTTTGAATTGAGCAAGGATATGTCTCTGACTTGTAAGGGATTTGAGCTCATTAGTTCATTTTTGCTTGGATTTTATATTTCATTTTTTATTTTTGTGGAATTTCTAAGGTGAATATACCTCTTGGCCTAGTGTAATTGAGTCTAGCTTCAATTTGAAGCTCGTGGACATGATTTAAGGCCAAGCTATGGGTATGTGATGATCATTTGAATGCTCTATTGATGTGTAAACATGTTTTCATTCATTGGAAATTACATGTTGATCATTTGGTTTCTACCTTGAGCATAAAGTTTGTGTGGTTCCCAAAACCTTACTTTGTTGGTGTCTTGATTCTTAGACCATGTTCTTGTACAAATTGTGTTTCTAATTGATGCTTAGGGGTATGACAACCTCAAGGATAGTCTTATAAAGACTTGAGAGACATTTGACCTCATGGGATCATCTTGGTCTTTTAATTAGAAGATGTTTGATCTTTTTTTCACTTGTTGCATTCTTGTGTGCATGGATTATGGGGTGGGGAATGCATTCATGCAATCTTTTGGGAATTTACTTCTCATTTCCTTACTTCATCCTCATAGCATATTTAGGGCCTTGATTCCAGTTTGATTGACTAATTTAAGCCCATAATTTTCTCAAGTTCATGTTAACTTTGTTGTTAGAATGTCACCACCTTACAGTTATGGTTGTAATACTTGTGTTATGTGCATCATGTATGGTTTTAGAAGTCCAATTCCAATTAGATCATTGATCTTCACTTATGACTTTGTGAATTATGTAATCAATAATTCAATGCTCTTTGATTCATTGACTTGCACTCAATTGTAATGTCATCATGGTGACCTAGAAGAGCTAGATCTCCCTTTTCTTCTATTGTTTGATTGGACCATACCTTAAGGGATTATAGCTTCATGATTTTTTAGGAATGTCACTTCAATTGACATTACCTTAAGCTCATAAAAAGAACCTTGTGAGGGTTTTATCATCACCCTATGACATACAAGATTTCATCCCCTTCCTACAAATCTTAATCAATATCGTTTGATCTAAGATAGGTGGTATTTACTTTAGATGATTTTGTTCATCAAATAGGTGATTTGTTTGTGTATGGAAGTTTCATCTTCTACATTTGGTTGCTCATGAATCATATCTTGAGTTAAACTTATGACACAAATCACACATGGTTGTAATTTTCTAATTAAAACTACTTTGTTTAAATCTTTTTTAAGTGTCATGTTTAGATGCTTTCAAACCCTAATTCAATGTACTTGTGTATGTAAGCTTTTTACTTTGTTTGAATTGCTTATGTTTATGGTTTACTTAGGTCTTAAGCTACTGACCTTGTGTGTCACATTACTTTCTCATCTTGCCTCTTCACCATAATTGACTCGTTAACTTGCATGCTTACTTAAAACTAACTCTAGGGTTTAGAATCGCTCTTTTCCATTATTAATTTTTGTACCATGAATGTTGGTGAGGCATGATGATTGATAATTGTTTTGTGTTTGTGTGAGCATCATGTTTATGTTCTACCACTCATCTCACTTGTATATAACATTTGACACAAACATGTTCGAATACACACATAAGCACTTTCCATCACACATTTTCTTTGGATGCGCATTCATGTTTTCCTATTGAAAGTTGCTCATCAAAAGGGTTTTGATGATTGTACATGACATGAGTGCATCTCTATCATGATAACTACTGACTTTTATCATTCTCCATCATCTAAATGTTCATACCTTTTCACCTATGCCATGCCATGTTTCATTTGATGCCTAGGTGCATGTTTAGGACAAATTCTTGTTTAGTTCTTCTTGTATTAGCTTTGTGTAGGTTTTCTTTTGAAATGATTGTAATTTTTTTGTGCCTAACATGTATGTGATATCCATATTTCCATCACTGACTTCACTCAAAAATGACACCACAAGGCATGTTCACAATCACACATCTATGCACATTTCACCACACACTTCTAGATGCATACTTAGGTTTTCCTAGCTTCCTTTGTTTGTGAATTTTCATGAGGGTTATGTGTATAATGATAATGCATTCTTACCATGCTAGCTACTTCCTTCCATATCTTTGTATGCTATGAGGTTCATTCCTTTCCATTCATGCATTAACCATGCTTCATCCCATCCCTAGTTGCATTCTAGGTCAAGCCTTTAACTAGTTTTTGTGTAGATGTTGTATATGTGCAATTTGAAGCATCTTATGACTTGATAGTGTATAACTTGAGTAGTTCTTCATTGTATGTTGCTTCTGATCCCACCACTATTTGAAACTTAACACATGTAAGCACAAACACACATGCACGCACACACATGTTTACCCGCGCTTGCACGAATCGAATGCATTTCTCTTGAGTGTTTTTCTTGTGAATTCTTTGAATGCATGTTTAGATGATCTTGTTGATGAAGTAATATGTTTGCTAATGTAACTTGTGTATTCTAATATTTCTTGGTTCATTTCTTTTCATCTTTGCCTTTCCATGGCTTCTTTTAGCTTGTAAACACTTCCTAGGTTAAGCATTTCAACTAGTTTTCGCACTAATGTCGTAATTGCATCTTTGTGACATTTCCCTTTATGATTTGGTTATAAATTCTTTCATATGATGTTTGGTACTGTAATCTCTTCATCTTGACACCTTCTTTGCATGTCATAAGTCCCACACACTTAGATGCACTACACTACACGCGTTTGTTGCATGTTTGCGCACTTTTTGGTAGATTTTTGCTATTGAATCTTTGTGGTTTATCGGTATGATGTATATGAACATTAACATGATTAGTTACTGACTTTTGTGTCATTTCATTCTTTAATTGTCCATTAATTTCATCCAAGTCTAACGCTTCGCACAATTAGTTCTTTGCATGCTTTTAGGACTAGTTTCGACCTAGTTTGTGAATTAACTTGTATATGTGTGCTTATAATGATGTTTGGTGTTTGTTAAAGGTTTGTATGAACTTTGTAAATGAATGTTGTCTCTACTGACCTCACTTCATATGACACCTTGTATGAACATCATTCACTCAAATTCCACTACATCTTCTTCTTCTTCTTCTTCTTTCCTTTTTAGCAGTTGTTAGTGCTCAGTTTGCGTGCTTTTGCCAAAGCATTTTACTTGATTCTACCCCCTTTCTCACTTGGTTTTTTAACCAAGATGATTGACTTTATAGATTCCCCTTAGTTTTGCTCGATTGGTTTAGTTATCGAGTTTAGACATTAAGTTAGGCATCCATGTATGATAACTTTAGGTATATTCTTCCCTTTGCTTATATCCATAACTTAGGATCAACTTTGTATGATAACATTAGGATTAGAAATAGGTTAGTTTCCCTTAGCCATTTTACCTTTATCCTTTTGCATTCTTAAAACTAAAATCTTGTTTTGTCAAGTGCATTAAAACACTCTAATGATCTGAAACATTTTCCAAAGTAAAAGATACAAACCAATTAGTGTTAAGATGTTTAGTCGTCCTATTTTCTGTTGATGCTTCGACGTCCTGTTGTTGATGTTTCGCCATCTCATCCTCTGATGTTTTGCTATCTCATCCTCTGATGTCTCGCCATCTCATCCGTTTGCTGATGTTTCGTCATGCCGTCTGTAGCTGATGTTTCGTCATCATGGAGGTGTTTCGTCATTGTTTGCTGTTTCGTCTGCTAATCCTAAAAAACCACAAACCAACTAAAACAAGTGAGCCAAACTACGGCGCTCTGACTTTCCCATTGCACGAGGGAATACGTAGGCATCCTGTCGCGGGGCTAGATCGAGCAACCTTTGTAAATATTTCCTTCTTTTCCCCGTGTTTTCTTTCCTTTATTATTTTCTTTATTTCTTTATTCTTCTTTTCTTTTTGCATGCATTATACCATATACAGATATAGTTAGACCTTTACACCCATTATATAGAAAGTAAAAGCGGATATCGTAGAGTACTACGGATGTGTGGGGTGCTAATCCCTTCCCCTCGCATAACAGACTTCCTTACCCGATCTCTCGGTCGCAAGACCGTGATTTCTCTATTCTAGGTTCACTCGATGTTTACCTTTCCCTCTTGGCGGGATAACAAACGTTCGATGGCGACTTCATTGATATATAGCTATATCATTTGATTTTTCGGCCGGGTGTTTCACAAACAAATCAGTATAACTCATCGGATTGGCAACAAACCTCCTAGGAGTACGATTCTCTTGATGCCTCTAATTCTGTTGACGAGGTGCTTGCTGAGCTTGTGGTCGAGAAGTGGATATAGTCACTGCATTGACATGTGCTTTCTTTCTGCCATCATATACAACATTGGCTTCTCCCTTTTCTTTCTTGGGATGACCACTGTATGCCTTCTTCACACTGGAGGAACTTCCTCCCTCAGAATATTGAATTTTCCCAAATTTCAACCCACTCCCGATCCATTCACCATAACGAACCATCTTGGCAAAGCTTGCAGAAGTACTACATGCAACATAATAATGTCCAAACAGAGTGCTGGTGAACATATCAATCATTTCTCGCTTGACCATGGGTGGTTGAACTATAGCAGCAAGTTCTCTTTATTTTTGAGCATATTCTTTGAATGTTTGTCCCGATTTCTGAGACAAACCCAACAACTGTGTACGCTTTGGAGCCATGTCAATGTTGAACTGGTATTGTTGAATAAAAGCATTAACAAGATCACGCCACATCCTGATGTGACTTCTCTCCAGATGCATATATCATTCTAGTGATGCTCTAGTCAAACTTTCCTGGAAAAAGTGCATAAGCAACCTTTCATCCTCATTATACACCGCCATCTTGCAGAAATAAGCAATGATATGAGTTTTGGGACAAGTCGCCCATTATACTTATCAAACACAGGGACCTTGAATTTTGGTGGAAGTCTCACTCTAGGTGCCAGCCCCAAATCAGATAATCTAAACCCGACAATTTTTATCCCTATACAACTTTCAGCCTTTCTTCGAGCAAGCAGTTACCTTTGATCATCAGCCGGAAAATCAACTTCGCTACCATTCACATAATAAGCTTCATCATTCTGATCAACATCTGGACCCTGGGAACGAGGATGACCCCGAGTACGATGCCCTTACATCCCCTCATAAAATAAATAAGGCCCATGAGGTGGAGTAGGTGGTGGAGGCGAAGACCGACCATTGAGATGTAGCCCCTGACCACGAAGATGGTCGTTGACACCCAAATTAGCATTATGTGTCTCATGTTCAACACGTGGCTGGCCCATAGAAGCATCATCAAACGAATTACGACGGTCATCCTCTGGACGAAATCTCTCAACCAAAGCCCTCAACTCTTGCTATCCTCGATTCATGTTAGTGATAACCTCCATGAACTGAGTCATCTGCGCCTCCATCTGCGCTTTCATTGCTGCCATTTCTGCATGAAGTTGTTCCATCTGTCGCCATTCGTTGTTCCGAGTCAAGTAACGGTGGAAGTTTACAATTTTCTGCTAAATAAAAGTAGAAGCCGAGGATAAGAATTCCGCTCCAAACCTATTATGCATGGCATGTACATATATGAATGTTATGCATGTAATGTTATGCATGTAATGGCATATGTGAACATTTCCAAGATTCTTAACACTTTGACTCAAGTTTTAGGATTAAGCAAGATAATGGATACTAAAAAGTTTAATCATCATTAAATCTAAATCAAAGAAGTTTACAAACATTTGAACAATTGTTTTTGTAATTTATGCAAAAAAGGAGTAATCCCATCAATAAGTGTGATGGTGATTTCCCACAAAAGATAAATAACATAAATCTAGAAGTCAGACATAGGAAATCCTTCGGCATCTTGCGCTCCCATCTGAGTTTTGAAACGTTCCAACTCTCTGACGACAAGGGATAACTGGGCTTCTTTCTCTTGGATACGGGATTCATACGCCAACTTCTAATTATGCATTTGCTTCTTCAAGTCTTCGATTTGAGCCTTGTACTTCTTTTCTAAACCGACCACAACTTTTTAGTGCTCTTTTATGGGAATGGAGAAATCTTCAACTCTAGGCCGCTTCCTGGTTGCATCAGACGCTTCTCCTTTGAAATACTTGAGCTCGTGAGCCAATTGATTCTTTGTTTGAGTGGCAACAAGACAATTCACTGCTAATGTCTCCTTCTCTTCAAGCAAAAGGCGATTCTAAGCATCCACCCGCTCATAATCTCCTTTTGAGACAACATCTGAAATTAACTCTTGAAGATAAAAAGCTGCAGCTCCGGTAATGGAAGGCCACTGATGATCGTCGTTCCTTTCCTTAATCCACTAGATGTAGGAAGCATAGGCTGTGGGATCTTTCTTGCCAAAATATTGTCCTCCTTCAAGGTGGATGCTCTTTCACGCTTAAACAACCTTAGTCATCATCCCTGTAACATCAGACACGTCATAGTATAGAGTTTCCCGTGCAAAACTCGCATCAAGAGGTCCCATCAAACCATAACCCAATTGCCTCAAAGAAAGAGTTAGATTGTAATTAATACCTCCGCTTATACCCATGAGAGGGACATTAGGGATGTCTCCTCAACGGATGATGATCCTCTCACTTTCTGTCTTGGACTTTCACGTCTATTCTACCCAATATCTTGAGATGTGAGACCCATCAATCTTGGAACCCACCTCATAGTATGCTGAGTGTCAACAAAAGCACCGCTTCAGGGAAGAAAACCATGAAACCAATGATATAACAAAGGCGCACAACAATTTACAACTCCACCTTTCCCTTTAAAGCTCCTGGACTACATGGAATGGTAGACATCTCCCAGAAGAGTTGGAACGGGATTCTGCTAAATGAAAATGGAAATAACATTCATGTCAACAAACTTGGGCTCATTCGAAAATAAACACATCCCATAGATGCAGCAAGATAGAATGGCGTTAAAGCTCTTCTAGTCCTTCTTGACAAATCTGGCATTACCTTCCCGTAGTAGAAAACCCAAATGAAAACCTCTCACGGCCCCCTTGCTTGTAACATTAGCGGACACCACATATTTCTCCAAGTGAAGAGCATTGGCGATCTGATCATCGGTCGGTCTCTTCATAGAGGCATGGAAACGAACTTGATGCAAAATAGGAATGTCCAAGATACTAGGATACTCTTCCAATGTAGGTATTAACAAGTAATTAGGGAACACAATGCATCTCAACTCACAATCATAGAATTGGAAAAGGGCCTGGAGCCCGTCCTTCTGATATTCGGTCAAGGGAAACTTCAACCATGTATGAATTCTTCCATAATCTTTGGTAAACGTGCCAATATTCTCTGGTGTAGACTTTTTAGCCAATAAGAGGAGATCCTCAAGAGCAGGTGTGGGAAATTTTTACATTGGATGACATCTCTGATTGTTCTTCCTTTCAGTATCCATCCTCCAAAACGACTCACCAACTAGACTCAAAGGCTATAGAAATCCTGGAAATAAACAAATATGCATGTTAAAATATGCAAATTAAAAGTTTTTATGAATTCAATACTTTAGGACCATATCTCCTGTATGTTAAACCACTGTTGTACTGAAATCCCGGACAAATGTAACAAGGTCAAAAGCTTGACACCCAATCGAGATATCATGTAGAAACCAAATCTGAATATCACAGGTTCCAAGGTTCGGGGTCAAATTGGAACTCCATAGAAAATACCAGAAAATACAAAGTCACCATCAATAACCAGTCACCAATAGTACCTATAGTAATGATATCTCGCCCCAACTCACAGGGTAATTCTAGACACAACGGGGGTCCCTAATGATAAATAGATTCGATGATCCTTTATCGGGCACTTCTCTAACTACACAACACAATGTAGGGCGAAGCACCGTCAATCGAATCTCGTCTGAATTCGGTACTTCATGCCTCCTCACACGCACCACGGGATGCGGGATTCGATATGAACATCCATCTAACCTATATGTCATTGGTCGGGGTAGTGGACCTTTTACCTCAAGTAACACCCACCCAAATCAAGAGATCAACCAGTACAGCAGCAACCCATATACAGGATACATGAAAGCGATAAAGATGTCATATAGAATGCAATGCAAAGTATACAAAGGATGATGCGATAAAGAGAGTAAATAGATAAACACCCAATAGACATGAAACTAAAAGCTAGGATAAACTCCTGGACGGACCAACAATAGGTCAACTATCCCTAGTGGAGTCGCCGACTGAAACCACTCGGCTGAACTTCCGATTGATAGGGGTGTATCAATGGAGTCGCCATCGAACGTCTTTTTATCTCACGACGGAGAAAGGAAAACATCGAGTAAACCTGAAGGGGAGAGAAATCGCGGTCCTTCGACCGAGAGATCGAGAGAATCTAGGTAAGGGAGTTAGTTACGCGAGGGGAAGGGATTAGCACCCCACACTCCCGTAGTACTCTATGGTATCCACTTCTATTTTCTAGCTAAAGGGTGTGTTATATCTATCTATTCTCAAACGCTACAATGCATGCAAAAGAAAATGAAAAAAATAAAGAAACCACGGGGAAAATAAGGAAGTATTTACAAGTTGTGCTCAGTCGATCCCCGTGACAAGATGCCTACGTATTCCCGCGTGCAATGGGAAAGTCAGAGCGTCGTAGTTTGGCTCACTTGTTTTGGTGAGTTTTGTGTTTTTACTTGTGAAAAGGGTTTTAAACACAAGAAAATGTGCCCGTAAGTGAAAAGAGTTTGTCTTGGTTGGTTGCTTTTACCTTGAGAAATGAGTTCTAGCCATTATTAAGTGTTTTGTTTTCAAAAGAGAAAAGAAAGCAAGTTTTAGTTTTAATTACATGCAAGGATGCAAAAAGAAATTAGCAAAACAAAAGGGAGACTAGCTAAGTACTAACCCTAATGTTGTCATGTAAAGATTGGACCTCTGGTTGAGGATGTAAGGGAATCTCTACCTATGTCAATATGCAAAGGATGTAAATCCTAATGCCTAGACTCAAGAATCTATCCTAACCGAGCAGCCTTGGGAGAAAGCTATCCTATATCCGTCTTGGTTGTAGAACCAAGGGATGCAAAGGGATGAAGCAATCAAGTGCTTTGGCAGAAGCACACAAGCAATGTAATGCGCAAACAAATGTCAAGCAATTTGTAGGCATAGCCTACGTAGCAAATGATGCGAGTTCAACAGTAAATGCGAACCCCAGGAATGAGTGGAGAGTCAGAATAGGGAACTCTGCCCACTTTTGTTATCGACTCAATAGGAACAGTAATACGATTCGCAGGGGACGACTGCCGACCCTTTCCACTTGCCCATATATCATTGACTCGATAGTAGGAAATGTAAAAAGCGGGACTTTGCTTGGTGGTGCCACGTCGGGTGTCCTAACCACTTCTGACCTATGCAAGCACAATTTTAAACATAATGAAAGGCGCCTCCCTATGCACGGATGAGGACTTTAAACAAACCAAACACAATTAGCAAACATAAGCGCCCTAAACGGGTCTTTAAATAAACCAGAGGGGTTCCTGAACATGCTCCAACTACGGAAGCCCCATCGTGCATCTCTATTCCTACTTCTCATGGCAAAAGAAAGCTGTAAAGCCCTGCTTCTCATGATATCTAGAAAGCTGTAAGAGAATGCGATAAATGGTGTAGAAACTACCACACTGATATAAAATCCGAAGAGCACTGCAAGCTAAAGAAAACTCCAGAAAACTTCAAGTACTGCAGCCACGCAATAAGAATAAACCAGTGAGAAGAACTCAAGGTATCAAAACAAGCGGAATACACATTCATACGCATCCGAAGCAATAACACCTGCAAGAGAACTACGGAAGCAGACAATAGAATGTATGCATGTGCGCACAAGCAAAAGAACATATGTATACACGTTCCACTCGGGATATGCCTACAAGAAGGGAGTTAGACCCAAAAGGCAAGCAAAAGGAATGTATACGTGGGTATACAAACGTGAAATATCGAAGAAATGTTTCATACGTGTGTACAACACAAGCTCAAGCATTAAATACATCTCAAACTATGGTTAGGAATGTTAGAACACATGCTGTTTGCACTTGGAATTAAGAAAGAACAGAAAAAATAGTTCCAGGCCGCGCTAAGCCTGATATATCGCGCTAAGTGCGACCCAGATAGAAACTTTTGCGCTTAGCGCGCTCCTGGTGGCAGCTTTGGCGCTTAGCGCGCTCCTAGTGGTGCTAAGTATGGTCTATAACCTGCAGAATTTCCCTGTTTGATCGGAATCACCTGTCCATGCCATTCTCAATGCCAAAAGTCAATCCATGCGATCAAACAACAGTTCCAATGTTCATAAATGAAATTCAAATGCATGAACATGTAATGAATGCAATTAGAAGTGACAATTCCAACATTCTTAGATGAAATTCAAATGCGTGAATATGTAAGGAATGCAATTAGACAACAATTCCAATGTTCTAGATGAAATTCAAATGCATGAACATGTAAGGAATTCAATTAGACAACAATTCCAATGTTCTAAATGAAATTCAAATGCATGAACATGTAAGGAATGCAATTAGACAACAATTCCAATGTTCTAGATGAAATTGAAATGCTTGAACATGTAAGGAATGCAAGTCAAAGTAACAAATGATGTAATTCACATATATCAAGGACCGATGCATGAACATGTAAAGAATGCAAGTTGAATCAACAATTTTGATGCTCATGTGCAAGATTATGTATGAACATGTTAAGAATGTAAGTTGTATCAACAATTCTAAGGTTCATGTTCAAGATTATGTATGAACTTGTGAAGAATGTGAGTTCTAACGACAATCCTAATGCTCATATGCAAGATTATGTATGAACATGTTAAAAATGGAAGTTGTAACAACAATTCTATGCTCATATGCGAGGGGATATATGAACATGTTAAGAATGCAAGTTGAAACCACAATTCTAATGTTCATATGATAACAATCGATGCAAACAAGTCATGTTACAAAGAAATGTCGGAAGCTCATGTTAAGTTTAGGTTATGCATTAACACAAACACTTGGAATGCATATGCAATGGATTTATGTACAATGCATAAGATGCCTAGTGATCAAAATGCTTTGGAATCTACATGTCGACGCACTTTTGAATGTAAATTATACCTCAAATCAACATGAATCAATGCAATCCAATTAATCTAAATGCTCTCTAATGCATGTGCATGTAATAGATGATGCAAGATGCATAAATTTGTGTCCTGTATGCAAGGTAAATACAAATAAACAAGAGTATATGCATGCTATGTACAAAAATCCTCACACCGACACATATAACGTTGCAAAAAACCGATTCAAATCAAGGAATTCAAGAATGAAAATTCACAAATCAGAATCTACATGGAAACTGAAAGCAATAATAGCAATAATGGCTCAAAATAAGTGCTTAAACACTTACTTGAACTTGAAGTTTGAATCAAATTAAAGAGGAATTCCTTGTGCTCTTCAAAGAAAATACCAAATCAGCATCGACTTTATGATAATCCCTGAAATTAACCTTGAATTCTTGAGGAAAACTTGAAGTCTTCAATGGAAAATTGAAGAAGATGAAGAAGAAATCCTTGAATCTTGCAATTAAAGAGAAATTAAGATGAAAGCGTTCCTTCTATGTCAAATTCGAGCAGAAGAAGGAGAAGAAGATCAAGATTTAGTGAGATGAAGTTGCGATGAGAAAATCTGAAATCACAAGGCATGCTTAGCATGGTGAGGCGCGCTTAGCGCAGTCTGTGGTGGTGACAGGTGTTAGGCAGAGATTCGGTGGCAGCCTGTGATGGTTGCTTGGAGGGAAAGTTGAAGTTTGAACTTTGTTCCTCAATTTTGCTTTGTATTTGAGAGAGAATTGGAGTGTGATTGATAGTGAAAATTAAGCAAATGATTGTGTTGTTGTGATTTGTGAAGGCAAAAGTCTATTTATAGTTCTAAGAGTTGGGCCTAGATCCATAATCAAGCCTAAATCATGATTATCCGAATAATTCTCATAATTAATCAAAAACATCCAAAATCCGTGCGGAATTTGAAGTCGAAATGTAAACAAAAAGTGTTTGAAATGCATTTTTTCTTGAGTGAATCAAAATTTAGACTTGGTCGGGTGAACGGTCAGGGAGATATGAATTTTTGAAGTTTCAGCACAATTTTCAACAACTGGCACATGCAGAATTTGCAATGTGCTCTTCGAAGAAAATTCCTCGAATGAGGGTCTTCTGATCAAAATCTACAAATGAGTATTTATGAGGTAATCGAAGCCAACGAAATTTGTGTACTTTTAGCACTGGTCCGACGTCGTTTCAATGAAAATCGAGCGAGATATGATTTTTCGAAGTTCGCGTATCAGAAGAAAATTGCTCGGTCCAACTCAAAATCAACCCCAAAGAATAAAATTCCAGTATTGATTGGTGAGGAATCAGCTCTCTGGTTGAAAATGAAATTTGTAGAGGGCTTCGATACGGAATTTTAGGAATCAGTCCCTCTCAATTCCGAGTTTCCAGCTAGAAGATATGAACCATTTAGTGGGCAGAACGCGCGGTTCAACACTAAAATTCCGTTTAATCCACTGGACAAGTCAATTTCTTTGGGGACCTTCCTCACAAGACCTATTTCCGGCTTTCAAACAAAAGTTGTAGATAATAATGAGAGGGAGTTTCCAGTCAAAAATCATCAGAAAATACCCGACGCGCTGAGAGATACGCCTTCTAGAGTGCCCAAAATGCCCCGAAAACCCAAAATTTCACTTTATTGAGAAATAAACAAATGAGATATTTTTCTTGTTTTCCATTGGGGATACCTTGAAGCTGGTAACCTCATGATCAATGTTATGCATGCCACTACATGTATATTTTATGCAATCGAGTTATAAGTCAAAAATACGGGAAGGAAGAGGGTAAATTTTGGGGTACAATAGGTATGCTTGCCTTTCGTGACCTGAAGGTAGAAGATGATTGGACACTCAAGTACACTTGAAAATTTTCACTCGCTAGTATATGGAATGAGAGCGTCAGTTGACGATGTGCTGGAATGGTCTTATAGATGCTATTTGGAGTAGTTGATGCTGGAAAGTGAGTTGTACATTAGACTCCACGCATGTCTTGGAATGAGATTACTGGTATGTATTGGCGTAGTCAAAGATGGGCTTAAAGATGCCATCTGGAGTGATGAGGGAGTCATAATAAACCTTGGTCATGGATATATCTAAAATGAGTATTCTTCAGGCTGTAGATAGCTTTCCCGTCTTTTTTCGGGTATCAATCTGTGTCCTACTGCCTGGTGATAAATTTTCTGGTCGTTTAGATAGTTTTCCCGTCTTGTTTTGGGTATTAATCTTTGACCTTCTATATGGAAAATAACTTTCACCTGCAGGGGAAAATTTACATTGAAAGGATATTATTAGATCTATGCCGATTATGATGCATGCAAGTATATGATAATGCACATGTTAAGACTTATTATGAATAATGTATGAATGTAGAGGTTGTGGTATCTATCTTGAAGAGGATAAAAATGTTCTGCTGGGGATCTTTGATTTTTTGCTTGGGGATGTAGCGGTTGGCAACCCGGGATGGGGAATAATAGGAATGTGAATTCCTACGACGCACTATCTGACCAAGTTTCAAGTCTGGATATCAACGTTGTTGGGGGATGATAATCTTGAAAGGTACTCAACCGGAGATGAATATCCTGTATATAAACCTTGCTGGGGAATAATGTGATTTTGAATAGCCTACTCACATGATAAGTTGATTGATGATTTGTTACTACTCGGGGACTAATGTAACAAAGTTGACGTTAACTGCGCGGGGACTGATGTGACAATGTATACGATCACTACTCGGGGACTAACGTGATGATAGGATCACTGCTCGGGGACTGACGTGATGATGTTGATAGGATCACTGCTCGTGATGATGTTGATAGAGTTGATAGGATCACTCCTCGGGGACCAATGTGATAACTTGAGAGTGTAAAAAATGCATATAATCATTCAAAGAAATCATTGGACTTTATGCAAATAGATAAAAGTAAAAAATGGAATTGGAGAAGGGAAATTGTGTTAATTTTGAAAAGTGGGCCTATAGATAGGCAATTTATGTACAAAGAGACAAATATCCTAGTAAGAGGAAATTGTCGAAAGCATTTTGAAAAATAGTAAAAGCTATATGGAACCAATCTCGTCAAGTTTCAACTATGATATTGCTCATATATTTTCGACTATCTCATCCCCTTGTTGTTGGAAGAAAGTGATTGAACTGATCTGTGCCGTTTGAACTTGATATTAGTGTAGTCTGTTAATAGATGATCTTGACGAGACATAGTCGTACGCCTTAATCCCTAACTTTTGCCTAGACCTCCCTATCGGGTTTTCAACCTACCGGGATACCCTTTTTTGCCCAAGCCGCCTTTGTAGGTTTTCAACTTGCTGGGTGTACATTTTTTGTATATATGTCCTTAATTTTTGCCTGAACCTTTTTGGTTCACCAGGATGCCCTTATTTTTGCCTAGGCCAGTCAACCTAGCGGGTCTCGTTTATGTGTAGTATTTTTTTACTATGTCTGCGTTCACAGGGTGCGGGAAGTCTTCTCTATCCAAGTGCTTTGTATCATGGCTCCGCCGAAAAATATTGTCTTGACTACAAATGGCCCTTCATAGGTGAGAGGCCATTTTCCCCTGGGATCACCTTGTAGTAGGATGATGCGCTTGACTACTAGATCGCCAACTTGGTACGCTCGATGCTTGACCTTCTTGTTGAAGGCTTTGATCATTTGTTTATGATATATCTGTCTGTGGTAGATGGTTGCGAGCCGTTTCTCATCGATCAAGTTTATCTGGTCAAGTCGAAGCTGGACTCATTCGTCTTCATCTAACTCTGCGTCCTTGAGTAATCTGAGTGAGGGTATCTAAACTTCGATAGGTAGAACTGCTTCCATACCATATACGAGAGAGAATGGGGTTGCCCCTGTAGATGTTCGTACTGAAGTGTGATAACCGTGGAGAGCAAATGGCAACATCTCGTGCCAATCCTTATATGTCACTATCATCTTTTGTAAAATCTTATTCAGATTCTTGTGGCGGATTCCACTGAGCCATTCATCTTTGGCCGATATGGAGAAGAGTTGTGATGCTTTATCTTGAGCTGCATGCAGAGTTCAGTGATCATCTTGTTATTGAGATTGGTACCATTGTCTGTGATAATCCTTTCAGGGATGTCGTATCGGCAGATGAGGTTATTCTTGATGAATCGCGCCACAACATTCTTGGTAATAGATGCGTATGAGGCTTCTTCTACCCACTTAGTAAATTAATCGAGCATAAGGATAATAATCAGCTTCCATAGTGGACCAATAGTAACCTGCTCTCAGAATCTTCTTAGCCATTGCATGTCCAGTAGAATGAGTACAAAATGCACTTTCATGTAACTCTTCCATAATTCGTCCGGTTGTCTTCTGATCTACACTTTAGAGTAAGGTTAGGTCATGATTGCGTTTGTACAAGATGTCGTTACTGAGAAAGAACTTGGCGGAAAATCTTCTTAGGAACTTCTTATCATTGACAGATGCCCCTTCAGGGTATTCTTGAGCCTCAAAGTACCTCTTCACTTCGAAGAACCAAGGTTTCTATTCTACTCCTTCAATATCAAGTTCACAATAATATGCTGGTTCGTCTAGTCTTTCAATAGTGATTTTAGGAGCTTCGTTATCCCATCTAACTTTGGACATAGATGATATGGTAGCTAACGCGTCTGCCAGCTGATTCTCTTCTCGTGGAATATGCTCGAAAGTGATTTCTTCGAAGTAGGGGATTAGATTCAACATATGTTCTTGATACGGAATAAGGTTTGGATTCTTTGTATCTCATTCTCCCTTTGATACCCATGATGCACACTTCGTATTCAGCCATATTATTGGTACAGTCGAAACATAGTCTGGCGGTGAAAGGTGTATGACCGCCGTTGGGAGATGTAATTATGGCGCCAATATCGTTGCTAAGTGCGTTAGAAGCTCCATTGAAGACCATAGTCCATCGGGATCTTGGCTCAGGTCCTTCGTCTGGTCCAGGTTCTTCGTAATCGGTGACTAGCATAATATCCTCGTCTGGGAACTCGAAATGCATGGACTGATAGTCATCTACAGCTTGATGAGCCAAATGATCGGCTACTACACTTCCTTTGATCGCTTTCTGAGTAGTATACTGGATGTCGTATTCGGTTAAGATCATTTTCCATCTTGCTATTCTTCCAGAGAGAGCAGGTTTCTCAAATATGTATTTTATCGGATCCATCCTAGAGATCAACAAGGTAGTGTAAGTTAACATATACTGTCTTAGTCGGCGAGATGCCCAAGCCAAAGTGCTGCAAGTTTTCTCGAACTGTGAGTATCTTGTTTCACAGTCGATAAACATTTTGCTAAGGTAGTATATTACATAATCTTTTCGACCAGACTCATCGTGTTGCCCTAACATACACCCATTGAATTCTCTAGTACTATTAAGTACATGATGAGAGGTCTTCCTTGATTTTGTCAAAAGTTGTATGGAAATCGTTGTTCCATTTTACCACTTGATCTTTCTTCAGTAACTTGAAGATTGGCTCACAAGTAGCAGTTGGATATGGAATAAATCTAACAATGTAATTTAGTCGTCCTAAGAAACCTCTGACTTCCTTCTCGGTGTGAGGAGCTGACATTTCTTGAATATCTTTGACCTTGGTAGGGTCAACCTCGATACCTTTACCACTAACAACGAATCCCAAGAGCTTTCCAGATCTGACTCCAAAGGTGCATTTTCTCATATTTAGTCTCAATTTGTATTTCTTCAATCTATCAAACAATTTTCGCAAATGATCAAGATGTTCTTCTTTGGTTTGTGATCGAGCTATCATGTCGTCAACGTAGACCTCTATCTCATGATGGATCATATCATGGAATAAAGTCACCATAGCACGTTGATATGTGGCGCCAACATTATTCAACCCAAATGGCATGACCTTGTAACAGAAAGTGCCCCACTGTGTAACGAAAGTAGTCTTTTCCATGTCTTCGGGAACCATCTTGATTTGACTATAACCGGAGAAACCATGAAGGAGAAAACTTTATGATGTGCAGTATTGTCAACCAGGACATCAATATGTGGGAGCGGAAAATTATCTTTCATGCTCGCTTTATTCAGATCTCGGTAGTCTACACACATATGCACCTTAACATCCTTCTTAGGTACGGGTACCACGTTCAAAACGCACTGTGGATAAGAAGTAACGGCTTCGAAACCAGCATTGAACTGCTTCATAAATTCGGCTTTAATTTTCTTAGACATCTCGGGACGCATACGACGAACCTTCTGCTTCACAGGGAGAAAAAATCTCGGGACGCATACCACAATGTCAATATCTAGACCTGGCATGTCTTCGTAGGACCAAGCAAAAATCTCGATGTAATCTCCCAGCATCTGGATCAATCTTTCTTTAACAATGTTCTCAAGACCCGCTCATATCTTGATTTCTTTTCTATCTTCGTCGGTACCTAGATTCAAAACCTCGACTGGTTCTTCGTGTGGCTATATAGCCCTTTCCTCTTGTTGTAGTAGTCTGGCAAGTTCTCCTGGCACTTTACAATCTTCCTCACCTTTGTCTTCGGCTTGGTAGATCGGATTATCAAAGTCATATTTAGCAATAGCAGAGTCATTATCGACGAGATCCGAAGTGGATGTGGATCTGCAGTTTATTATGTGGGTGTGTGTAAGAACATATAGCTTTTGAAAGGGTGATAAATTAAAAAGAAAGACAGAGAGCAGAATATTTGAATGCAAAAGTCTAGTGATTTATTGAATGAAAATATGCGAGTGACAAATAATAACCCTCACAAACGAGCCGTGGTGCCTCGGGAAAGGCACTAGGCTTAGAGTTTATTGTTCAAAGCGTAAAAGCATAAAAACATAAAACAGAAAAAGAAATTACTCCTGTCTAAAGGATATTTGTATAACATCTTCAGCCTTCCAATTGTTGAGTCCGTTGTCTGGAGTTGGGAAGATCCAATTGTTGATGTTGAAGTCACAATCTTTGTCTTCTTCTATAGCATGAACTCCGTCTTTGTTGATGCGGAATGGAGGTCCCCCGGCAGTTCACGGCGTATCATCTTTTGTCCTTTGGAGGTGAAGCCCAAGCCAGTCTTGTCAGATTTGAATGGAAACTTAGGTAGCTGACCCCAAACGGTGCAACCTCCTTCTTCAATCACAGCTTTGGCGTCTTTCTGCGAGGCCATCTTCGGTGGAACTCTAGTAACCTTAGGAGTGACAAGAGAATCGACAGGCATGACTCGTGGAATTACTTCGAAATCTTGACAAGGAGTTTCGAAAAATTTTCCTTCCATATCAATGTATCGGAATGACTGCAAATGGCTTACTATGTATTCTTCTTCTCCGTATATTGTAACAATTTCCCCTTCACTGGGTACTTCAACTTCTGATGTAGAGTAGAGGTAACGGCGCCTGCCCCATGTATCCAAGTGCGTCCAAGTAGACAAGAATAAGCTGGAAGAATGTCCATCACAAATAAAGTAGAGTCAAAAGTCTATGAACCTACTTTGATCGGCAGATTGAGCTCTCTAAGTACTGTTCTTTTTGAACCATCAAAAGCTCTTACGATTATGTCACTAGGTTTCATGACCACTTCTTCAGCATTAAGTCGGTTGAGAGCACTCTTCGGCAGGACATTCAAAGTAGAGTCAGTATCCACCAATACGTGAGACAAAGTGATGCCCTTGCATTCAATAGAGATGTGCAAGGCTTTGTTGTGTTTTATTCTAGCAGGAGTCAGATCAGCATCAGAAAAGCCTAAACCATTATCTACAGTCAGGCTAGCAATACAACTTTCGAATTGGTCAGTAGTAGTATCTTGCGGTATATGAGCATTCTTCAGAAAATTCACCCAGGCTTTAGCATGAGTCTCGGAGCACAACAATAGAGCTAGCATGGAAATCTTGGACGGAGTCTGTCCTAACTGCTCCACAACATTGTAGTCGCTCTTTTTAATGATCTTTAGAATTTCCTCTATTTCTTGCTTGGAGGTATCTTCAGCAACTTCCTTTGGTACTTCTATCTGAGCAGGTTGAGTCACTTTCTCTTTCCCTCGAGCCTCGGGAGTTGGTTTAGTAGCAGGAATGCGAACTGGTGTAGTAGTATCCTTCGGAGGAGAGATATCTAGAGAAAACACTCTTTTGGTTCGAGTTACTTTGCTTGACCCGGTGATATTGTCAATGTCAAGACTTGTAACTTCAAATGTATTGTCTTCAATGGTTGATGGCTCTTGTTTAACGCCATAATAGTAGACTTTGGCTCCATAATTCCAAGGTATAGATTTGTTAGAGGAATATGTAATTGATCTGGGCGAGGTAATAATGAGAGGTTCCACTCTCTGGGTGCAGGATTGTCAGAGGTGATCCTTATTGTGTTCACATCAGCATATTCTTTGGGATAATCATCTCCCCATCCGGTTTCCTTGACCTCTTCAATTGCAATCTTATAGCTATCAGGAGCGGTATATTTAACCATGAAATCAAACTTTCCACTATGCTGCCCCAAGGTATCCCAGACTTCTCGTATGGCTTCGCTTACGTCTTCGATCTTCATATTTTTAGAAACATCTTTGCATAGACTCTCTATAGATGGAGGATTTAGGAATAGAACTTCTCAGTTATCCATCATGTGTTAAACACGTCTCTTCAACCAAGCACATCAGTCTGATTCAGATGCACACCAACGGTAGTCGTCAGGAAATCTTGGAAATAAACCGGCCTGTAACAAATCTTTCTTGACAATCATCAGGGGAATGGTCAGCTCATTCACATCAAAGACATATGAGTCGTTGTCAATGGCATTGGCACATTTACCATGGTCAAACATTGGTGCGTTGATCATATTTGGAGCATCAATTTCCCGAGCTTCAATCATATCTTGAATCTTGTTCTTTAGGGCCTAACAGTTGTTGGTGTCGTGCCCTGGGCTGTCCGAGTGGTATGCACACCTTGCATTAGGATTGTACTTTGGAGAGGAGGTGTTGACATGTTGAGGAGGATCCCTCAAAGTAATCAACTCTACTTTCAACATGTGTTATAGTACTTGAGATAATGGCATGTTTGTTGCACCCCAAAATTTACCCTCTTGATTTAGGCTTATGTTTCATCATAAACATCATATTGCATTGCATTCATACCTTGTGATAAGATCAAAGTTCTTTGGGTTCTCAAGTCCTCTACAAGCTAAGGAGGTTGATTGTGTTAGCATTCTCTTCTGAGGATTCTCAAACTCTCATATCTTTGGATCTTTCAAGTCACAATGATGTATTACATCTCAAGATATCCTATTTGTCTCATTGATTCCTCAAGAGCTGAAGTTTGCAAAGGATTGATGAGGAATTCATCTGTGGCATTCATCTGATGAAATTAGGGTTTTGGCCCATTGTGAAGTTTGAAGTTTGGATAAGTCAATTTCTTGAAGTTTTACCTTCCTATTATCATTTGAGTTATCATGTTTCAGAGAATTATTCGATACATTCAGAGGATTTGAGGTTTTGAAGCTTGAATGGCTATCTCCTAACACAAGGTGCATAATTAGGGTCTTAGGTATAATCAGGATTTCTCCATATTTTCCACTCAAATTTGATTCCACTTGTTTCTAAATGTTGTTAGACATCCATGGTTGAAATATTGAGGCTCAATTTTGAGTAGAAGCAAGTCAATTGATCACAAGGGGCAAAATGGTCATTTTGGTCAACATTAGTCAAAGTCATGAGTTGACCAAGTGGACTTTTGGTCAACCATCAATTCAAATATCATATTTTCATATTTCATGATCAAACCTATCATTGAACCAATAAAGTTGAAGAAATTAGGGTTAACTTGTTCTTGAAGTTATTTAAGGATAAATTTTTTTCTAAGTGTCCACCCTATGAAACTTTGACATGTCATAACTTTCTCAATTTTTACCCAATGGTTGCGTACCATCCATTTTTGGAAAGCTTGGAAAAAATCCTACAAATTTGTCATTGTGTAAAATTTCTCAAAAATGTACCATTTGAGAGATATTTGAGTTAGAAGTTTCATGCACAAGTTTTGACCTAGGCTGGGCAAGCTTGCAGTTTTCTAGGTTTCTCTGCGCGTACTTTCCACAAACAGGTGGTGGGCATAATCTTGAAGCTCATATCTTTTGATTCAGATGGAATTTGAGAATTCTACTTCGTGCACCTTGAAGCATGTCATGAGATCTTTAATTCGAGCTTTGAATCACATCATTTGGTTCAATATTGAGAAAGTTACAAGAATCACAAGTGGAGGCCATGAAACTGATTCCATGCCCGACCATGCAAACCCAGATGCGCGCGCATGTGCCTAGCCAGATTCCATGTTTATGCACAACTTCTGGCAGCCATAACTCACTCATTTCAGCTCCATTTTTAGTGAACCAATGCCCATTGTAATCCTCATTCCAAGAGCTCTTGATAGACCTTAGAAAGCCAGAATTCACACGAGCCATTAGTGAGAAATTGGAGCTTGAACAAGGTGATCCACAGGCTGTGTGCACAAAATGCATTTTCATGTTGTTTTTACAAGTTGTCTCTAGGCAAGCACAGGCTGGGAATCGAAGCACACTTGCCACCTCATTTTTTACCATAAAAAGCCCAAGCAATTTGAGTATTCTACACACCCTTGCCATGCACGAATTTTGCATTTTTTGCCATAATTAGTAAATTTGAGGAACAATCCATGTGATGCATTTTAACACACCTACACAACTCATCAAAACGCAGCCAAAGAGAGTGGATACAGGAGCAAAACGCAATGCTGACTCACCATGCCATTGCTTATGATTTTTGTGCTCTAACGGATTTATTGAGGGAAAGACTGATGTGCCCTTATTTTTATTCTCTCAATATAAGTAAGAAGCTTCCCATTGTGCTAGAGAGGGGGCTCATACTCGCTTTCCAGATCTAAAAACACTCTGCATTTTTCATTTTTCTCCTTGCTTGGAACTGCTGCAAATCGAGTTTGTGAAGGAATCTCTTTAATATTATAGCTTCATTGAAGTCTCAAGAGCAAGCCAGAGGGATTTTCTTTTCAATTTGAGGCCCATTTGGATTTATTTTCCAAATCAAGAGGTAACTGTTGAACTTTGAATCTGAGTTTTTAGCTTGCCATTGATGAATAAAAGCTTATACATGCGTGGTTAGCTGGCCAAACAATAGGTTTGATGTATATTTGCCTCTGTTTTTGAAGTGTGTTGCATAGCATGATGTTTTGAAATTCTGGATTTGGATGATTTTTATGATTTTCTCGCTCTGATTTCTTGATGCATGGTTGATCATTTTGATTTTTACAAGTTATGTGTTGTAGCTTGCCATATAACCTTTAATTTGAGCTTTGAATCGTTTGATTTGGTTAAGAAATAAGAGAGTTGTAGGGATCAGAAGTAGCATGCATGGCACTGGGTTCATACGCGTTTTTAGGGCTTGGCTAGAGGTTGAAGGTGATGCGTGGCATCATCTGATTCGTTGACTTCCTTTTTTTGTTTTCATTTAATTTATTTTATAATTAGCATATTTATCCATTTTATTTTGCATCCAAAATTACTCCAAAAATTACAAAAAAATTATCATAGACTCATATTGAGCCCTAATATTTTATGGTTTTTTTTCTAAAATTTTAAAAATGATTTGACTAATTAAATAAATTTTGAGATCAATTGGTTATGTTTTAATGGAAAAATTCATAAAAAATACTTTCCTATGATGAAAAATCCCACAAAAAATATTATGGATCCTCTAAGAGGTTAATTTTGAGTTTCTGAGTTTTATTTTATAATTTTGTTATTTTTGCATAATAAAATAATTTCATGCATTTTATTGCATTTCATGCATAATTAAATTGTTTAAAATATTTTTATCCATACAAAAAATGCATAAAAAATATTTTAGATCACTCAAATCATGCATTATGCATTTCTGAATTTTATTTTTTAATTTTGGTATTTTTGCATAATTAAATAATTTCATGCATTATATTGCATCTCATGCATAATTATAATTGTTTAAAATATTTTTATTCGCACAAAAAATGCACAAAAAAATATTTTAGAACATTCTATCCATGCATCATGCATCATGCATTTCTGATTTTTGTTTTATAATTTTGTTATTTTTGCATAACTAATTAAATTTAAGCATTAAATACATGATTTGCATTCCACATTTTGCATTTTTTTATTGTTTTTTTAATCATTTTTCCTTAAAAATAAAAATAGCAAAAATATTTTTGACCATGTTTGGGATGTTACATTACTGTTTTCAATTTTTGTAGGTTTTTATTTCTGACTTTTGTATTTTATACAAATTTTTCTTGTTTATTGGTTATGCAAGTTTAATTTTGAACTAGTGTTGCCTTTTTTTTATTTTATTTTGGTCCTTCCATGGACTTTTGAGTTGAGCAAGGATATGTCTCTGACTTGTAAGGGATTTGAGCTCATTAATTCTTTTTTTCTTGGATTTTATATCCCATCTTTCTATTTTTATGGAATTTCCAAAGTGAACATGCCCTTTGGCCTAGTGTAATTGAGTCAAGTTTCAATTTGAAGCTTATGGACATAATTTAAGGCCAATCTTTGGGTATGTGATGATCATTTGAACACTCTATTGATAGGTAAACATGTTTCCATTTATTGAAAATTACATGTTGATCATTTGGTTTTCACCTTGAGCATAAAGTTTGTATGACCTCCAAAACCCTAATTTGTAGATGCTTTGATTCTTAAACCATGTTCTTGTACAATTTTTGTTTCTAATTGATGCTTAGGGGTATGATAACCTCAACGATAGTCTTCTAAAGACTTGAGAGATATTTGACCTCATTGGATCGTCTTGATCCTTTACTTAGAAGGTGTTTCATCTTGGGTTGTTTTGTATGGATTGTGAGATATGAGGAATGCATTCATGCAATCCTTTGGGAGTTTACTTCTCATTTATTTATCTTATCCTCATGGCATGTTTAGGGCTTTGATTCCAACTTGGTTGATTCATTTAAGTTCCCTAACTTGCACAACTCATGGTAGTATTGTTGCTAAGATGTCATCACCTTGTAGCTATGGTTGTAACATTTGTATCATGTGTATCTTTCATGACATTAGTGATCCAATTCTAATTGAATTCTTAGTTTTTACTTCTAACTTTGTACATTATGTGATCATTAATTCCATGCTCTTTGATTCATTGACTTGCATTTAATTGTGAGATCATCATGATGACCTAAAAGAGCCAAATCTTCTTTCTCTTCTATTTTTTGGTTGGACAATACCTTAAGGGATTGTAGGTTCATGATGTTTGAGGTATGTTGCTTCAATCAACATTACTTTGAGCTCATAACAAGCATCTTGTGAGGGTTCTATCATCACCCTATGACATACAAGACTTCATTCCCTTCCTACATTATCTTAATCAATGTCGTTTGATCTAAGATAGGTGGTATTTATATTAGATGATTTTGTTCATCAAATAGGTGATTTGTTTGTGTATTGAAGTCTCATCTTCTACATTTGGTTGATCATGAATCATATCTTGTGTTAAACTTATGACACAAGTCACACATGGTTTTAATTTTCTAATTAAAACTATTTTGTTCAATCTTTCTCAAATGCCATAATTAACTAGTTTAGAGGTTTTCAAACCCTAATTTGACGTAGTTTTTGTATGTAAGATCTTTACCTCATTTGAAATGTATTTGTTTATAGTTTACTTAGGTCTTAAGCTACTGCCCTTGTGTGTCCCATTACCTTTCTCACCTTGCCTCTTCACCATGTTTGGCGCACTAATTTGTATGCTTACTTAAATTTAACTCTAGGGGTTTAAAATTGACCTTTTCCATTGCTAACCTTTGTACCATGAATGGTTGTGATGTATGATAAGTGTTTTGTGTTTGTATGAACATCATATTTATGTTCTCATCACTTATCTCACTTGTATATGACACTTGACAAAAGCATGTTTGAATACACACACAAACACTTTACATCACACATTCACACATTTATAGGATGCGCATTCATGTTTTCTTATTGAAAGTTGCTTATGAAAAGATTATGATGATTGTGTATATGACATGAATGCATCTCTACCATGATAACTACTGTCATTCATCCTTTTCCACCTTCTAAATGTTCATGCCTCTTCATCTATGCAATGCCATGCTTCATTTGATTCTTAGATGCATGTTTAGGCCAAATTCTTGACTAGTCTTCCTTGTATTAAATCTTGTGTAGATTTTCTTTTGAGGTGATTGTAATTTGTTTGTGTCTAACATGTATGTAATATCTATGTTTCCATCACTGACTTCACTCAAAAATGACACCACAAGGCATGTTCACAATTGCATATCTATGCACATTTCACTACACACTTCTAGATGCATACTTAGGCTCTCTTAGTTTCCTTTGTTTGTGAATCTTCATGATGATTATGTATATGATGATAATGTATTCTTACCATGCTAGCTACTTACTTCCATGTATTTTTATGCTATGAGGTTTATTCCTTTCCCTTCATGCATTAACCATGCTTCATTCGACTTCTAGTTGCATTCTAGGTCAAGTTCTTAACTAGTTTTTGTGTTAGTATTGTGTATGCACAATTTGCAATATCTTGTAACTTGATAGTGTATAGCATGAGTAGTTCTTCATTATGTGTTGCTTCTGATCCCACCATCATGTGACCCTAAGCATAAGTATGCTCAAGCACACACACGCACACACATATTTGCCCGCACTTGTATGAATCGAATGCATTTTTCTTAAGTGTTTTTCTTGTGAGTCCTTAGAGTGTATATTTGAATGATCCTATTGTTGAAATAATATTTTTGCTACTGTACTTTGTGTATCTTGGTATTTCTTGGTTCATCTCTTTTCATCTTTGCCTTTCCATGGCTTCTTTTAACTTGTAAACGCTTCCTAGGTTAAGCATTTCGACTAGTTTTCGCACTAATGTTGTAATTGCATTTTTTGTGACATTTTCTTTATGATTTGGTTATTAATTCTCTTATGTGATGTTGGTACTATAATCACTTCATCTTGACACCTTCTGTGCATATCATAAGTCTCACGCACTTAGATTCACTTCACTACACGCGATTGTTGCATGTTTACACACTTTTGATAGATTATGCTCTTGAATCTTTATGATTTATTTGTGTGATGTAAATGAAAAATTAACATGTTTAGCTACTGACTTTTGTGTAATTTTATTCTTTAATTGTCCATTAACTTCATCTAAGTCCAACGCTTCGCACAATTAGCTCTTCGTGTGCTTTTAGGACTAGTTTCGACCTAGTTTGTGAATTAACTTTGTATGTGTATGTTTATAATGATGTTTGATGTTTGTTAAGGGTTTGCATAAACTTTGTAAATGAATGTTGTGTCTACTGACCTCACTTCACATGACACTTTAGGTAGATTCTTCCCCTTGTTTATATCCATAACTTAGGATCAAATTTGTATGATAACATTAGGATTAGAAATAAGTTAGTTTCCCCTAGCTATTTTACCTTTATCCTTTTGCATCCTTAAAACTAAAATCTTGTTTTGTCAAGTGCATTAAAACACTTTAACAATGTGAAACTTTTTCTAAAGTAAAAGATACAAACCAATTAGTTTTAGGATGATTCGTTGTCCTGTTCGTTGTTGATGCTTCTCCGTCTTGCTGATGTTTCGTCATCTCATCTTCTGCCGTGTCGTTGTCCTGCTGCTGATGTTTCGTCATCTCATCCTCTGATGTTTCGTCATCTCATCCTCTGATGTTTCGTCATCCCGTCTGTAGCTGATGTTCCGTCATCATGGAGGTGTTTCGTCATCGTTTGTTGTTTCGTCTGCTAATCTAAAAAACACAAACTAACCAAAACAAGTGAGTTGAACTACGGCGCTCTGACTTTCCCATTGCACGAGGGAATACGTAGGCATCCTGTCGCGGGGCTAGATCGAGCAACCTTTGTAAATATTTCCTTCTTTTCCCCGTGTTTTCTTTCTTTTATTACTTTCTTTTATTTCTTTATTCTTCTTTTCTTTTTTGCATGCATTATACCATATACAGATATAGTTAGACCTTTACACCCATTAGATAGAAAGTAAAAGCGGATACCGTAGAGTACTACAGACGTGTGGGGTGTTAATCCCTTCCCCTCGCGTAACAAACTTCCTTACCCAATCTCTCAGTCGCAAGACCGTGATTTCTCCGTTTCAGGTTTACTCGATGTTTACCTTTCCCTCTTGGCGGGATAAAAAACGTTCGATGGCGACTTCATTGATATATAGTTATATCCTTTGATTTTTCGGTCGGGTGTTTCAGTTGGCGACTTCACTGGGGACAGTTGACCTATTGTTGGTCCGTTCAGAAGTCGATCCTAGCTTTTGTTTTCTTTTCTTTTGGATGTTTATTTGTTTTGTTTATTGCTTTATAGCTTGTTTTTTATTATTTGTATATGTATACTTGTACATGTTTGAATGCATCTACATCTGGCTATATTATTCTGTCTGTTGTTGTGCTGTTGTTTCTTTGGTGGGTGGGAGTTACAAGAGGTAAAAGGCCCACTACCCAGGCCAGTGACATATAGGATAGACGTATTTTCATGTTAAATCCCGCATCCCGTGATGCGTGTGAGGAGGCATGAAGTACCAAACTCAGACGAGGTTCGATTGACGGTACTTTCGCCCTACACCCTTTGTGTAGCAAGCGAAGTGCTTGATAAAGAATTGTCGACTCTGTTTATCATTAGATACCCAGTTGTGTCTAGAATTACCTATGAGGTTGGGTTGGGACAGGTACAGATGCTGACTTATGTTACTTGAGTTCTTTGGTTATTGGTTCTGTCACCTATGGTTTTCTTCATCAATGGAACAGTGTTCAGAAATGGAGCTTGGGTCCTATTGCATTCATGAAACATTTTACTAACTGCATTCATTTTTTAACATACATGTTTTATCATTTCCAGGATTACTAGTCTCCGAGTCAGGTTATTGGGCCCCCGCTAAAAGATGGATACTGAAAAGAAGACTAATTACAGACGTCGCCTAGTGTACAAGTTCCCCGCTCCAGCTCTTGAGAGTTTGATTTTGTTGGCCAAGAGGTCCCCTCCTGAGGTTGTTGTTGAGTTTACCAAGGACTATGGAAGGATTTCTTCATGTTTGAAATACCCTCTCAGTGAGTACCAGGAAGATGGTCTCAAGGCTTTGTTCCAATTCTACGACCGTAAGTAAGATGCTTCGTGTTTCCTGATTATTTGTTGCTACCTACCTTAGAAGAATATTCCGATCTTTTAGACATTCTAGTGCTTCATCAAGTTCCTTTTCACATTGCTATGGGAAAACCTACTGATGATCAGGTTGCTGCTGCCTTGTTCTTAGAGAAGTCGGTGATTTCAGCTAATTCCGCGAAAAAAGGGGCGGTGAAAGGTTTTCATTTAGGATTTCTGCTGAGAGAAGCTAATGCTAAAGTTGCGAAGTTTGATTGGAGAGGTTTCAATGCCATCTTGGCTTGTTGTATTTATGGCATGGTCTTGTTTCCAAATGAGCCCAAATTCATTGATGAGAATGCTATCACTTTGTTCATTCAAAAGAATCGTGTTCCAACCCTCTTGGGAGATCTGTATCATTCCATTCATTCGAAGAGTTACAAGGGAAAAGGTGGATTGGTCCATTGTTGCGCTCCACTCTTGTATCAATGGTTCCAGAGTTTTCTCCCTCGTGCCGGTGTTTTTGTGGATACTCAGCATACTATGAGGTAGGTGCCTCGCGTGATGGCTCTCACATCTCAGGATATCAGTTGGTACAGACATGTTGTGACTAAGGCGGGTAGAGAAAGTATAATTGTTCGTTGTGGAGAGTTCCCTAATGTACCTCTCATAAGTATACGAGGTGGCGTCAACTATAATCCATCCCTTTCTTTGAGACAATTGGGGTATGCTCTAATAGGCCCTCCTAGTGAACAGTATGTGCGAGAGACTTTGTGTTTTGACTTACCAGATGTTACCGGATCTTTGGATAGAGTCGTTCAAGGTTGGAAGAGAATTCACCTTGAAGGAGGACAGTTCTTCGGCAAGAAAGATCCCACAGCTTATGCATCATTCGTCCAGTGGATTGAAGGAAGAAACAAAGATCCACAGTGGCCTTCTATTATCGGAGTTGCACCTTTCCATCCTCAAGCTACTAATGTTCCAGATGTTGTGCCCAAAGGAGATTATGAGCGAGTGCAGGCTCAAAACCGCCTTTTGCTCGAAGAACAAGAGAATCTAACAGTGGGATGTTTGGTTGCTACCCAAGAGAAGAATCAGTTGGCTCATAAGCTCAAGAAGTTTGAGGGAGAGACGTCTGATACTGCAAGAAAGAGATCTAGGTTTGAGGGAGAGATGATGTCATTGGAAGATCACATGAAAGCTATGGCAGAGATTGAGATGAAAAGTAAATATTCCAAGGTTGAATTAGAGAAGAAGCATAAAGCAAAGATAAGAAGTCTAGAGAAGAAGATTGTCGCACCCCAAAATTTACCCTCCGTTTATTTTTATGATTTGTGTGGCTCCTTTCAGTTATCAAGCTTTTCAAAAGTATGGATTTTAATTATGTTGACAATTAGTATAAGGGGCTCTCGTATTCATTCGAGGTTGGGCTTCTTGGTCACTGTGATTTCCTCTGTCGGACTTTAAGGTTGTGCACTCAGACGTTCGTCCTGTGCTTGTCATCATCTCTGTTGCGGGTTTCTTTGAAAGAAAAGATGTACGGATTCAGGGATGTGAATGACCTGGTAATTCTCGGGTGCGTCCTCGTGTGTTCCGCTTGCATCAGATTAAAAAGTTTGGAGCAAAATCATCCGTTGGTTTATAATTAAAAGTTTCTCATATGCGCGCATTTTGTTGATGTTTTATCTACCAATGGGAGGTTGATTGAGAATCGGGATAAATATAGCTTCCTCAAAGGCATCATTGGCAAGGTTTGGATTTTTAAAAGTGGCTACTGTTGGCTTTGTCGTTTTGTTTAGAATGGTGGGCGTTTCTAACTCAAATTCGAAAAGGAAGTTCAGAAGGTTATTTTTAACTCAAGTTTCAGAATAACTTCATTCTGGTTTCGTTTAGAATTTCAAAGTGAGGGTGGAATAATGTCATTTGTTCTATGGAAGTTCATTTTAAAAGAAATTTGTGCTTACAAATACCATGGCGAGAGATTTGAAGTGCAAAGGAAATACCATTCATTCAATGATCAAATTTCATTCAAATTCAAGATGCATTCAAAGTTCACCATTTTCAAGTCCAACTTAGATTTCTAGGAAAGCTATTTAGAATTTGCAAGTTCTACACCATTCAAATACTATTCATTCAAGTTGTGTGGTAATGTTTTGATTCATCTTAGCATTAAGGTATTTCAAACATTCTCAAAAATCTTGATTCATGATAAAGTGGATAGATTCATCCGTGTTTGATTCCTTGAGATACAGTTTCCTACTTAGAAAGAAAGGAAATCTTGTGATAACATTCAAGATTGAAGGTTAAAACTTGAATTTAATTCATGGTATATTATTCAAGTTTTCAATTTACATTTGGTCAAATCCTTAGAATCCGAATCGTTCAGGATGTTTTCCTTTCGTTTGTTCAATTTACAAGGAATGGTTTTCTGACTTGTATTCATTTATCTCAAATTACAAAGAATAGTTACAAGTTAACAAGAGTTTACAAAATTCTTAAATCCTAAAGTTTCTATGAAGTTTCTTGGCAATTGTCAATTCTTCCTCTGTTGCTCCTTCTTCTTCATCCCTCGCCATCCGATCTTCAAGATTTCCTATCCTTTGCTCGACCATTTGATCCGACTTCCACTCGTCACATGAAACAAGAGAAAAGAATACAAGTTAGAAGTAACATAAACATGAAACAAAACGCGAGAAACTATCATAGATTTATTCTTTTGTTGAGGGATCATCATTAGGGCTAGTTACAGGAATCAGGTAGAAGGTTTAATCATTGTTCAAGCAATCGGAGCCTCAGAACTAAAAAGTTCCTTCATCGGCCACAACCCCCTAGTGCAAATCACAACAACTTCCGTTGTCGGTTCACAAAAGGAGGTACTGAGAGGAAAGTCAGGACAGCATCATATTTCCCCAGTTCAGCCCAATAATCCAGCCCAATAACTCATCACAGTCTAGAAAATATGTTAATGCAGCCCAATACAGAATACAGTTCAGAAAATATGTTCAAACCAAAGTATAGCATGGTTATCAACAAGTGAAATTCACAGCAGCAAGCAACATATCTGAACTGGCAGCAGGTAGAGCTAGAAATGGCAAAGCATAAAAGCAGTAAGAGAAACAGAGCAAGAACATGATTCAAAGTGGCAACCACAGGATATCAGTCCCAAGTTTTTGGTTTTAAAGTATAACAAGCAGAGGAAGAATACAAGAATATCAGAAAATACCCCAACTGTGAGTTCCAAGAAACTACTTTTCACTAAGGGTAAAACAAAATAACAGATAGCAATTGTTCTGTTCAAGAGAGAAAAAGCCAAAAAAACCAGGAAAAAGTGAAGTGTGCATCTGTTCTTAATATACCAGAAGTAACAGTTCAAAAAGGAACAACCAAGACCAAAGGCATCATCTGTTCTAAGATTAACCAAAAAAACTAAGGCAGAAAGTAGAACACCAAAACGAAAACAAATCAGAATCTCAAAACTAAATCGCAGCAAGCCACAAAAACATCTAAACCCTAGTTTTCTCATCATATTCCTAATAACACAAGCCCTTCAGAGAGAAAGAAGAGAGGAAAAGAAGTTAGAGTCAGAACAATCTCACCGATTCGGACTCAGAAGCGGCGTCTCCGTCGTACCATCATCGTCGCCGCAGCAACCCAGCGCCTAGGTTCCCAAACCCCTTTCAACTTCGGTCAACTCTGTTAACATCTGCAAGAATCAAAGTAAACATTCAGAAATCGAAAATCAGAAACCAATATCGGTATCAGAAGATCGGTGCTTGCAAACAGATTGCAATCGGTGAGAGAGAGAACAGGGAGAACGATCGCGATCGGCGAGAGGGAGAGAGGTTGATCGCGACGATGCATGAGAGAGAGAGGCGAGTCGCGGCCATGGTGAGAGAGAGAGAGAGCAACGATCGCCAGTGAGGATCGAGAGAGACGGCGAGGAAGGGAGAGGCGAGTTTCTGGGTTTTCACAGAGGGAACACATCGTGTGGGAAGAGAGGGTAAAAACATCGTGTTCTTTCTTTTTGGTTTAGGCTTAGTGTTAAAAAAAAATCCCTTTTTGTTTATTTTTATTACCATTATATATTATTATTAGTATAATTACCATTATTATTATTTTTTATTACTAATCCTATTTTTAGTACCATTACATTATCTTTATTACTATTATATTATTATTATTATTAACATTATTATTATTATTGTTATTATACTATTACAAATATTATTATTATTACTATTATTATTACTATTTACCATTATTATTAGTAACAAATATTATTTTCTTAACCAATAATTATTATTATTATTATTACATCTAGATCAATAAAATATTTAATATACCCCAAAATACTAAAAAAATAATAATAGTAGTATAGTTAGACACTTTATTATTATTAGGATTTTTATTTTTTTAGCATTTTGTTCCTTTTTTCGATATATATATATCCCCATTTGTAAATTTGTACCCCCATTCCCATTTGTTGTAATAATTAGTAAATAATTTCATTGCTTTATTATTTAATTACTCGCAAAGCACAACCAAATGTTTTTTAAACTAATACTCGTGCGAGCCATTTTTAACCCTGAGTTGACAAAGCTTTGAAGCGTCACAACGGCCACACATTTGTGCACACACCACGCTTACTCTTGGGCTTACAATGAAACTTTGATTGATTAGTTAAACATTATTTAATTATCTAATTAGGTTATTTAAAATTAATTAGTTTACCTAATTAATTTTATTAAACTAATTACTTGATTAAGTTTCGTTTAATTAGTCGATTAAATTTATTTCGCGCATACACCTACACAATGTAAATCATTTATTTACGCAAGCCACCTTGTATGGGCTTTTAATTTATTTACTCGCTTTCTGTGACGCTTGTATACAATTATTTGTTCATTCCCGCTATCACACTTTAGTCCACATGCTTAATTAACTATAACCCGTATCTCCAAAACACTTTCATAATTAAATTACAAACTTCGATCCAACGTCGAGTGCATTTTCTAAATTCTTTCATAAAGAAAACTCAAGTGTTTAAGCCGTTGGATGCTAGTCTAATTGTTTAAACACTTGCAAAAAAAATGAACTTCGAATCTTTAAGTCGTTGGATGCTAGACTAACTGCTTAAAGATTCTTAATAACGTGAACCTTGTTTCACTTCACTCTTTCATAAAAGAAAAACTTTTGGGATGATAGACGACTCGTTGAACATTGAGTTCAGCTTGTTTCTAGTATTTGAATCATAGGATGCTAGACTTATGGTTCGGTACTTTTCACCCACATAAAAAACAATTCAACTCATTCAAATTCTTTTACCGCTCATATGCGATCATAAAAAACTCTTTTCGGATAAAGAGGGTGTAATAGTCGTTTCAAATACGAACGAGGACTTAAGCTTTTCAAACAAACAAAACAAGTCCTAGTTCAAAGTATTTGAAATGTCTAAATACACGATTTTTCTTATAAAATCAATACAACAAACTTAAAACCTTTTTAAGAGGAACTACAGAGTTTTGACTTTCCCATTGCACAAGGGAATATGTAGGCACACGGTTCCAAAACCGTGCCAAACTCAAAATAATAACAAACAATTCTTTTTTCTTTTAGCATCCATAACTTAGCAATAAACACACACACAAACGCGTAGAATTAAATGGGTCCCATCGAGTACGATGGATGTAAGGGGTGCTAATACCTTCCCTTTACATAACCGACTCCCGATCCCGCTTTTTGGTCACGTAGACCGCCTTATCCGCCTGTTTTGGGTTTTATCTATATTTTCCCGTTCTTTTTAGAACAAATAAAATTAGGTGGCGATTTCACTGTTTTTGAGAATTAAAAGATTTTTGAAAATCGAGTTGCTTCAAAGATTCTAAAGGAAACCACTCAGAGAGCAGCATTCGAAGAGTAGCTCAGAGAGAAGGATGTTCAACTATCTTTGGCAATAGAAGAAATTGGGCAGCTCAAGGTCCAATTGGGAATTCAGGAGTCCGCAGGCTTTCCTATTCATATTTTTAGGCTTTTTATTTTACTCTATGTTTTAAAAGAGAATCACCACCAGGCTTGTTGATGGGTTTCCACTTCTTTACATTTTATTGTTAGAATCTTTAGTATTTCTATTTGTATTATTGTTGAAGTACTTTGTGGAACTATTTGTATCTTTGCTTCTCTTGTTTTAATGAGATTTGGTTCAATCGGTGTTCGTCACTTCATCTTGTGCTATTGCCCAAAAACTTGGCTACGAGTATTAGAATCCTAGAAATATATAAACATGTCATTGTATGCATTGCATATATATTCATGCATATACATACCTCATGCATAACAGGTTTCTGGTTGGTGTTCTTATTAACTTTACCTTTATTATCAGAGGAGATTCAAGACGACAATTCACCGTTACTCTACCCGAAGCAATTTTCCGAGACAGATGGAGCAAGTACAAGCAGAGCTTGCTGAGATGAGGATCCAGATGGCTACACAAATGACACAATTCATGGAAGCAATCACGAATTCAAACCGCAGGCAGGATGAGATGGTTGCTCTAGTCAACAATCAAGCTCGTAACCAGGTTGATGCTGAGAATCAGGGGTTGTTTGTTGATGTTTCTGTTGGGCAAGATAATGTGCAAAACCAGGCTTTCGTGAATCTTCATGGACCTCAAGGCAATCCTTTTGATCTTCGTTGTGCTAACCAAGGGCAGTTTCCCCCACCTCCAAGTTCCCAGCTTGTGGGGAATCGCAGGGGTAATCCAGTTATTGTGAGGGGTCATCAAGAACGTGATGATGATTATGAGCAGGATGAAGACGGTTTTTTTGTGCACTCTGATCCAGATTTCCCTATTGAAGACAGGAGGTACCGTCAGTTGGAGGAATTTTTGAAAGTTGTTGAAGGAGAACGCATTTTTGGCATGGATGCCAATGACCTTGGGTTGGTATCAGGGGTGAGGGTTCCCCCAAAGTTCAAGCCAATGGTTCATCCTGTCCAGTGACTCATGCCACCGCCTACTTCAGGAAGATGTCAGTTCATACTCACGATCAAAGGTTATTGATTCACTATTTCTAGGATAGCTTGACCGGTGCATCCTTGGAATGATTCGCTGCTGGAATGACTTGGTTCAACATTATCATTACAACAAGGATCTGGCGCCTAATCGAACCCAATTGCAAAGTCTTTCACAAGGCCCAAATGAATCTTTCTAGGAATACGCGCAGAAATGGTGCGAGTTGGCTGCAAGAGTTCAACCTCCTTTATTGGAGAGAGAGCTAATTGATATGTTTATGAATACTCTACAAGAGCCTTTCTACGATCGTATGATTGGGGCTACATCTACAGGGTTTGCTGAATTAGTGATGGCAGGAGAGAGAATAGAGGCTGGAATGAAAACAGGAAGGATTCATGTTAGTGGTTCAGGAACTTCTTTGAGTGGAAGTAAGAAGCCATTTGTTGATCACCCCAAGAAGAGAGAGGGGAAACCAGTTTCGTTCATGCTTATGAGAGAAGAAATAGAAGACAATATCCACAACAGATCAATGTTGTGTCTATTCCTGCAAATGCTCCTCAACAGCAGCAACCACAACAAGCCAGACAACAGAACGCCCTGAGGCAAAACAACAATTATCAACAAAGACAGCCAAGGAAGTTTGATCCGTTACCTATGAGTTATGCCCAAGCCCTGCAACATATGCTTGATCTGAAATTGGTTAGTCTGAGACAAATGCCTGTTAATCCTGATCGTCGTCCAGCCAATTATGATGTCAATGCAAGGTGCGAATTTCATTCTGGCGGTGTAGGTCATTCAATTGAGAATTGTTATGCATTGAAGTGTAAGTTCCAGGATTTGCTCGATTCCAAGGCAATTCAGTTTGAAGTTGCAGTAGGACCAAATGTTATTCAACATCCTATGCCATTACATGATGACGCAGCTGTTAATGATATCATTGAGGATGGCGAGTGGTTAAACTTGGTGATGGACGTCAATCATGTGACTACTTCTCTTCCTTATGTCAAGAGGTATTTGAGTGACAATGGTATTTTCCCGGGTTGTGATCCAGCTTGCTGTAAGTGCGTGGAACGGCCAAAAGGTTGTGATGACCTGAAGGCGCGTATTCAAGAGCTAATAAATGATGGTTCTCTTCAGTTTGGTAGAGCCAAGAAGTACAGAAAAGTGACTCAAGTAGATGTTTTGGTGATTTCTATTCAGTTTACTCCAAGGCGTATTCCTGTTGCCGCCAAGCCAGTACCATTGATGATTACTTTGCCTGGTCCTATGTCGTATGATAGTGAGAAGGCGATCCCTTGGCATTATGGTGTTGACGTGTATTATCATGGGGTTAAACAAGAATCTGGTCCGTCTGAAAATAGCTTTGTGAAAGATAATGATGTGGATGTCAACAATTTTTCTGGTGAAGGTCGTGTGATGAGGAGAGGAAGGGTGTTAAGTCCTCCAAACGTTCAGAATAATGCAGATGCTTTAGCCAAGGCGAAAGGCAAGCAAGTGATGGTCGATGGTCAAAGATCTGAGCAAATTAATGCGCCTAAGCCTCTGGTTGCACCTGATGTGTCTTCGACTCCAGAGGCCGAGGTTGAAGAATTGATGAGATTGATAAGGAAGAGTGATTATAATATTGTTGAGCAGTTACACCATACCCCATCTAAGATGTCTATGCTGTCTTTGTTGATTTATTCTGAGGCCCATAGGAATGCTCTAATGAGACTTTTGAAGAATGCTTTTGTTCCCTAGGAGATTACAGTGGGTCAATTTGAAACAGTATGTGCCAGCATATCAGCCGGAAATGGGTTAGGCTTCACAGATTTTGATCTCCCACCCGAAGGTCGTAATCATAACAAAGCCTTACACATCTCCATGGAGTGTAAGGGCACAACCTTGTCAAGGGTTTTGGTGGATATCGGGTCGTCGTTGAACGTATTGCCCAAGAAGGCTCTCATGAAGATTGATTATTCCGGTTTGGAGTTGCGTCCTAGTGACCTTATTGTGAAAGCGTTTGACGGCTCAAAGAGGTCTGTGTTTGGAGAGATTGATTTACCGATCAACGTGGGCCCAAAGATATTTACTTCCACTTTCTATGTGATGGATATTAATCCGGGTTATTGTTGTCTTTTGGGACGTCCTTGGATTCACAAGGTTGGTGCGGTCACCTCCACCCTTCATCAGAAACTTAAGTATCCTCTTGATGGAAAGACAATTACTGTTTACGGCGAGGAAGAGTACATTGTAAGCCACTTGGCTTCTTTCCACTATGTGGAAATTGAGGGTGAAATACACGAGACTCCATTTCAAGCTTTTGAGACCGTTCAGATGATCAAGACTCCACATGTTGAGGATAAGAAGAAAGTTGAAATCTTTTTGGCTTCATTGAAAGATGCTCGAGCTCTGGTTGAGGCGGGTCGCCCTGAAGGTTGGGGCAGTGTTATGGAGGTTACCCCGAAGTTTAACAAGTTTGGCCTAGGTTTTGGTCCTATTTTGCAAAGACAGATTCTCAAGACTCCTGATTCGTCTATCCCCGTCAAGTTTGCGAGTGCTGGCATTGAAAAGGTGGATCAAGTTAACGCAATTGATGATGAAGATGATGTTTCCAACATAGAGGATTGGATTCGCCCATGGATCCCTAGGAGCGAATTGAAGAATTGGACATCTGAGGATACCATTCAAGTTACAACTGCTGAGGAGTAATTTTCTTATTTTCCTTTATCATTTCATCATTCCTACGCTCTGCCCAAGGCATAGTGAATCATTGTGTAGGGCCACCATGTTCCACTTTGCAAGTTTTTTATCATAAAATAAAGGACGTTTTTCATTCAAATTTTTGTGTTATTTTATTTCCACTTTCACTTTTACCATTTATTTGTTTTCCTAATTGAAAAATGTGGCAATGTTTTTATTCTTCACACACCGTCATTAAAACCAAAAAAATTAATCATGCAGATACATGTCCACACCAGATACCCGTGATCACAATTCTGCTATTGCTCATTATGACTCCTACAATCCGATTCACCAAGCGCAAGAGAGTGAGGAAGATTGCGAACTCCTGCGAGTTAGTCGATTGCTAGAACCGAGAGAAGGTTATTGCACGAGGAGCCTCTGGAATTGGTTAATTTGGGTATAGATGAAGCAAAGAAAGAAATCAGAATAGGGGCCGATTTGGAAGCAAGTGTGAAGGAAAGGCTGGTAGATATGCTTCGTGAGTATGTTGACGTGTTCGCATGGTCTTATGAGGATATGTCAGGTTTGGACATGGATATTGTGGTAACTGCCTCTCGGAAGACCTCTCTGGTTAAGTAGAAACTTCGAAGAAGTCATCCGGAGATGTCCAAGAAGATCAAAGAGGAGGTACAAAAGCAGTTACATGCCGGTTTTCTGAAGGTTGTCTCGTATCCATCATGGGTTGCAAACATTGTGTCGGTACCTAAGAAAGGTAAGGTCGAATGTGTTGACTATAGGGATATTAATAGAGCAAGCCCTAAAGATGATTTTCCGCTCCCTCATATTGACATTCTGGTTGATAATACTGCTCAAGCTAAGGTTTTCTCTTTCATGGATGGATTTTCTGGCTATAATCAAATCAAGATGGCGTCGGATGATATGGAAAAGACTACTTTCATCACGCCTTGGGGGACTTTTTGCTACAAAGTTATGCCTTTCGGTCTGAAGAATGCAGGGGCAACATATTAGTGTGCGATGGTCACTCTCTTTCATGACATGATGCATAGGGAGAGAAGGTATTGAAGTTGATCCTACCAAAGTAAAGGCGATACAAGAAATTCCTGAGCCGAACACAAAGAAGGAAGTTCGTGGTTTCTTTGGGAGATTGAATTATATCTCCAGGTTCATATCTCATCTCACTGCCACCTATGAGCCTTTATTCAAGCTGCTAAAGAAAAATCAAGTAGTTGTTTGGAATGATAATTGTCAGATGGCATTTGATAAAATCTAGGAGTATTTGCAAGAGCCTCCGATACTTATACCGCCAGTCGAGGGAAAGCCATTGATCATGTATCTAACAGTTTTGGAGAGTTCCATGGGTTGTGTGCTTGGTCAGCATGATGAGACCGAAAAGAAAGAACAAGCCATCTACTATTTGAGCAAGAAGTTCACTGAGTACGAGTCAAGGTATTCTTTGCTTGAGAAGATGTGTTGTGCACTAGCATGGGCTGCTAAATGTTTGAGGCAGTACATGTTGACACATACCACTTATCTGATTTCTAAGATGTATCCCATTAAGTTCATATTTGAGAAGCCAGCTCTTACCGGCCGAGTTTCCCATTGGCAGATGATTTTGACAGAATATGATATCCATTATACCACTCGGAAAGCTATCAAAGGTAGTGTCCTAGCAGATTATCTCGCTCACCAACCTGTGGACGACTATCAACCGATGAAGTTTGAATTCTCGGACGAAGACATCATGTACATTAGAGACTGCAACATGCCCAGCCTAGAGGAAGGGCTCGAGCCTAGATCGCAATGGACGATGGTGTTTGACGGAGCGTCGAATGCAATGGGTAATGGTGTGGGAGCTGTTATCACTTCCCCCGAGGGTTTCCATATTCCTTTTACAGCCCGAATTTGTTTTGACTGCACTAACAACATGGTAGAGTATGAAGCATCTATTTATGGGATTGAAGCGGCAATTGACTTGCGTATCAAGTTCTTAAAGGTTTTCGGGGATTCCAATCTCGTTATCAGTCAAATTAATAGTGATTGGGAAACTCGTCATCAAAACTTGATCCCTCATCGTGAGCATGTGATGAAGTTGATTCCTTATTTTGAAAAGATCACGTTTGAGCATATCTCTAGAGAGGAGAATCACCTTGCAAATGTATTGGCCACTTTATCGTCTATGTTCAAGGTGAAGTGGGCTAATGAGGTGCCTTCGATCACTATTAGAAGGTTAGATGAGCCAGCTTTTTGTTTTGAAGCGGAGGTGGAATTGGATGGTAATCCTTGGTTTTATGATGTTAAGAGGTACTTAGAAACTCAAGAGTATCCAGAAGAAGTGTCCATCACAGATAAGAAGTTTCTAAGGAGGTTCGCTGCAAAGTTCTTCCTCAACAATGGTACTTTATACAAGAGAAATCATGATAGTATGTGGCTCAGATGTGTGGATAAGAATGAAGCGTCGAAGATCATCGAAGAGATGCATGAGGGTGCTTTTGGGACCCATTCCAGTGGTCATGCCATGGCCAAGAAGATATTGAGATCCGACTACTATTGGTCCACTATGGAAACAGACTGTTATAATCATGTTAGGGTTTGTTATAAGTGTCAAGTGTATGCTGATAAAGTGTATGTTCCTCCTGTTCCTTTGAACGTTCTGACATCTCCATGGCCCTTCGCGATGTGGGGCATTGATATGATTGGGAAGATTGAGCCGACCACTTCTAACGACCATCGTTTCATCTTGGTTGCCATAGATTACTTCACCAAATAGATCGAAGCTGCTTCTTTTGCTAATGTCACCAAGCAGGTCATAGCTCGTTTCATCAAGCACAATATCATTTGCCGCTATGGGGTCCTTGAGAAAATAATCACTGATAATGGGTCATACCTCAACAACAAAATGATGAAGGAGCTTTGTGAGACTTTCAAAATTAAACACCATAACTCCTCTCCATATCGCCCAAAGATGAATGGTGTCGTCGAGGCTGCAAATAAGAACATTAAGAAGATTGTGTAGAAGATGGTGGTGACCTACAAGGATTGGCATGAGATGTTGCACTTCGCTTTACATGGTTATCGTACCTCAACGTGCACATCGACCGGGGCAACCCCGTTCTCCCTTGTGTATGGGATGGAAGCAATTCTACCAGTGGAGGTTGAAATTCCTTCTTTAAGAATTATGAAAGATGTTGAACTCGATGAAGCTGAGTGGGTGCATAATCAGTTAGATCAGTTAAATCTCATTGATGAGAAGCGGTTGGCAGTTGTGTGTCATGGCCAAGTGTATTAGAAAAGGATGAGAAAAGCTTACGATAAGAAGGTGCGTCCTCAGTTCTATCAAGCAGGTGATCTGGTCCTTAAAAGGATAATCCTTCCTCAAGTGGACTCCGACTTTTGAAGGACCCTTTGTGGTCAAGAAGGTCTTCTCTGGTGGGGCAATGATGCTTACAACTATGGACGGTGAAGACTTCCCGCTCCCAGTGAATGCCGATGTGTTCAAGAAGTTCTTCGCATAACTGAACTTGTTGGTTGTATGAGTAATAGCAGAATCATAGATTGTTGGTCATCTGTTACCACATTGCCATTTCTGTAACACTTTTTTTCTTTCATGTTTAGGCCTTTTAGGTCAAACACCTTTTTGTAGGAGTTGCATCTTAGTGTAAATGCCTTTTTAAATGGCCGGTCTTCAATTAATGAAAAAAGGGAAACTTCTTTGTTTTTATTTCTTGTAGCTTCAATTGTTTGATTTATAAAAACGTCCAATATTTTCATGATAATTACTTGCATTTGAAAAACTTTGATGGTTCCTGCACAATAATTATAATTGAAAAAGTGAATAATACTGTTGGAATTGATGGCGCCCTCTTGCTTGAATGTTTGTACCACTGTCGGGAGATCATTCATAAACAGCGTATTTCAAGAGCCAATTCTGTTCGGCAAGCCATTGCATAATCTTTTCCTTGCGAAGTTTCACTGTTGTATGGCGGAAGACGAGCTTGAAGATTCTCGATTGCAGTGTCCAATATTTCTCCTGCTCATAGAAGATGCTTTCAGTCGCAAGTTTTGGATGTCAAGACCTTAAAGTAGAAGACACTTGGATATCCTGTTGTTGTAATTCCGCCTCGCGCATTTTTCATCGTTTCTTTTGAAGAAAATCCCCCGTGAATGTCGCCCTGGTGCACTTGACCACTTGATTGAAAATGTCTTGTCATCCAGGGATAAGTTTCGAGTTTGGATCGATTTAAAGACTTTTGTGTCAATGATAAGTCGGAAGGGGAGTCTCTTGTCCAAGAGGGTATCAAGGTTGTAGAAAAATCGTCAGAATCAAGAAGTCCAGGCGAAGTCAAATCTCCTCAATAATGGCGATCTTGAGTTTCTTTACTGCATTTTCATTTGCATTTTTGTTTGTTTGTTTAAACATTGCTATCATGTAAAAATTTATTTATTTTTGAATGAAAATCTTAATGCATTAAGTATGTTTGTCTTGAAGAAATTCATTTGTTATCACCCATCCGCTATCGCTCATAAAATGACTTGCTTGCATATTGATGCCAACTTCACCAAGTCTTTTGCTTAGGCAAAGATTGGGGGGAGGATGATGGTACTAAAATGCTAAGCTTTGATTTGTATGCTTTCGAGTAGAATCCTACTAACGATGTACAAGCCTTGTTTCAATTCCCAAACACTGGAGATATAAGGGAGATAGACCCTCATTAACCCCTTTGAGCCTTGAAGTAGGAGTTTCTTTTCTATTTAGAAAAAACCCTTATTTACCTAACCTGGGGCAGGGTAGTGTTCAGTTAATTTGATCGGGTATTCAAAAATCCTCAAGAGTGCGCAATCAAAGGATACAACAATGGTTATCCTCCAAAAGGCTGAAGAAAGTCCAAACTGCAAAGGTCAACCTTCGTCTGTCAACATGGAATCCTTCAAAGACTCAGACACAATCATTCCCAACAAATTGAAGATGGTGTAGAGATCACACGATTTGTTCTAAAAAATGAATGAAAAAAAAAAAGAAAGCAGAAAGCCCGCTAAGTCGAACTTGGTACTAAGTCGCTTAGGCAAAAAAAAGAAAGGGCAAATTTTAGAAAGCAAATTAGAAAGCCAGAAAGGCATGAAAAGTTGAAGAAAAAATTCTCAGTAAGAGAGCAAAGCTGTGTGATCTGACACCAAAATAAAAGGTGAGTGACTGTCGTGTCCGTAAACCTTGCGGATTCCTCGAGTATGTCCAAGAAATCCTCAGCAAAAGTCATCAATACTATACTCTTTTAAGAGTTGAATGCTCGTATCGAGTTGACTGAATTTAGGATTGGAGAACATCACGAAGGGGGTGGGCACCAAATATTTTGAGCCTAAAAATCTTTTTTTTTTAAAACCGTGAACCAGGCCACGTTACAACCCTCAAAAGTCCTAACTGAAACATGGGTTAATTCGAAAGCATACTATGATAAGATAATATTTTCCTGACTCCTAAAGTATGTGCTAGTTTTTGTTGGCATTGTATGTTTGTCTTGTCATTTTCTTAAAAAAAAGAGAGGAAAATTTGGCATTCTAAGAGTGTTTTGTTCACAAGAAGTCACAATACCTTTTCCATAAAAACTTCAAGACTTACATAAGTGTTGCATTTGAATTTTCATTCTCATAATAAACATTTTTCTATATGAGAGCAATTGTTTGACATCAAGTGAGTTTGCACAATGAACATCAAAGAAGAATTTAATCTTGTCAAAGGAGAGGGCCTCGACTCTATGGAATCAAAATCCGATCTTCTCAAATAATTGATGATAACCCGGGGCATCTTATCTTAAATCAGTTCTATTCGCATTTCTACAAGGATTCTCCCTAGTGAGTTTACTTCATTTTAGACGTGGGGAAAATTGGGTCTGATTGAATTGCCAGGATTGGTTATATGAAACATCCCCAGTGACACCGAAGTCTCTACTTCTCCCCAGCAAGTCTCCCAAAGTGAAGAGATTGTATCCAGATGATTCCCCGGTTTTACCTGAAGGTTGTCTACTCCCAGTATCGTCAGGTGGAGAGTTTTGTCTGATAGGTTGTGATTGATAAGACTTATTGATTAAGAATCTTTATCCCCAATGAAGTTGTGTTACTGTTGTGTCCATAAAAGAATGCCTGTTTGAGGTAGAATGTTTATTGATGACTTCTTTAATCCCCCAGTCAAGTTGTTGCATTTGGAATTTCTTATTCAAGAATTGTCCCTTTTTCCCCAATGTATCAATTATTCATCTGAGATTTCTTCTTCAAGATTTCTCCTCTCCCCAGCGAAGAAATTTTCTTTCAAGGTTGTGGCACAATATTTCTCATTTCCCCAGTGAAGTTGTCTTATATGAGATGTCTTATTTCTTCACGCCCAAATGAACTATTCGACTTGGATTTCTATTCCGAGAACTCTCCCATCTCCCCAGTGAGTTTGATCCTGTTAATTGGTGACAAGCATTGTATCGCCGAGAGGTATGCTTTTGTGGGTGCACATCCCACATCACTTTTTATCCCCAGTAAGGACTTTTCTTATCAAAGATCATTTGTGAGTCTCCAGTTGAGCTTCTTAAAGCCATAGTTACCCGCTCTCCGCAAGAGTTGTGTACAGATTTTCTCCTATCATTGACCAAAGATTGATTGCTCCCCATGAAGTCGGGGGAATCTTTATTCTTGTTAGATCCACTGTTGTTTGGTATCTTACCCGATGTTGTCAAATCTCCATTTGGATTTCCTTTCAGAAGTCACAGTTTCGCCTTGGTCTTCTCTGGATTTGTCCAATTTCATTTGACATCCCATATCAGAATCAACAGTTTCGCCCAAAATTATTTCTCTAGTGAAGTATGCAATTTATTTTTGCAACTCTTCTGAGTGATTGTTGCCTGTTTCTACTGGTTACACAAGTTATTGCTTCCCGCAGAGTTTCATCTCTTTGAAGGTTTTCTCCCCAGTGGATTTTGTAATTTATTTTTGCAAGTCTTATCAAGTTTTGCTTGGTGTTTTATTAGCTTCTTGATTAATCATTCCCCGGTGAAGCATTCAATCATGCATCATTACATTGCATCCTCAAAGTGTAATTTTCCATAATCTTTTGGAACTTTACTCCATAGAAAATTTTAAACATGCATTGAAACATAAGCCTTTATCGCCACAATGTTCCCCAATGAATCTGCTAACTTTGGATCATTTCCCCAGTGAGGCCTCTATCCTCAGTATCTCCATACCAATATCCTATTAATCATTCAATTTGGTTGAGTGTCTACTCAACGTTTTGGTTGTAGCCCAGTTTCTCTCTGGTGCAATTTCATTGGTTTAGTCTCTACTACCTTTGTTGGTTCATTTTAATGTCCATCAATATACCTTTCGAATGTCAGTTTTGTCCTGATGGTTGTTTCAACAAGTGTTTTGGAAGTACGCTCTAATCACTTTGCTTTGGTAATAGATGCGTATGAGGCTTCTTCTACCCATTTAGTAAATTAATCGAGCATAAGGATAACAATCAGCTTCCATAGTGGACCAATAGTAACCTGCTCTCAGAATCTTCTTAGCCATTGCATGTCCAGTAGAATGAGTACAAAATGCACTTTCATGTAACTCTTCCATAATTCGTCCGGTTGTCTTCTGATCTACACTTTAGGGTAAGGTCAGGTCATGATCGCGTTTCTACAAGATGTCGTTACTGAGAAAGAACTTGGCGGAAAATCTTCTTAGGAACTTCTTATCATTGACAGATGCCCCTTCAGGGTATTCTTGAGCCTCAAAGTACCTCTTCACTTCGAAGAACCAAGGTTTCTATTCTACTCCTTCAATATCAAGTTCACAATAATATGCTGGTTCGTCTAGTCTTTCAATAGTGATTTTAGGAGCTTCGTTGTCCCATCTGACTTTGGACATAGATGACATGGTAGCTAACGCATCTGCCAGTTGATTCTCTTCTCGTGGAATATGCTCGACAGTGATTTCTTCGAAGTAGGGGATTAGATTCAACATATGTTCTCGCTACGGAATAAGGTTTGGATTCTTTGTATCCCATTCTCCCTTTGATACCCATGATGCACACTTCGTATTCAGCCATATTGTTGGTACAGTCGAAACATAGTCTGGCGGTGAAAGGTGTATGACCGCCGTTGGGAGATGTAATTATGGCGCCAATACCGTTGCTAAGTGCGTTAGAAGCTCCATTGAAGACCATAGTCCATCGGGATCTTGGCTCAGGTCCTTCGTCTGGTCCAGGTTCTTTGTAATCGGTGACTAGCATAATATCCTCGTCTGGGAACTCGAAATGCATGGACTGATAGTCATCTACAGCTTGATGAGCCAAATGATCGGCAACTACACTTCCTTTGATCGCTTTCTGAGTAGTATACTGGATGTCGTATTCGGTTAAGATCATTTTCCATCTTGCTATTCTTCCAGAGAGAGCAGGTTTCTCAAATATGTATTTTATCGGATTCATCCTAGAGATCAACAAGGTAGTGTGAGTCAACATATACTGTCTTAGTCGGCGAGATGCCCAAGCCAAAGTGCTGCAAGTTTTCTCGAACTGTGAGTATCTTGTTTCACAGTCGATAAACATTTTGCTAAGGTAGTATATTGTATAATCTTTTCGACCAGACTCATCATGTTGCCCTAACATACACCCATTGAATTCTCTAGTACTATTAAGTACATGATGAGAGGTCTTCCTTGATTTTGTCAAAAGTCGTATGGAAATCGTTGTTCCATTTTACCACTTGATCTTTCTTCAGTAACTTGAAGATTGGCTCACAAGTAGCAGTTAGATATGGAATAAATCTAACAATGTAATTTAGTCGTCCTAAGAAACCTCTGACTTCCTTCTCGGTGTGAGGAGCTAACATTTCTTGAATATCTTTGACCTTGGTAGGGTCAACCTTGATACCTTTACCACTAACAACGAATCCCAAGAGCTTTCTGGATCTGACTCCAAAGGTGCATTTTCTCATATTTAGTCTCAATTTGTATTTCTTTAGTCTATCAAACAGTTTTCGCAAATGATCAAGATGTTCTTCTTTGGTTTGTGATCGAGCTATCATGTTGTCAACGTAGACCTCTATCTCATGATGGATCATATCATGGAATAAAGTCACCATAGCACGTTGATATGTGGCGCCAACATTATTCAACCCAAATGGCATGACCTTGTAACAGAAAGTGCCCCACTATGTAACGAAAGTAGTCTTTTTCATGTCTTCGGGAACCATCTTGATTTGACTATAACCGGAGAAACCATCCATGAAGAAGAAAACATTATGATGTGCAGTATTGTCAACCAGGACATCAATATGTGGGAGCAAAAAATTATCTTTCAGGATCGCTTTATTCAGATCTCGGTAGTCTACACACATATGCACCTTAACATCCTTCTTAGGTACGGGTACCACGTTCGCAACGCACTGTGGATAAGAAGTAACGGCTTCGAAACCAGCATTGAACTGCTTCATAAATTCGGCTTTAATTTTCGCAGACATCTCGGGACACATACGACGAACCTTCTGCTTCACAGGGAGAAAAAATCTCGGGACGCATACCACAATGTCAATATCTAGACCTGGCATGTCTTCGTAGGACCAAGCAAAAATCTCGATGTAATCTCCCAGCATCTGGATCAATCTTTCTTTAACAATGTTCTCAAGACCCGCTCATATCTTGATTTCTTTTCTATCTTCGTCGGTACCTAGATTCATAACCTCGACTGGTTCTTCGTGTGGCTATATAGCCCTTTCCTCTTGTTGTAGTAGTCTGGCAAGTTCTCCTGGCACTTTACAATCTTCCTTACCTTTGTCTTCGGCTTGGTAGATCGGATTATCAAAGTCATATTTAGCAATAGCAGAGTCATTATCGACGAGATCCGAAGTGGATGTGGATCTGCAGTTTATTATGTGGGTGTGTGTAAGAACATATAGCTTTTGAAAGGGTGATAAATTAAAAAGAAAGACAGAGAGCAGAATATTTGAATGCAAATGTCTAGTGATTTATTGAATGAAAATATGCGAGTGACAAATAATAACCCTCACAAACGAGCCGTGGTGCCTCGGGCAAGGCACTAGGCTTAGAGTTTATTGTTCAAAGCGTAAAAGCATAAAAACATAAAACAGAAAAAGAAATTACTCCTATTTAAAGGATATTGGTATAACATCTTCAGCCTTCCAATTGCTGAGTCCGTTGTCTGGAGTTGAGAAGATCCAATTGTTGATGTTGAAGTCACAATCTTTGTCTTCTTCTATAGCATGAACTCCGTCTTTGTTGATGCGGAATGGAGGTCCCCCGGCAGTTCACGGCGTATCATCTTTTGTCCTTTGGAGGTGAAGCCCAAGCCAGTCTTGTCAGATTTGAATGGAAACTTAGGTAGCTGACCCCAAACGGTGCAACCTCCTTCTTCAATCACAGCTTTGGCGTCTTTCTGCGAGGCCATCTTCGGTGGAACTCTAGTAACCTTAGGAGTGACAAGAGAATCGACAGGCATGACTCGTGGAATTACTTCGAAATCTTGACAAGGAGTTTCGAAAAATTTTCCTTCCATATCAATGTATCAAGAATGACTGCAAATGGCTTACCATGTATTCTTCTTCTCCGCATATTGTAACAATTTCCCCTTCACTGGGTACTTCAACTTCTGATGTAGAGTAGAGGTAACGGCGCCTGCCCCATGTATCCAAGTGCGTCCAAGTAGACAAGAATAAGCTGGAAGAATGTCCATCACAAATAAAGTAGAGTCAAAAGTCTATGAACCTACTTTGATCGGCAGATTGAGCTCTCTAAGTACTGTTCTTTTTGAACCATCAAAAGCTCTTACGATTATGTCACTAGGTTTCATGACCACTTCTTCAGCATTAAGTCGGTTGAGAGCACTCTTCGGCAGGACATTCAAAGTAGAGTAAGTATCCACCAATACGTGAGACAAAGTGATGCCCTTGCATTCAATAGAGATGTGCAAGGCTTTGTTGTGTTTTATTCTAGCAGGAGTCAGATCAGCATCAGAAAAGCCTAAACCATTATCTGCAGTCAGGCTAGCAATACAACTTTCGAATTGGTCAGTAGTAGTATCTTGCGGTATATGAGCATTCTTCAGAAAATTCACCCAGGCTTTAGCATGAGTCTCGGAGCATAACAATAGAGCTACCATGGAAATCTTGGATGGAGTCTGTCCTAACTGCTCCACCACATTGTAGTCGCTCTTTTTAATGATCTTTAGAATTTCCTCTATTTCTTGCTTGGAGGTATCTTCAGCAACTTCCTTTGGTACTTCTATCTGAGCAGGTTGAGTCACTTTCTCTTTCCCTCGAGCCTCGGGAGTTGGTTTAGTAGCAGGAATGCGAACTGGTGTAGTAGTATCCTTCGGAGGAGAGATATCTAGAGAAAACACTCTTTTGGTTCGAGTTACTTTGCTTGACCCGGTGATATTGTCAATGTCAAGACTTGTAACTTCAAATGTATTGTCTTCAATGGTTGATGGCTCTTGTTTAACGCCATAATAGTAGACTTTGGCTCCATAATTCCAAGGTATAGATTTGTTAGAGGAATATGTAATTGATCTGGGCGAGGTAATAATGAGAGGTTCCACTCTGGGCGCAGGATTGTCAGAGGTGATCCTTATTATGTTCACATCAGTATATTCTTCGAGATAATCATCTCCCCATCCGGTTTCCTTGACCTCTTCAATTGCAATCTTATAGCTATCAGGAGCGGTATATTTAACCATGAAATCAAACTTTCCACTATGTTGCCCCAAGGTATCCCAGACTTCTCGTATGGCTTCGCTTACGTCTTCGATCTTCATATTTTTAGAAACATCTTTGCATAGACTCTCTATAGATGGAGGATTTAGGAATAGAACTTCTCAATTATCCATCATGTGTTAAACACGTCTCTTCAACCAAGCACATCCGTCTAATTCAAATGCACACCAACGGTAGTCGTCAGGACATCTTGGAAATAAACCGGCCTGTAACAAATCTTTCTTGACAATCATCAGGGGAATGGTCAGCTCATTCACATCAAAGACATATGAGTCGTTGTCAATGGCATTGGCACATTTACCATGGTCAAACATTGGTGCGTTGATCATATTTGGAGCATCAATTTCCCGAGCTTCAATCATATCTTGAATCTTGTTCTTTAGGGCCTAATAGTTGTTGGTGTCGTGCCCTGGGCTGTCCGAGTGGTATGCACACCTTGCATTAGGATTGTACTTTGGAGAGGAGGTGTTGACATGTTGAGGAGGATCCCTCAAAGTAATCAACTCTACTTTCAACATGTGTTATAGTACTTGAGATAATGGCATGTTTGTTGCACCCCAAAATTTACCCTCTTGATTTAGGCTTATGTTTCATCATAAACATCATATTGCATTGCATTCATACCTTGTGATAAGATCAAAGTTCTTTGGGTTCTCAAGTCCTCTACAAGCTAAGGAGGTTGATTGTGTTAGCATTCTCTTCTGAGGATTCTCAAACTCTCATATCTTTGGATCTTTCAAGTCACAATGATGTATTACATCTCAAGATATCCTATTTGTCTCATTGATTCCTCAAGAGCTGAAGTTTGCAAAGGATTGATGAGGAATTCTTCTGTGGCATTCATCTGATGAAATTAGGGTTTTGGCCCATTGTGAAGTTTGAAGTTTGGATAAGTCAATTTCTTGAAGTTTTACCTTCCTATTATCATTTGAGTTATCATGTTTCAGAGAATTATTCGATACATTCAGAGGATTTGAGGTTTTGAAGCTTGAATGGCTATCTCCTAACACAAGGTGCATAATTAGGGTCTTAGGTATAATCAGGATTTCTCCATATTTTCCACTCAAATTTGATTCCACATGTTTCTAAATTTTGTTAGACATCCATGGTTGAAATATCGAGGCTCAATTTTGAGTAGAAGCAAGTCAATTGATCACAAGGGGCAAAATGGTCATTTTGGTCAAAATTAGTCAAAGTCATGAGTTGACCAAGTGGACTTTTGGTCAACCATCAATTCAAATATCATATTTTCATATTTCATTATCAAACCTATCATTGAACCAAGAAAGTTGAAGAAATTAGGGTTAACTTGTTCTTGAAGTTATTTAAGGATAAATTTTTTTCTAAGTGTCCACCCTATGAAACTTTGACATGTCATAACTTTCTCAATTTTTACCCAATGGTTGCGTACCATAAATTTTTGAAAAGCTTGGAAAAAATCATACAAATTTGTCATTGTGTAAAATTTCTCAAAAATGTACCATTTGAGAGATATTTGAGTTAGAAGTTTCATGCACAAGTTTTGACCTAGGCTGGGCAAGCTTGCAGTTTTCTAGGTTTCTCTGCGCGTACTTTCCACAAACAGGTGGTGGGCATAATCTTGAAGCTCATATCTTTTGATTCAGATGGAATTTGAGAATTCTACTTCGTGCACCTTGAAGCATGTCATGAGATCTTTAATTCGAGCTTTGAATCACATCATTTGGTTCAATATTGAGAAAGTTACAAGGATCACAAGTGGAGGCCATGAAACTGATTCCATGCCTGACCATGCAAACCCATATGCGCGCGCTTGTGCCTAGCCAGATTCCATGTTTATGCACAACTTCTGGCAGCCATAACTCACTCATTTCAGCTCCATTTTTAGTGAACCAATGCCCATTGTAATCCTCATTCCAAGAGCTCTTGATAGACCTTAGAAAGCCAGAATTCGCACGAGCCATTAGTGAGAAATTGGAGCTTGAACAAGGTGATCCACAGGCTGTGTGCACAAAATGCATTTTCATGTTTTCATGTTGTTTTTACAAGTTGTCTCTAGGCAAGCACAGGCTGGGAATCGAAGCACACTTGCCACCTCATTTTTTGCCATAAAAAGCCCAAGCAATTTGAGTATTCTACACACCCTTGCCATGCACGAATTTTGCATTTTTTGCCATAATCAGTAAGTTTGAGGAACAATCCATGTGATGCATTTTAACACACCTACACAACTCATCAAAACGCAGCCAAAGAGAGTGGATACAGGAGCAAAACGCAATGCTGACTCACCATGCCATTGCTTATGATTTTTGTGCTCTAACGGATTTATTGAGGGAAAGACTGATGTGCCCTTATTTTTATTCTCTCAATATAAGTAAGAAGCTTCCCATTGTGCTAGAGAGGGGGCTCATACTCGCTTTCCAGATCTGAAAACACTCTGCATTTTTCATTTTTCTCCTTGCTTGGGACTGCTGCAAATTGAGTTTGTGAAGGAATCTCTTCAATATTATAGCTTCATTGAAGTCTCAAGAGCAAGCCAGAGGGATTTTCTTTTCAATTTCAGAGGCCCATTTGGATTTATTTTCCAAATCAAGAGGTAACTGTTGAACTTTGAATTTGAGTTTTTAGCTTGCCATTGATGAATAAAAGCTTATACATGCGTGGTTAGCTGGCCAAACAATAGGTTTGATGTATATTTGCCTCTGTTTTTGAAGTGTGTTGCATAGCATGATGTTTTGAAATTCTGGATTTGGATGATTTTTATGATTTTCTCGCTCTGATTTCTTGATGTTTGATCATTTTGATTTTTACAAGTTATGTGTTGTAGCTTGCCATATAACCTTTAATTTGAGCTTTGAATCGTTTGATTTGGTTAAGAAATAAGAGAGTTGTAGGGATCAGAAGTAGCATGCATGGCGGGTTCATCTTTTAGGGCTTGGCTAGAGGTTGAAGGTGATGCGTGGCATCATCTGATTCGCTGACTTCCTTTTTTGTTTTCATTTAATTTATTTTATAATTAGCATATTTAACCATTTTATTTTGCATCCAAAATTACTCCAAAAATTACAAAAAAATTATCATAGACTCATATTGACCCCTAATATTTTATAGTTTTTTTTCTAAAATTTTAAAAATGATTTGACTAATTAAATAAATTTTGAGATCAATTGGTTATGTTTTAATGGAAAAATTCATAAAAAATACTTTCCTATGATGAAAAATCCCACAAAAAATATTATGGATCCTCTAAGAGGTTAATTTTGAGTTTCTGAGTTTTATTTTATAATTTTGTTATTTTTGCATAATAAATTAATTTCATGCATTTTATTGCATTTTATGCATAATTAAATTGTTTAAAATATTTTTATCCATACAAAAAATGCATAAAAAATATTTTAGATCACTTAAATCATGCATTATGCATTTCTGAATTTTATTTCATAATTTTGTTATTTTTGCATAATTAAATAATTTCATGCATTATATTGCATCTCATGCATAATTATAATTGTTTAAAATATTTTTATTCACACAAAAAATGCACAAAAAAATATTTTAGAACATTCTATCCATGCATCATGCATTTCTGATTTTTGTTTTATAATTTTGTTATTTTTGCATAACTAATTAAATTTGAGCATTAAATACATGATTTGCATTCCACATTTTGCATTTTTTATTGTTTTTTTAATCATTTTTCCTTAAAAATAAAAATAGAAAAAATAGTTTTGACCATGTTTGGGATGTTACGTTACTGTTTTCAATTTTTGTAGGTTTTTATTTCTGACTTTTGTATTTTATACAAATTTTTCTTGTTTATTGGTTATGCAAGTTTAATTTTGAACTAGTGTTGCCTTTTTGATTTTTATTTTGGTCCTTCCATGGACTTTTGAGTTGAGCAAGGATATGTCTCTGACTTGTAAGGGATTTGAGCTCATTAATTCTTTTTTTCTTGGATTTTATATCCCATCTTTCTATTTTTATGGAATTTCCAAAGTGAACATGCCCTTTGGCCTAGTGTAATTGAGTCAAGTTTCAATTTGAAGCTTATGGACATAATTTAAGGCCAATCTTTGGGTATGTGATGATCATTTGAACACTCTATTGATAGGTAAACATGTTTCCATTTATTGAAAATTACATGTTGATCATTTGGTTTTCACCTTGAGCATAAAGTTTGTATGACCTCCAAAACCCTAATTTGTTGATGCTTTGATTCTTAAACCATGTTCTTGTACAATTTTTGTTTCTAATTAATTCTTAGGGGCATGATAACCTCAAGGATAGTCTTCTAAAGACTTGAGAGATATTTGACCTCATTGGATCATCTTGATCCTTTACTTAGAAGGTGTTTCATCTTGGGTTGTTTTGTATGGATTGTGAGATATGAGGAATGCATTCATGCAATCCTTTGGGAGTTTACTTCTCATTTATTTATCTTATCCTCATGGCATGTTTAGGGCTTTGATTCCAACTTGGTTGATTCATTTAAGTTCCCTAACTTGCACAACTCATGGTAGTATTGTTGCTAAGATGTCATCACCTTGTAGCTATGGTTGTAACATTTGTATCATGTGTATCTTTCATGACATTAGTGATCCAATTCTAATTGAATTCTTAGTTTTTACTTCTGACTTTGTACATTATGTGATCATTAATTCCATGCTCTTTGATTCATTGACTTGCATTTAATTGTGAGATCATCATGATGACCTAAAAGAGCCAAATCTTCTTTCTCTTCTATTTTTTGGTTGGACAATACCTTAAGGGATTGTAGGTTCATGATGTTTGAGGTATGTTGCTTCAATCAACATTACTTTGAGCTCATAACAAGCATCTTGTGAGGGTTCTATCATCACCCTATGACATACAAGACTTCATTCCCTTCCTACATTATCTTAATCAATGCCGTTTGATCTAAGATAGGTGGTATTTATATTAGATGATTTTGTTCATCAAATAGGTGATTTGTTTGTGTATTGAAGTCTCATCTTCTACATTTGGTTGATCATGAATCATATCTTGTGTTAAACTTATGACACAAGTCACACATGGTTTTAATTTTCTAATTAAAACTATTTTGTTCAATCTTTCTCAAATGCCATAATTAACTAGTTTAGAGGTTTTCAAACCCTAATTTGACGTAGTTTTTGTATGTAATATCTTTACCTCATTTGAAATGTATTTGTTTATAGTTTACTTAGGTCTTAAGCTACTGACCTTGTGTGTCCCATTACCTTTCTCACCTTGCCTCTTCACCATGTTTGGCTCACTAATTTGTATGCTTACTTAAATTTAACTCTAGGGGTTTAGAATTGACCTTTTCCATTGCTAACCTTTGTACCATGAATGGTTGTGATGTATGATAAGTGTTTTGTGTTTGTATGAACATCATATTTATGTTCTCATCACTGATCTCACTTGTATATGACACTTGACAAAAGCATGTTTGAATACACACACAAACACTTTACATCACACATTTATAGGATGCGCATTCATGTTTTCTTATTGAAAGTTGCTTATGAAAAGATTATGATGATTGTGTATATGACATGAATGCATCTCTGCCATGATAACTACTGTCATTCATCCTTTTCCACCTTCTAAATGTTCATGCCTCTTCATCTATGCAATGCCATGCTTCATTTGATTCTTAGATGCATGTTTAGGCCAAATTCTTGACTAGTTTTCCTTGTATTAAGTCTTGTGTAGATTTTCTTTTGAGGTGATTGTAATTTGTTTGTGTCTAACATGTATGTAATATCTATGTTTCCATCACTGACTTCACTCAAAAATGACACCACAAGGCATGTTCACAATTGCATATCTATGCACATTTCACTACACACTTCTAGATGCATACTTAGGCTCTCTTAGTTTCCTTTGTTTGTGAATCTTCATGATGATTATGTATATGATGATAATGTATTCTTACCATGCTAGCTACTTACTTCCATGTATTTTTATGCTATGAGGTTTATTCCTTTCCCTTCATGCATTAACCATGCTTCATTTGACTTCTAGTTGCATTCTAGGTCAAGTTCTTAACTAGTTTTTGTGTTAGTATTGTGTATGCACAATTTGCAATATCTTGTAACTTGATAGTGTATAGCATGAGTAGTTCTTCATTATGTGTTGCTTCTGATCCCACCATCATGTGACCCTAAGCATAAGTATGCTCAAGCACACACACGCACACACATATTTGCCCGCACTTGTATGAATCAAATGCATTTTTCTTAAGTGTTTTTATTGTGAGTCCTTAGAGTGTATATTTGAATGATCCTATTGTTGAAATAATATTTTTCCTACTGTACTTTGTGTATCTTGGTATTTCTTGGTTCATCTCTTTTCATCTTTGCCTTTCCATGGCTTCTTTTAACTTGTAAACGCTTCCTAGGTTAAGCATTTCGACTAGTTTTCGCACTAATGTTGTAATTGCATTTTTTGTGACATTTTCTTTATGATTTGGTTATTAATTCTCTTATGTGATGTTGGTACTATAATCACTTCATCTTGACACCTTCTGTGCATATCATAAGTCTCACGCACTTAGATTCACTTCACTACACGCGATTGTTGCATGTTTACGCACTTTTGATAGATTATGCTCTTGAATCTTTATGATTTATTTGTGTGATGTAAATGAAACATTAACATGTTTAGCTACTGACTTTTGTGTCATTTTATTCTTTAATTGTCCATTAACTTCATCTAAGTCCAACGCTTCGCACAATTAGCTCTTCGTGTGTTTTTAGGACTAGTTTCGACCTAGTTTGTGAATTAACTTTGTATGTGTATGTTTATAATGATGTTTGATGTTTGTTAAGGGTTTGCATAAACTTTGTAAATGAATGTTGTGTCTACTGACCTCACTTCACATGACACTTTGTATGAACCTCATTCACTTGATTCCACTACATCTTCTTCTTTTTCCTTTCTTTTTTTTAGCACTTGTTAGTGCTTGGTTTTTGTGCTTTTGCCAAAGCACTTTACTTGATTCTACCCCCCTTCTCAGTTGGTTTTCTAACCAAGATGATTGATTTTATAGATTCCCCATAGGTTTACTTGATTAGGTTAGTTATCAAGTTTAGACATTGAGTTAGGAATCCATGCATGATGATAACTTTAGGTAGATTCTTCCCCTTGTTTATATCCATAACTTAGGATCAAATTTGTATGATAACGTTAGGATTAGAAATAAGTTAGTTTCCCCTAGCTATTTTACCTTTATCCTTTTGCATCCTTAAAACTAAAATCTTGTTTTGTCAAGTGCATTAAAACACTTTAATAATGTGAAACTTTTTCTAAAGTAAAAGATACAAACCAATTAGTTTTAGGATGATTCGCTGTCCTGTTCGTTGTTGATGCTTCTCCGTCTTGCTGATGTTTTTTCATCTCATCTTCTGCCGTGTCGTCGTCCTGCTGCTGATGTTTCGTCATCTCATCCTTTGATGTTTCGTCATCCCGTCTTTTTGATGTTTCGTCATCCCGTCTGTAGCTGATGTTCCGTCATCATGGAGGTGTTTCGTCATCGTTTGTTGTTTCGTCTGCTAATCTAAAAAACACAAACTAACCAAAACAAGTGAGCCGAACTACGGCCTCGACTTCCCATTGCGAGGAATACGTAGGCATCCTGTCGCGGGCCTAGATCGAGCAACCTTTGTAAATATTTCCTTCTTTTCCCCGTGTTTTCTTTCTTTTATTTCTTTATTCTTCTTTTCTTTTTTTGCATGCATTATACCATATACAGATATAGTTAGACCTTTACACCCATTAGATAGAAAGTAAAAGCGGATACCGTAGAGTACTACAGACGTGTGGGGTGTTAATCCCTTCCCCTCGCGTAACAAACTTCCTTACCCAATCTCTCAGTCGCAAGACCGTGATTTCTCCGTTTCAGGTTTACTCGATGTTTACCTTTCCCTCTTGGCGGGATAAAAAACGTTCGATGGCGACTTCATTGATATATAGTTATATCCTTTGATTTTTTGGTCGGGTGTTTCAGTTGGCGACTTCACTGGGGACAGTTGACCTATTGCTGGTCCGTTCAGAAGTCGATCCTAGCTTTTGTTTTCTTTTCTTTTGGATGTTTATTTGTTTTGTTTATTGCTTTATAGCTTGTTTTTTATTATTTGTATATGTATACTTGTACATGTTTGAATGCATCTACATCTGGCTATATTATTCTGTCTGTTGTTGTGCTGTTGTTTCTTTGGTGGGTGGGAGTTACAAGAGGTAAAAGGCCCACTACCCAGGCCAGTGACATATAGGATAGACGTATGTTCATGTTAAATCCCGCATCCTGTGATGCGTGTGAGGAGGCATGAAGTACCAAACTCAGACGAGGTTCGATTGACGGTACTTTCGCCCTACACCCTTTGTGTAGCAAGCGAAGTGCTTGATAAAGAATTGTCGACTCTGTTTATCATTAGATACCCAGTTGTGTCTAGAATTACCTATGAGGTTGGGTTGGGACAGGTACAGATGCTGACTTATGTTACTTGAGTTCTTTGGTTATTGGTTCTGTCACCTATGGTTTTCTTCATCAATGGAACAGTGTTCAGAAATGGAGCTTGGGTCCTATTGCATTCATGAAACATTTTACTAACTGCATTCATTTTTTAACATACATGTTTTATCATTTCCAGGATTACTAGTCTCCGAGTCAGGTTATTGGGCCCCCGCTAAAAGATGGATACTGAAAAGAAGACTAATTATAGACGTCACCTAGTGTACAAGTTCCCCGCTCCAGCTCTTGAGAGTTTGATTTTGTTGGCCAAGAGGTCCCCTCCTGAGGTTGTTGTTGAGTTTACCAAGGACTATGGAAGGATTTCTTCATGTTTGAAATACCCTCTCAGTGAGTACCAGGAAGGTGGTCTCAAGGCTTTGTTCCAATTCTACGACCGTGAGTAGGATGCTTCGTGTTTCCTGATTATCTGTTGCTACCTACCTTAGAAGAATATTCTGATCTTTTAGACATTCTAGTGCTTCATCAAGTTCCTTTTCGCATTGCTATGGGAAAACCTACTGATGATCAGGTTGCTGCTACCTTGTTCTTAGAGAAGTCGGTGATTTCAGCTAATGCCGCGAAAAAAGGGGCGGTGAAATGTTTTCATTTAGGATTTCTGCTGAGAGAAGCTAATGCTAAAGTTGCGAAGTTTGATTGGAGAGGTTTCAATTCCATCTTGGCTTGTTGTATTTATGGCATGGTCTTGTTTCCAAATGAGCCCAAATTCATTGATGAGAATGCTATCACTTTGTTCATTTAAAAGAATCCTGTTCCAACCCTCTTGGGAGATCTGTAACATTCCATTCATTCGAAGAGTTACAAGGGAAAAGGTGGATTGGTCCATTGTTGCGCTCCAATCTTGTATTAATGGTTCCATAGTTTTCTCCCTCGTGCCGGTGTTTTTGTGGATACTCAGCATAATATGAGGTAGGTGCCTCGCGTGATGGCTCTCACATCTCAGGATATTAGTTGGTACAGACATGTTGTGACTAAGGCGGGTAGAGAAAGTATAATTGTTCGTTGTGGAGACTTTGTGTTTTGACTTACCAGATGTTACTGGATCTTTGGATAGAGTCGTTCAAGGTTGGAAGAGAATTCACCTTGAAGGAGGACAGTTCTTCGGCAAGAAAGATCCCATAGCTTATGCATCATTCGTCCAGTGGATTGAAGGAAGAAACAAAGATCCACAGTGGCCTTCTATTATCGGAGTTGCACCTTTCCATCCTCAAGCTACTAATGTTCCAGATGTTGTGCCCAAAGGAGATTATGAGCGAGTGCAGGCTCAAAACCGCCTTTTGCTCGAAGAACAAGAGAATCTAACAGTGGGATGTTTGGTTGCTACCCAAGAGAAGAATCAGTTGGCTCATAAGCTCAAGAAGTTTGAGGGAGAGACGTCTGAGGCTGCAAGAAAGAGATCTAGGTTTGAGGGAGAGATGATGTCATTGGAAGATCACATGAAAGTTATGGCAGAGATTGAGATGAAAAGTAAAGATTCCAAGGTTGAATTAGAGAAGAAGCATAAAGCAAAGATAAGAAGTCTAGAGAAGAAGATTCTAAAGGAAACCACTCAGAGAGCAGCATTCGAAGAGTAGCACAGAGATAAGGATGTTCAACTATCTTTGGCAATAGAAGAAATTGGGCAGCTCAAGGTCCAATTGGGAATTCAGGAGTCCGCAGGCTTTCCTATTCATATTTTTAGGCTTTTTATTTTACTCTATGTTTTAAAAGAGAATCACCACCAGGCTTGTTGATGGGTTTCCACTTCTTTACATTTTATTGTTAGAATCTTTAGTATTTCTATTTGTAGTATTGTTGAAGTACTTTGTGGAACTATTTGTATCTTTGCTTCTCTTGTTTTAATGAGATTTGGTTCAATCGGTGTTCGTCACTTCATCTTGTGCTATTGCCCAAAAACTTGGCTACGAGTATTAGAATCCTAGAAATATATAAACATGTCATTGCATGCATTGCATATATATTCATGCATATACATACCTCATGCATAACAGGTTTCTGGTTGGTGTTCTTATTCTAACTTTACCTTTATTATCAGAGGAGATTCAAGACGACAATTCACCGTTACTCTACCTGAAGCAATTTTCCGAGACAGATGGAGCAAGTACAAGCAGAGCTTGCTGAGATGAGGATCCAGATGGCTACACAAATGACACAATTCATGGAAGCAATCACGAATTCAAACCGCAGGCAGGATGAGATGGTTGCTCTAGTCAACAATCAAGCTCGTAACCAGGTTGATGCTGAGAATCAGGGGTTGTTTGTTGATGTTTCTGTTGGGCAAGATAATGTGCAAAACCAGGCTTTCGTGAATCTTCATGGACCTCAAGGCAATCCTTTTGATCTTCGTTGTGCTAACCAAGGGCAGTTTCCCCCACCTCCAAGTTCCCAGCTTGTGGGGAATCGCAGGGGTAATCCAGTTATTGTGAGGGGTCATCAAGAACGTGATGATGATTATGATCAGGATGAAGACGGTTTTTCTGTGCACTCTGATCCAGATTTCCCTATTGAAGATAGGAGGTACCGTCAGTTGGAGGAATTTTTGAAAGTTGTTGAAGGAGAACGCATTTTTGGCATGGATGCCAATGACCTTGGGTTGGTATCAGGGGTAAGGGTTCCCCCAAAGTTCAAGCCAATGGTTCATCCTGTCCAGTGACTCATGCCACCGCCTACTTCAGGAAGATGTCAGTTCATACTCACGATCAAAGGTTGTTGATTCACTATTTCTAGGATAGCTTGACCGGTGCATCCTTGGAATGATTCGCTGCTGGAATGACTTGGTTCAACATTATCATTACAACAAGGATCTGGCGCCTAATCGAACCCAATTGCAAAGTCTTTCACAAGGCCCAAATGAATCTTTCTAGGAATACACGCAGAAATGGCGCGAGTTGGCTGCAAGAGTTCAACCTCCTTTATTGTAGATAGAGCTAATTGATATGTTTATGAATACTCTACAAGAGCCTTTCTACGATCGTATGATTGGGGCTACATCTACAGGGTTTGCTGAATTAGTGATGGTAGGAGAGAGAATAGAGGCTGGAATGAAAACAGGAAGGATTCATGTTAGTGGTTCAGGAACTTCTTTGAGTGGAAGTAAGAAGCCATTTGTTGCTCACCCCAAGAAGAGAGAGGGGAAACCAGTTTCGTTCATGCTTATGAGAGAAGAAATAGAAGACAATATCCACAACAGATCAATGTTGTGTCTATTCCTGCAAATGCTCCTCAACAACAGCAACCACAACAAGCCAGACAACAGAACGCCCTGAGGCAAAACAACAATTATCAACAAAGACAGCCAAGGAAGTTTGATCCGTTACCTATGAGTTATGCCCAAGCCCTGCACCATATGCTTGATCTGAAATTGGTTAGTCTGAGACAAATGCCTGTTAATCCTGATCGTCGTCCAGCCAATTATGATGCCAATGCAAGGTGCGAATTTCATTCTGGCGGTGTAGGTCATTCAGGTTAAATTGATATAGTTACGGTTAGATAATCAACGTCATTCCACTCTTTCGTAGAAAAAGTAGTTTGAAACGATATTAAAACGAAAGTATAAAGGTAGATAGAACATATAGAACCATTTTGAAAAGTATTTCAATGAAAGAATATTTTAAATTTAGAGAATCTATTTATCTATTCTATTGAACAATATATTTCTCTAATAATTAGAGAATATTGATAATCTAATATCAATTATTCTATATATATATATTCTATATATATTCTAGATTTCTATATATATATAGAATATTCTTTTTTTTTATTCAGAATTGTATTTTATTCAATTCTAAAAAATTGTCTTTTTTTATTTGATTTGAATTGTTCTAATTGTATAATCATCAATTATTGACATTGGTAAACGGCCCAAAGAAATTTGATTATAATTCAATTCATGACGATCATACGTTGAAAGTTCATATTCTTTGAGAATTGCTATGCATTAAAGTGTAAGTTCCAGGATTTGCTCGATTCCAAGGCAATTCAGTTTGAAGCTGCAGTAGGACCAAATGTTATTCAACATCCTATGCCATTACATGATGACGCAGCTGTTAATGCTATCACTGAGGATAGCGAGTGGTTAAACTTGGTGATGGACGTCAATCATGTGACTACTTCTCTTCCTTATGTCAAGAGGTATTTGAGTGACAATGGTATTTTCCCGGGTTGTGATCCAGCTTGCTGTAAGTGTGTGGAACGGCCAAAATGTTGTGATGACCTGAAGGCGCGTATTCAAGAGCTAATAAATGATGGTTCTCTTCAGTTTGGTAGAGCCAAGAGGTACAGAAAAGTGACTCAAGTAGATGTTTTGGTGATTTCTATTCCGTTTACTCCAAGGCGTATTCCTGTTGCCGCCAAGCCAGTACCATTGATGATTACTTTGCCTGGTCCTATGTCGTATGATAGTGAGAAGGCGATCCCTTGGCATTATGGTGTTGACGTGTATTATCATGGGGTTAAACAAGAATCTGGTCCGTCTGAAAACAGCTTTGTGAAAGATAATGATGTGGATGTCAACAATTTTTCTGCTGAAGGTCGTGTAATGAGGAGAGAAAGGGTGTTAAGTCCTCCAAACGTTCAGAATAATGCAGATGCTTTAGCCAAGGCGAAAGGCAAGCAAGTGATGGTCGATGGTCAAAGATCTGAGCAAATTAATGCGCCTAAGCCTCTGGTTGCACCTGATGTGTCTTCGACTCCAGAGGCCGAGGTTGAAGAATTGATGAGATTGATAAGGAAGAGTGATTATAATATTGTTGAGCAGTTACACCATACCCCATCTAAGATGTCTATGCTGTCTTTGTTGATTTATTCTGAGGCCCATAGGAATGCTCTAATGAGACTTTTGAAGAATGCTTTTGTTCCCTAGGAGATTACAGTGGGTCAATTTGAAACAGTATGTGCCAGCATATCAGCCGGAAATGGGTTAGGCTTCACAGATTTTGATCTCCCACCCGAAGGTCGTAATCATAACAAAGCCTTACACATCTCCATGGAGTGTAAGTGCACAACCTTGTCAAGGGTTTTGGTGGATATCGGGTCGTCGTTGAACGTATTGCCCAAGAAGGCTCTCATGAAGATTGATTATTCCGGTTTGGAGTTGCGTCCTAGTGACCTTATTGTGAAGACGTTTGACGGCTCAAAGAGGTCTGTGTTTGGAGAGATTGATTTACCGATCAACGTGGGCCCAAAGATATTTACTTCCACTTTCTATGTGATGGATATTAATCCGGGTTATTGTTGTCTTTTGGGACGTCCTTGGATTCATAAGGTTGGTGCGGTCACCTCCACCCTTCATCAGAAACTTAAGTATCCTCTTGATGGAAAGACAATTACTGTTTACGGCGAGGAAGAGTACATTGTAAGCCACTTGGCTTCTTTCCACTATGTGGAAATTGAGGGTGAAATACACGAGACTCCATTTCAAGCTTTTGAGACCGTTCAGATGATCAAGACTCCACATGTTGAGGATAAGAAGAAAGTTGAAATCTTTTTGGCTTCATTGAAAGATGCTCGAGCTCTGGTTGAGGCGGGTCGCCCTGAAGGTTGGGGCAGTGTTATGGAGGTTACCCCGAAGTTTAACAAGTTTGGCCTAGGTTTTGGTCCTATTTTGCAAAGACAGATTCTCAAGACTCCTGATTCGTCTATCCCCGTCAAGTTTGCGAGTGCTGGCATTGAAAAGGTGGATCAAGTTAACGCAATTGATGATGAAGATGATGTTTCCAACATAGAGGATTGGATTCGCCCATGGATCCCTAGGAGCGAATTGAAGAATTGGACATCTGAGGATACCATTCAAGTTACAACTGCTGAGGAGTAATTTTCTTATTTTCCTTTATCATTTCATCATTCCTACGCTCTGCCCAAGGCATAGTGAATCATTGTGTAGGGCCACCATGTTCCACTTTGCAAGTTTTTTATCATAAAATAAAGGACGTTTTTCATTCAAATTTTTGTGTTATTTTATTTCCACTTTCACTTTTACCATTTATTTGTTTTCCTAATTGAAAAATGTGGCAATGTTTTTATTCTTCACACACCGTCATTAAAACCAAAAAAGTTAATCATGCAGATACATGTCCACACCAGATACCAGTGATCACAATTCTACTATTGCTCATTATGACTCCTACAATCCGATTCACCAAGCGCAAGAAGAGAGTGAGGAAGATTGCGAACTCCCTGCAGAGTTAGTCAGATTGCTAGAACCAGAAGAGAAGGTTATTCAGCCGCATGAGGAGCCTCTGGAATTGGTTAATTTGGGTATAGATGAAGCAAAGAAAGAAATCAGAATAGGGGCCGATTTGGAAGCAAGTGTGAAGGCAAGGCTGATAGATATGCTTCGTGAGTATGTTGACGTGTTCGCATGGTCTTATGAGGATATGCCAGGTTTGGACATGGATATTGTGGTACACAAGCTGCCTCTCCGGGAAGACTATCCTCTGGTTAAGTAGAAACTTCGAAGAAGTCATCCGGAGATGTCCAAGAAGATCAAAGAGGAGGTACAAAAGCAGTTACATACCGGTTTTCTGAAGGTTGTCTCGTATCCATCATGGGTTGCAAACATTGTGTCGGTACCTAAGAAAGACGGTAAGGTCAGAATGTGTGTTGACTATAGGGATATTAATAGAGCAAGCCCTAAAGATGATTTTCCGCTCCCTCATATTGACATTCTGGTTGATAATACTGCTCAAGCTAAGTTTTTCTCTTTCATGGATGGATTTTCTGGCTATAATCAAATCAAGATGGCGCCTGATGATATGGAAAAGACTACTTTCATCACGCCTTGGGGGACTTTTTGCTACAAAGTTATGCCTTTCGGTCTGAAGAATGCAGGGGCAACGTATTAGCGTGCGATGGTCACTCTCTTTCATGACATGATGCATAGGGAGAGAAGGTACTGAAGTTGATCCTGCCAAAGTAAAGGCGATACAAGAAATTCCTGAGCCGAACACAAAGAAGGAAGTTCGTGGTTTCTTGGGGAGATTGAATTATATCTCCAGGTTCATATCTCATCTCATTGCCACCTGTGAGCCTTTATTCAAGCTGCTAAAGAAAAATCAAGTAGTTGTTTGGAATGATAATTGCAGATGGCATTTGATAAAATCAAGGAGTATTTGCAAGAGCCTCCGATACTTATACCGCCAGTCGAGGGAAAGCCATTGATCATGTATCTAACAGTTTTGGAGAGTTCCATAGGTTGTGTGCTTGGTCAGCATGATGAGATCGAAAAGAAAGAACAAGCCATCTACTATTTGAGCAAGAAGTTCACTGAGTACGAGTCAAGGTATTCTTTGCTTGAGAAGATGTGTTGTGCACTAGCATGGGCTGCTAAATGTTTGAGGCAGTACATGTTGACACATACCACTTATCTGATTTCTAAGATGTATCCCATTAAGTTCATATTTGAGAAGCCAGCTCTTACCGGCCGAATTTCCCATTGGCAGATGATTTTGACAGAATATGATATCCATTATACCACTCGGAAAGCTATCAAAGGTAGTGTCCTGGCAGATTATCTCGCTCACCAACCTGTGGACGACTATCAACCGATGAAGTTTGAATTCCCAGACGAAGACATCATGTACATTAGAGACTGCAACATTCCCAGCCCAGAGGAAGGGCCCGAGCCTAGATCGCAATGGACGATGGTGTTTGACGGAGCGTCGAATGCAATGGGTAATGGTGTGGGAGTTATTATCACTTCCCCCGAGGGTTTCCATATTCCTTTTACAGCCCGAATTTGTTTTGACTGCACTAACAACATGGTAGAGTATGAAGCATCTATTTATGGGATTGAAGCGGCAATTGACTTGCGTATCAAGTTCTTAAAGGTTTTCGGGGATTCCAATCTCGTTATCAGTCAAATTAATAGTGATTGGGAAACTCGTCATCAAAACTTGATCCCTCATCGTGAGCATGTGATGAAGTTGATTCCTTATTTTGAAAAGATCACGTTTGAGCATATCTCTAGAGAGGAGAATCACCTTGCAAATGTATTGGCCACTTTATCGTCTATGTTCAAGGTGAAGTGGGCTAATGAGGCGCCTTCGATCACTATTAGAAGGTTAGATGAGCTAGCTTTTTGTTTTGAAGCGGAGGTGGAATTGGATGGTAATCCTTGGTTTTATGATGTTAAGAGGTACTTAGAAACTCAAGAGTATCCAGAAGAAGCGTCCATCACAGATAAGAAGTTTCTAAGGAGGTTCGCTGCAAAGTTCTTCCTCAACAATGGTACTTTATACAAGAGAAATCATGATAGTATGTGGCTCAGATGTGTGGATAAGAATGAAGCGTCGAAGATCATCGAAGAGATGCATGAGGGTGCTTTTGGGACCCATTCCAGTAGTCATGCCATGGCCAAGAAGATATTGAGATCAGACTACTATTGGTCCACTATGGAAACAGACTGTTATAATCATGTTAGGGTTTGTTATAAGTGTCAAGTGTATGCTGATAAAGTGTATGTTCCTCTTGTTCCTTTGAACGTTCTGACATCTCCATGGCCCTTCGCGATGTGGGGCATTGATATGATTGGGAAGATTGAGCCGACCGCTTCTAACGACCATCGTTTCATCTTGGTTTCCATAGATTACTTCACCAAATAGATCGAAGCTGCTTCTTTTGCTAATGTCACCAAGCAGGTCATAGCTCGTTTCATCAAGCACAATATCATTTGCCGCTATGGGGTCCTTGAGAAAATAATCACTGATAATGGGTCATACCTCAACAACAAAATGATGAAGGAGCTTTGTGAGACTTTCAAAATTAAACACCATAACTCCTCTCCATATCGCCCAAAGATGAATGGTGTCGTCGAGGCTGCAAATAAGAACATTAAGAAGATTGTGCAGAAGATGGTGGTGACCTACAAGGATTGGCATGAGATGTTGCGCTTCGCTTTGCATGGTTATCGTACCTCAGCGTGCACATCGACCGGGGCAACCCCGTTCTCCCTTGTGTATGGGATGGAAGCAATTCTACCAGTGGAGGTTGAAATTCCTTCTTTAAGAATTATGAAAGATGTTAAACTCGATGAAGCTAAGTGGGTGCATAATCAGTTAGATCAGTTAAATCTCATTGATGAGAAGCGGTTGGCAGTTGTGTGTCATGGCCAAGTGTATTAGAAAAGGATGAGAAAAGCTTACGACAAGAAGGTGCGTCCTCAGTTCTATCAAGCAGTCCTTAAAAGGATAATCCTTCCTCAAGGCGACCCCAGGGGCAAGTGGACTCCGACTTTTGAAGGACCCTTTGTGGTCATGAAGGTCTTCTCTGGTGGGGCAATGATGCTTACAACTATGGACAATGAAGACTTCCCGCTCCCAGTGAATGCCGATGTGTTGAAGAAGTTCTTCGCATAACTGAACTTGTTGGTTGTATGAGTAATAGCAGAATCATAGATTGTTGGTTATCTGTTACCACATTGACATTTCTGTAACACTTTTTTTCTTTCATGTTTAGGCCTTTTAGGTCAAACACCTTTTTGTAGGAGTTGCATCTTAGTGTAAATGCCTTTTTAAATGGCCAGTCTTCAATTAATGAAAAAGGGAAACTTCTTTGTTTTTATTTCTTGTAGCTTTAATTGTTTGATTTATAAAAACGTCCAATATTTTCATGATAATTACTTGCATTTGAAAAACTTTGATGGTTCCTGCACAATATAATTGAAAAAGTGATAATACTGTTGGAATTGATGGCGCCCTCTTGCTGGAATGTTTGTACCACTGTCGGGAGATCATTCATAAACATCGTATTTCAAGAGCCAATTCTGTTCGGCAAGCCATTGCATAATCTTTTCCTTGCGAAGTTTCACTGTTGTATGGCGGAAGACGAGCTTGAAGATTCTCGATTGCAGTGTCCAATATTTCTCCTGCTCATAGAAGATGCTTTCAGTCGCAAGTTTTGGATGTCAAGACCTTAAAGTAGAAGACACTTGGATATCCTGTTGTTGCAATTCCGCCTCGCACATTTTTCATCGTTTCTTTTGAAGAAAATCCCCCATGAATGTCGCCCTGGTGCACTTGACCACTTGATTGAAAATGTCTTGTCATCCAGGGATAAGTTTCGAGTTTGGATCGATTTGAAGACTTTTGTGTCAATGATAAGTCGGAAGGGGAGTCTCTTGTCCAAGAGGGTATCAAGGTTGCAGAAAAATCGTCAGAATCAAGAAGTCCAGGCGGAGTCAAATCTCCTCAACAATGGCGATCTTGAGTTTCTTTACTGCATTTTCATTTGCATTTTTGTTTGTTTGTTTAAACATTGCTATCATGTAAAAATTTATTTATTTTTGAATGAAAATCTTAATGCATTAAGTATGTTTGTCTTGAAGAAATTCATTTGTTATCACCCATCCGCTATCGCTCATAAAATGACTTGCTTGCATATTGATGCCAACTTCACCAAGTCTTTTGCTTAGGCAAAGATTGGGGGAGGACTAAAATGCTAAGCTTTGATTTGTATGCTTTCAAGTAGAATCCTACTAACGATGTACAAGCCTTGTTTCAATTCCCAAACACCGGAGATATAAGGGAGATAGACCCTCGTTAACCCCTTTGAGCCTTGAAGTAGGAGTTTCTTTTCTATTTAGAAAAAACCCTTATTTACCTCTAACCTGGGGCAGGGTAGTGTTCAGTTAATTTGATCGGGTATTCAAAAATCCTCAAGAGTGCGCAATCAAAGGATACAACAATGGTTATCCTCCAAAAGGCTGAAGAAAGTCCAAACTGCAAAGGTCAACCTTCGTCTGTCAACATGGAATCCTTCAAAGACTCAGACACAATCATTCCCAACAAATTGAAGATGGTGTAGAGATCACACAATTTGTTCTGAAAAATGAATGAAAAAAAAAGGAAAGCAGAAAGCCCGCTAAGTCGAACTTGGTACTAAGTCACTTAGGCAAAAAAAAGAAAGGGCAAATTTCAGAAAGCCAGAAAGGCATGAAAAGTTGAAGAAAAATTCTCAGTAAGAGAGCAAAGCTGTGTGATCTGACACCAAAATAAAAGGTGAGTGGTATCGTGTCCGTAAACCTTGCGGATTCCTCGAGTATGTCCAAGAAATCCTCAGCAAAAGTCATCAATACTATACTCTTTTAAGAGTTGAATGCTCGTATCGAGTTGACTGAATTTAGGATTGGAGAACATCACGAAGGGGGTGGGCACCAAATATTTTGAGCCTAAAAATCTTTTTTTTGAAAACCGTGAACCAGGCCACGTTACAACCCTCAAAAGTCCTAACTGAAGCATGGGTTAATTCGAAAGCATACTACGATAAGATAATATTTTCCTGACTCCTAAAGTATGTGCTAGTTTTTGTTGGCATTGTATGTTTGTCTTGTCATTTTCTTTAAAAAAAAAGAGAGGAAAATTTGGCATTCTAAGAGTGTTTTGTTCACAAGAAGTCACAATACCTTTTCCATAAAAACTTGAAGACTTACATAAGTGTTGCATTTGAATTTTCATTCTCATAATAAACATTTTTCTATATGAGAGCAATTGTTTGACATCAAGTGAGTTTGCACAATGAACATCAAAGAAGAATTTAATCTTGTCAAAGGAGAGGGCCTCGACTCTATGGAATCAAAATCCGATCTTCTCAAATAATTGATGATAACCCGGGGCATCTTATCTTAAATCAGTTCTATTCGCATTTCTACAAGGATTCTCCCTAGTGAGTTTACTTCATTTTAGACGTGGGGCAAATTGGGTCTAATTGAATTGCCAGGATTGGTTATATGAAACATCCCCAGTGACACCGAAGTCTCTACTTCTCCCCAGCAAGTCTCCCAAAGTGAAGAGATTGTATCCAGATGATTCCCCAGTTTTACCTGAAGGTTGTCTACTCCTAGTATCGTCAGGTGGAGAGTTTTGTCTGATAGGTTGTGATTGATAAGACTTATTGATTAAGAATCTTTATCCCCAATGAAGTTGTGTTACTGTTGTGTCCACAAAAGAATGCATGTTTGAGGCAGAATGTTTATTGATGACTTCTTTAATCCCCCAGTCAAGTTGTTGCATTTGGAATTTCTTATTCAAGAATTGCCCCAGTGTATCAGTTATTCATCTGAGATTTCTTCTTCAAGATTTCTCCTCTCCCCAGCGAAGAAATTTTCTTTCAAGGTTGTGGCACAATATTTCTCATTTCCCCAGTGAAGTTGTCTTATATGAGATGTCTTATTTCTTCACGCCCAAATGAACTATTTTACTTGGATTTCTATTCCGAGAACTCTCCCATCTCCCCAGTGAGTTCGATCCTGTTAATTGGTGACAAGCATTGTATCGCCAAGAGGTATGCTTTTGTGGGTGCACATCCCACATCACTTTTTATCCCCAGTAAGGACTTTTCTTATCAAAGATCATTTGTGAGTCTCCAGTTGAGCTTCTTAAAGCCATAGTTACCCGCTCTCTGCAAGAGTTGTGTACAGATTTTCTCCTATCATTGACCAAAGATTGATTGCTCCCCATGAAGTCGGGGGAATCTTTATTCTTGTTAGATCCACTGTTGTTTGGTATCTTACCCGATGTTGTCAAATCTCCATTTGGATTTCCTTTCAGAAGTCACAGTTTCGCCTTGGTCTTCTCTGGATTTGTCCAATTTCATTTGACATCCCATATCAGAATCAACAGTTTCGCCCAAAATTATTTCTCTAGTGAAGTATGCAATTTAGTTTTGCAACTCTTCTCAGTGATTGTTGCCTGTTTCTACTGGTTAAACAAGTTATTGCTCCCCGCAGAGTTTCATCTCTTTGAAGGTTTTCTCCCCAGTGGATTTTGCAATTTATTTTTGCAAGTCTTATCAAGTTTTGCTTGGTGTTTTATTAGCTTCTCGATTAATCATTCCCCGGTGAAGCATTCAATCATGCATCATTACATTGCATCCTGAAAGTGTAATTTTCCATAATCTTTTGGAACTTTACTCCATAGAAAATTTTAAACATGCATTGAAACATAAGCCTTTATCGCCACAATGTTCCCCAATGAATCTGCTAACTTTGGATCATTTCCCCAGTGAGGCCTCTATCCTCAGTATCTCCATACCAATATCCTGTTAATCATTCAATTTGGTTGAGTGTCTACTCAACGTTTTGGTTGTAGCCCAGTTTCTCTCTAGTGTAATTTCATTGGTTTAGTCTCTACTACCTTTGTTGGTTCATTTCAATGTCCATCAATATACCTTTCGAATGTCAGTTTTGTCCTGATGATTGTTTCAACAAGTGTTTTGGAAGTACGCTCTAATCACTTTGCTTTGGGTCGTGTTTTGTCTCGTTACCCGCGCATGAAATCCAGTTGTCGTATTGGTACTCATCTAGTTGTTTCGTCTAACTAGTCTTCATGAGTCGAGTCTTATCTCGTTTTGTTTCTTATTCCTGGGATTATTTCAGTTCTATCATACTCTCTATCTCGGGTTGAAATGTGTCTCTTTTATAACTATTGGGTTCAATCAACTTCGTCTACTATCTATCCTTTAGTTTGAGACTAGCAAGTGCTCTGAGAAACATGCGCTCTCATCACTTTGCTTTGGGTCGAGTCTTGTCTCGTCGCTTGTGCATGAAATCCAGTTGTTGTCCTGGTACTCATCTAGTTTGTTTCGTCTAACTAGGTTCTATGAGTCGAGTTTTGTCTTGTTTTGTTTCTTACTCTTAGGATTCTTTCAGTTCCATCATACTGTCTATCTCGGGTTGAAACCTTTCCCCTTTACTCCATGGATTCAATCAGCTCCGTCTACTGTCTATCTTCGGTTGAGATGGCTCTATTATAACTATTGGGTTCAATCAGCTTCATCTACTATCTATCCTCTAGTTTGAGAATAGCAAGTGCTTTGAGAAACATGCACTCTCATCACTTTGCTATGGGTCGAGTTTTGTCTCATTTCCCGTGCGTAAAATCCAGTTTTTGTCCTGGTACTCGTTTCTAGAAAATGTCGTTCTTCTAGTTCTATCGAGTCGAGTTTTGTCTCGTCTGATGTCACTCCTTGGATTCAATCAGCTTCGTCTACTGTTTATCCTTGGTTGACCTGTCTCTTTCATACCTTCGGTTTGTCACAGTTTCCACTATTTACCCCTGGTTGAGACCAGCAGGTGTCCTTAGAATCGCGCACTCTAGTCACCTTGCTTATAGGACCCTTTTCATAGTTGTCCTATTGCGTACATTTTCATATTCTAGTTTTGTCTAGTCTTCTGATTTGAGTTTCATCTCATTTCATGATATGGGTCTTATCTCACCCCTTCTTGTGATCTGGTTTCGTCTTGACAAATACCTCTGGAAGGCTAATATTCATTAGACTCTCCCTCTTGTTAAAGCATAATGTTATTTGGCTTTTCTTTGAAACCAATTTCATTTGGTATTCTCTAAGTCCAGCATTCTCTGGCTCCTTTTGGAAGGTTTCACTCTTCTTCTCAAGAGTGTAAATTTCCGGGTTCTTTTGTATTCAATCCTCTTCCACTTTGAACGTTCGAAGGTTTCCACCAGTTCTCGCTTATCAAGTTTAAGAAGATTGAATAGGGGCAGCTGTTGCACCCCAAAATTTACCCTCTTGATTTAGGCTTATGTTTCATCATAAACATCATATTGTATTGCATTCATACCTTGTGATAGGATCAAAGTTCTTTGGGTTAGCATTCTCTTCTGAGGATTCTCAAACTCTCATATCTTTGGATCTTTCAAGTCACAATGATGTATTACATCTCAAGATATCCTATTTGTCTCATTGATTCCTCAAGAGCTGAAGTTTGCAAAGGATTGATGAGGAATTCATCTATGGCATTCATCTGATAAAATTAGGGTTTTGGCCCATTGTGAAGTTTGAAGTTTGGATAAGTCAATTTCTTGAAGTATCACCTTCCTATTATCATTTGAGTTATCATGTTTCAGAGAATTATTCAATACATTCAGAGGATTTGAGGTTTTGAAGCTTGATTGGCTATCTCCTAACACAAGGTGCAAAATTAGGGTTTTAGGTATAATCAAGATTTCTCCAGATTTTCCACTCAAATTTGATTCCACTTGTTTCTATATATTGTTAGACATCCATGGTTGAAATATTGAGGCTCAATTTTGAGTAGATGCAAGTCAATTGATCACAAGGGGCAAAATGGTCATTTTGGTCAAAATCAGTCAAAGTCATGAGTTGACCAAGTGGACTTTTGGTCAACCATCAACTCAAATATCATATTTTCATATTTCATGAGCAAACTTATCATTGAACCAAGAAAGTTGAAGAAATTAGGGTTAACTTGTTCTTGAAGTTATTTAAGGATAAATTTTTTTCCAAGTGTCCACCCTATGAAACTTTGACATGTCATAACTTTCTCAATTTTTACCCAATGGTTGCATACCATACATTTTTGGAAAGCTTGGAAAAAATCCTACAAATTTGTCAATGTGTAAAATTTCTCAAAAAATGCACCATTTGAGAGATATTTGAGTTAGAAGTTTCATGCACAAGTTTTGACCTAGGCTGGGCAAGCTTGCAGTTTTCTGGGTTTCTCTACGCGTACTTTCCACAAATAGGTGGTGGGCATAATCTTGAAGCTCATATCTTTTGATTCATATGGAATTTGAGAATTCTACTTCGTGCACCTTGAAGCATGCCATGAGATCTTTAATTCGAGCTTTGAATCACATCATTTGGTTCAATATTGAGAAAGTTACAAGGATCACAAGTGGAGGCCATGTAACTGATTCCATGCACGACCATGCAAGCCCAGATGTGCGCGCGTGTGCCTAGCCAGATTCCATGTTTATGCACAACTTCTGGCAGCCATAACTCACTCATTTCAACTCCATTTTTAGTGAACCAAAGCCCATTGTAATCCTCATTCCAAGAGCTCTTGATAGACCTTAGAAAGCCAGAATTTGCACGAGCCATTAGTGAGAAATTGGAGCTTGAACAAGGTGATCCACAGGCTGTGTGCACAGAATGCATTTTCATGTTTTCATGTTGTTTTTACACGTTGTCTCTAGGCAAGCACAGACTGGGAATTGAAGCTCACTTGCCACCTCATTTTTTTGCCATAAAAAGCCCAAGCAATTTGAGTATTCTACACACCCTTGCCATGCACGAATTTTGCATTTTTTGCCATAATTAGTAAGTTTGAGGAACAATCCATGTGTTGCATTTTCACACACCTACACAGCTCATCAAAACGCAGCCAAAGAGAGTGGATACAGGAGCAAAACGCAATGCTGACTCACCATGCCATTGCTTATGATTTTTGTGCTCTAACAGATATATTGAGGGAAAGGCTGATGTACCCTCATTTTTATTCTCTCAATATAAGTAAGAAGCTTCCCATTGTGCTAGAGAGGGGGCTCATACTCGCTTTCCAGATCTTAAAACACTCTGCATTTTTCATTTTTCTCCTTGCTTGGAACTGCTGCAAATTGAGTTTGTGAAGGAATCTCTTCAATATTATAGCTTCATTGAAGTCTCAAGAGCAAGCCAGAGGGATTTTCTTTTCAATTTCAGAGGCCCATTTGGATTTATTTTCCAAATCAAGAGGTAACTGTTGAACTTTGAATATGAGTTTTTAGCTTGCCATTGATGAATAAAAGCTTATACATGTGTGGTTAGCTGGCCAAACAATAGGTTTGATGTATATTTGCCTCTGCTTTTGAAGTGTGTTGCATAACATGATGTTTTGAAATTCTAGATTTGGATGATTTTTATGATTTTCTCGCTCTGATTTCTTGATGCATAGTTGATCATTTTGATTTTTACAAGTTGTGTGTTGTAGCTTGCCATGTAACCTTTAATTTGAGCTTGGAATCGTTTGATTTGGTTAAGAAATAAGAGAGTTGTAGGGATCAGAAGTAGCATGCATGGCACTGGGTTCATATGCGTTTTTAGGGCTTGGCTAGAGGTTGAAGATGATGCGTGGCATCATCTGATACGCTGACTTCTTTTTTGTTTTCATTTAATTTATTTTATAATTAGCATCTTTAACCATTTTATTTTGCATCCAAAATTACTCCAAAAATTACAAAAAAATATCATAGACTCATATTGACCCCTAATATTTTATGGTTTTTTTCTAAAATTTTAAAAATGTTTTGACTAATTAAATAAATTTTGAGATTAATTGGTTATGTTTTAATGGAAAAATTCATAAAAAATACTTTCCCATGAGGAAAAATCGCACAAAAAATATTCTGGATCCTCTAAGAGGTTAATTTTGAGTTTCTGAATTTTATTTTATAATTTTGTTATTTTTGCATAATTAAATAATTTCATGCATTTTATTGCATTTCATGCATAATTAAATATTTTAAAATATTTTTATCCATACAAAAAATACATAAAAAATATTTTAGATCACTCAAATCATGCATCATGCATTTCTGAATTTTATTTCATAATTTTGGTATTTTTTCATAATTAAATAATTTCATGCATTATATTGCATCTCATGCATACTTATAATTGTTTAAAATATTTTTATTCACACAAAAAATGCACAAAAAAATATTTTAGAACATTCTATCCATGCATCATGCATTTCTGATTTTTGTTTTATAATTTTGTTATTTTTGCATAACTAATTAAATTTGAGCATTAAATACATGATTTGTATTCCACATTTTGCATTTCTTATTATTTTTTATCTTTTTTCATTAAAAATAAAAAAAGCAAAAATAGTTTTGACCATGTTTGGGATGTTAGGTTACTATTTTCAATTTTTGTAGGTTTTTATTTCTGACTTTTGTATTTTATACAAATTTTTCTTGTTTATTGGTCATGAGAGTTTAAGTTTGAACTAGTGTTGCCTTTTTGAATTTTATTTTGGTCCTTCCATGGACTTTTGAGTTGAGCAAGGATATGCCTCTGACTTGTAAGGGACTTGAGCTCATTAATTCGTTTTTGCTTGGATTTTATATCCCATCTTTCTATTTTTATGGAATTTCCAAAGTGAACATGCCGTTTGGCCTAGTGTAATTGAGTCAAGTTTCAATTTGAAGCTTATGGACATAATTTTAGGCCAATCTTTGGGTATGTAATGATCATTTGAACACTCTATTGATAGGTAAACATGTTTCCATTTATTGAAAATTACATGTTGATCATTTGGTTTTCACCTTGAGCATAAAGTTTGTATGACCTCCAAAACCCTAATTTGTTGATGCTTTGATTCTTAAACCATGTTCTTGTACAATTTTTGTTTCTAATTAATTCTTAGGGGCATGATAACCTCAAGGATAGTCTTCTAAAGACTTGAGAGATATTTGACCTCATTGGATCATCTTGATCCTTTACTTAGAAGGTGTTTCATCTTGGGTTGTTTTGTATGGATTGTGAGATATGAGGAATGCATTCATGCAATCCTTTGGGAGTTTACTTCTCATTTATTTATCTTATCCTCATGGCATGTTTAGGGCTTTGATTCCAGCTTGGTTGATTCATTTAAGTTCCCTAACTTGCACAACTCATGGTAGTATTGTTGCTAAGATGTCATCACCTTGTAGCTATGGTTGTAACATTTGTATCATGTGTATCTTTCATGACATTAGTGATCCAATTCAAATTGAATTCTTAGTTTTTACTTCTGACTTGGTACATTATGTGTTCATTAATTCCATTCTCTTTGATTCATTGACTTGCATTTAATTGTGAGATCATCATGATGACCTAAAAGAGCCAAATCTTCTTTCTCTTCTATTTTTTTGGTTGGACAATACCTTAAGGGATTATAGGTTCATGATGTTTGAGGTATGTTGCTTAAATCAACATTACTTTGAGCTCATAACAAGCAGCTTGTGAGGGTTCTATCATCACCCTATGACATACAAGACTTCATTCCCTTCCTACATAATCTTAATCAATGTCGTTTGATCTAAGATAGGTGGTATTTATATTAGATGATTTTGTTCATCAAATAGGTGATTTGTTTGTGTATTGAAGTCTCATCTTCTACATTTGGTTGATCATGAATCATATCTTGTGTTAAACTTATGACACAAGTCACACATGGTTTTAATTTTCTAATTAAAACTATTTTGTTCAATCTTTCTCAAATGCCATATTTAACTAGTTTAGAGGTTTTCAAACCCTAATTTGACGTACTTTTGTATGTAAGATCTTTACCTCATTTGAAATGCATTTGTTTATAGTTTACTTAGGTCTTAAGCTACTGACCTTGTGTGTCCCATTACCTTTCTCACCTTGCCTCTTCACCATGTTTGGCTCACTAATTTGTATGCTTACTTAAATTTAACTCTAGGGTTTAGAATTGACCTTTTCCATTGCTAACCTTTGTACCATGAATGGTTGTGATGTATGATAAGTGTTTTGTATTTGTATGAACATCATATTTATGTTCTCATCACTGATCTCACTTGTATATGACACTTGACACAAGCATGTTTGAATACACACACAAACACTTTACATCACACATTTCTAGGATTCGCATTCATGTTTTCTTATTGAAAGTTGCTTATGAAAAGATTATGATGATTGTGTATATGACATGAATGCATCTCTGCCATGTTAACTACTGAATGTTCATGACTCTTCATCTATGCAATGCCATGCTTCATTTGATTCTTAGATGCATATTTAGGCCAAATTCTTGACTAGTTTTCCTTGTATTAAATCTTGTGTAGATTTTCTTTTGAGGTGATTGTAGTTTGTTTGTGTCTAACATGTATGTAATATCTATATTTCCATCACTGACTTCACTCAAAAATGACACCACAAGGCATGTTCACAATTGCATATCTATGCACATTTCACTACACACTTCTAGATGCATACTTAGGCTCTCTTAGTTTCCTTTGTTTGTGAATCTTCATGATGATTATGTATATGATGATAATGTATTCTTACCATGCTAGCTAATGACTTCCATGTCTTTTTATGCTATGAGGTTTATTCCTTTCCCTTCATGCATTAACCATGCTTCATTCGACTTCTAGTTGCATTCTAGGTCAAGTTCTTAAGTAGTTTTTGTGTTAGTATTGTGTATGCATAATTTGGAATATTTGTAACTTGATAGTGTATAGCATGAGTAGTTCTTCATTATGTGTTTCTTCTGATCCCACCATCATGTGATGTATGGCACACATATTTGCTCGCACTTGTATGAATCGAATGCATTTTTCTTAAGTGTTTTTCTTGTGAGTCCTTAGAGTGTATATTTGAATGATCCTATTGTTTAAATAATATGTTTGCTACTGTACTTTGTGTATCTTGGTATTTCTTGGTTCATCTCTTTTCATCTTTGCCTTTCCATGGCTTCTTTTAACTTGTAAACGCTTCTTTTAACTTGTAAACGCTTCCTAGGTTAAGCATTTCGACTAGTTTTCGCACTAATGTTGTAATTGCATTTTTTGTGACATTTTCTTTATGATTTGGTTATTAATTCTCTCATGTGATGTTGGTACTGTAATCACTTCATCTTGACACCTTCTGTGCATATCATAAGTCTCACGCACTTAGATTCACTTCACTACACGCGATTGTTGCATGTTTACGCACTTTTGATAGATTTTTGCTCTTGAATCTTTATGATTTATTTGTGTGACGTAAATGAAACATTAACATGTTTAGCTACTGAATTTTGTGTCATTTTATTCTTTAATTGTCCATTAACTTCATCTAAGTCCAACGCTTCGCACAATTAGCTCTTCGTGTGCTTTTAGGACTAGTTTCGACCTAGTTTGTGAATTAAATTTGTATGTGTATGTTTATAATGATGTTTGATGTTTGTTAAGGGTTTGCAAAAACTTTGTAAATGAATGTTGTGTCTATTGACCTCACTTCACATGACACTTTGTATGAACCTCTTTCACTTGATTCCACTACATCTTCTTCTTTTTCCTTTCTTTTTTAGCACTTGTTAGTGCTTGGTTTGTGTGCTTTTGCCAAAGAACTTTACTTGATTCTACCCCCTCACTTGGTTTTATAAAGATGATTGATTTTATAGATTCCCCTTAGGTTTACTTGATTAGGTTAGTTATCAAGTTTAGACATTGAGTTAGGCATCCATGCATGATAACTTTAGGTAGATTCTTCCCCTTGTTTATATCCATAACTTAGGATCAAATTTGTATGATAACATTAGGATTAGAAATAAGTTAGTTTCCCCTAGCTATTTTATCTTTATCCTTTTGCATCCTTAAAACTAAAATCTTGTTTTGTCAAGTGCATTAAAACACTCTAATAATGTGAAACTTTTTCTAAAGTAAAAGATACAAACCAATTAGTTTTAGGATGTTTCATCGTCCTGTTCGTTGATGATGCTTCATCGTCTTGCTGATGTTTCGTCATCTCATCTTCTGACGTGTCGTCGTCCTGCTGCTGATGTTTCGTCATCTCATCCTCTGATGTTTCGTCATCCCGTCTTTTTGATGTTTCGTCATCCCATCTGTAGCTGATGTTCCGTCAGCATGGAGGTGTTTCGTCATCGTTTGCTGTTTCGTCTTCTAATCTAAAAAACACAAACCAACCAAAACAAGTGAGCCGAACTACGGTGCTCTGACTTTCCCATTGCACGAGGGAATACGTAGGCATCTTGTCGCGGGGCTAGATCGAGCAACCTTTGTAAATATTTCCTTCTTTTCCCTTGTTTTCTTTCTTTTATTACTTTATTCTTCTTTTCTTTTTTTGCATGCATTATACCATATACAGATATAGTTAGACCTTTACACCCATTAGATAGAAAGTAAAAGCGGATACCGTAGAGTACTACGGACGTGTGGGGTGCTAATCCCTTCCCCTCGCGTAACAGACTTTCTTACCCGATCTCTCGGTCACAAGACTGTGATTTCTCCGTTTCAGGTTTACTCGATGTTTACCTTTCCCTCTTGGTGGGATAAAAAATGTTCTATGGCGACTTCATTGATATATAGTTATATCCTTTGATTTTTTGGTCGGGTGTTTCAATGTTGATCTTCGTAAACTGTCTTCGTGGCGCGTTCTGCCTATGCACGTTATCTTGTTGAGGTTGCATTGGCGTAGGATTGGAGATCAGGACTGCTCCCACAGATTAATTGTGATCAGCTTTGTCACGACTCTTCTGACCATACACAACATTGGTTTCTTTCTTTCCACCAAAATATCTCTTCGCAGCATTTGAAGATGTTTCGACTTGAATTTTTTTGCTCTTGATTCCAGCTTCAATATGTTCTCCTGTCAATATTAGCTCGGTGAATCTGGCTGAAGATTTTTCAATTAGATGATTGAAGAATAGGCCTATCAGCGTTCCCTTGAACATATCAACTAATTCTCTATTAGACAAGGGTGGTTGAACTCTGCCTACTAGATCTCTCCATTTCTGAGCATACTCCTTGAACTTCTCGTCACGGCCCATAGACATGCTCTGTAGTTGCATGCGGGTTGGTGCCAATTCAGCATTGTATTGATATTGTTTGTAAAAAGCATCTGCCAAATCATTCCAGGTATGAATGTGGGTATTCTCTAGCTGATAATACCACTCCAACTGTGTTCCGAATAAACTATCTTGAAAGAAATGTATCCACGACTTCCTGTCTTCAGTATGAGGATGGATTTTCTGAACATAGGACTTCAGATGCAGCTTCAGGCAAGAAATGTCGTCATACTTAGCAAAGGTAGGGACCTTGAATTTGCGGGGAATTACCACTCCAGGAACCCGACTCAGATCATCAAAGTTCAATCCTGACATTTTTCAGATTCTCCACAGCATTTAGGCGGTCTTCAAGTTGTTTGTACTTTTCATCGTTAGGATACTGCTCATACATATAGTCTTCCTCTTTCTATTCGAGATCCATTTCTGTTGAAATAAACAGCGAGAGAATGAGAAAATCGGTCTTTAGTGTACCTGTTATGAAATTTTATGCTATGATATGCAATGTTATGCAATGCAATATTTTCAAGAACCTTAGGAATTTAAATTTTGTAAACAAGCAAGAACAAACTTTTTATTGGTTGACTTAGTATGTACAAATAAAAGTTCAGACAGTAAAATGACATTCATAGAGCTTAGGTCTCCCATGGATGCTTCCTCTTTGTGTTGAAGTAGGTATTGATGCCTTGCTCCTTGTGAAGTAGCTTCGTCAGCTCAATTACTCTTTTCTCGCTTGCATAGCACTGGGCTTCAAATGTATCCCTTTCTTCTTTGAGTTTAATCCAGGATCTCTTTAAATCTTCAAAATCAGTAGGCATGTCTAGATGAAGAATGGTATACGGTTCGTCACCTACAGCAACAAGTTCCATAATTACTAGAAGGATAGTAGTATATGGCCTCATAAGGTTTTGAGCGCGAGCTCGCACCCATTTGAGGTAAGGTTCCCAAGGGATGGAATTTTTATGCCCCAAGGTCTTGGTATCAGTTTTCTTCACCATTCCCCAAGCGTGCATAAATCTTTGACGGTAACTATGGAGATCGTTGTCGTAGTCAAATATGATGTCTTAAATAAGTATATCATGAGGACCGTCTCTTCGAGCATAATCAAACTATCGTAATGCTAGAGAAGGGTTGTAAGTGATACCTCCCCTTATGCCAAGGAGTGGTACATTAGGGAATTATCCACAACACTCAATGAAAGTGAAGTCCTTTTGAAAGTAGAGACACCAACGAATATTTGAATGAGAGAGTGACATCAACCTTTGAGACCATTTCAACCTTTGCTCGTTCTTCATTATTGACCGAGGAAGGTGCAAAATAAACCACCTGGATGATAACAGTATGCAACACATGAGAGTCCCTTGTCTTTTCATAGTACGAGTGTGGAGAGAATGCAGAATATCTCTAAGCAAATTAGGCAAGGATTATGAGTGAGGAAAATCTTGATGGCATTCATGTCTATGAATTGATCTGGATTAAGAAATAGCACCAAGCCATAGATGAGCAAGACCTTGTTGATCCGGGACCAGAGCCTGGCCAAAACATCTTCGTAAGCATGGAAACTCATAGCCTTTAGGAATTCTCAAGCTTTCTTTATCAAAAATTTAGCAAGCAACCCTTAACTCCACTTCTTTTTTCCCAATTGTCTTCAATGTCTGATCGCTTTAGATGTAACGCTGATGCGATGTCTTCAAACCTCAGAACTTTTTTTGAACCGGTGAATGGTATTTGATCAAGAATGGGTATCCCAAGTATCTTAGAGAACTCTTCCAATATAGGTACCAACTAATAGTTTGGGAAAGTAAAGCAGTGATGCTTCGGGTCAAAGAACTGGAATACAACGCTCATCATATCTTCTTCAAAATCGGAGGTAACCAAGTCAGGTAGATAACCATGCCTCTTTATGAACTGAGAGTGATTGGGAATTTTTGAGACGAGCTCCTTGAGTTGAGAAGGTATTGTTGTACCCCAAAATTTACCCTCTTTTTTCCTTTATTTCTGGCTTACAATTCAATTGCATAAACATACATGTAGTCGCATACATAACATTGATCATGAGGTTACCGAGTTCAAGGTATCCCAAGTGGTGAAATAAATGGCGCGTTTCGTTTATCTCAGATCACTTTGGAGGTCGTTTTGCCAAACAAAAGAGTTTACTCGGTTATTTCTCAATAAAGCGAATTATGCGTTTTCGGCACATTTTGGGCACTCCAGAAGGAGTATCTCTCATCTCGTTGGATAACTTTTAATGATTTTTGACCAGCGATTGCTTCTCAATATTATCTATAACTTTTGTTTGAAAGCCAAAAGCAAATTGTGTGAGGAAGGTCCCTAAAGAAATTGATTTCTCTAGTGGTTTAAACTGAATTTTAGGGTTGAACCGTGTGTTCTTCCCACTAAATGGATCATATCTCCTAGTTGGAAAATCGAAACTGAGCGGGAAAAATTTCTAAAATTCTGTATCGAAGTCCTCTACAACTCTCATTTGCAACTCAAGGGCTGATTCCTCACCAATCCATACTAGAATTTTATTATTTGGTGTTGATTTTGAGCTGAACCGAGTAATTTTCATCTGATACGGGAACTTCAAAAAACCATATCTCGCTTGATTTTTATCAACACAAGGTGGGACCAGTTCCAAAAGTTCAGAAATTTCGTTGGCTTCAATTGTCTCAGAAATACTCATTTGCAAATTTTGATCAGAAGACCCTCGTTCGAGGCATTTTCTTCGAAGAGCGCAAATAAAATTTTGCATGTGTCAGTAGCCTGGAAACTATGCTGAAACTTTAAAACTTCACATGGCCTTGACCGTTCACCCGATCGAGTCGAAATTTTGATTGTCGCAAGCAAAATCGCTTTCTGGACACTTTTGGTTTAAATTCAGATTTCGAATTCCACACGAATTTGGTTGTTTTGGACTAATTATGAAAATTATTCGGATAATCATGATTTGGGCTTGATCATGGATCTAAGGCACTTTTAGGCCCAACCCCCAAAACTATAAATAGATATTTGCCTTCACAATTTTAAAAGGGAGGATCATTTTGTTTAATTTTCATCATAAATCACTCACTAATTCTCTCTCAAACCATAAAAGTGAAACTCAAGAACAAAAGTCCAATTTCAACTTTCCCTTCAAGCAACCACCACAGGCCGCCACCGAACCTTCTTCTAACAACTGCCACCACTGCAGACCGCGCTAAGCACGGTCACCGCACTAAGCGCGCCCTATGATTTCACATCTTCTCATCACAGCTTTCTCTCTATAGGATCTTGCTCCTCTTCTTCTTCTTCTTCTTCTTCTTCTACTCGAATTTGACCTAGAAGAAGCCAATTCCTCTGAATTTCTCTGCAATTTCAAGAATTAAGTGATTCTCCTTCATCTTCTTCAATTCTCCATTGAAGACTTTAAGTTTCTTCAAGGATTCAAGCTTGATTTCGAGGATTATCATCAAGTCAATGTTGATTTGGTATTTTCTTTGAAGAACACAAGGAATTCCTCTTCAGTTTGATTCAAACTTCAATTTCAATTAAGTGTTTAGTTCAATTAAGCACTTTTTTTAGGCTATTATTGACTTTTAGCTTTTCTTGAAATTGAATACTGAAATTGCATGCAAATTCCATGTAGATTCTGATTTTTGAACTTTCATCTTTGAATTCGTTGAATTGGATTGGATTTTGCGACATTATTTGTGTCGCTGTAAGGATTTTTGTACATAGCACACACTCACACTTGTGCATTTGTGTTTTCCTTGCATTTGGGCCACATATTTGTGCATCTTGCATCATATATCGCATGCTCATGCATTAGAGAGCATTTAGATTGTTTGAATTTCATTGATTCATGATGATTTGAGGTATAATTTGTATTCGAAGCGCGTCGACATATAGATTCCAAGGCATCTTGATCACTAGGTACATTTTGCATTATACATAGTTTATGCATATGCATCTCAAGTGTTTGTGTTAATGTACAACTAGGATTTGACATGACCATTCATTACTTCTTTATGGCATGACTTGCTTGAATTGATTCTTGATGTAAGAGCATTAGAATTGTTAATTCAATTTACATTCTTAACATGTTCATACATTGTAACTTTGCATAAGAGCATTAGAATTATTGGTCCAACCTGCATTCTCCATGTTCATACATTTTAGCTTAGCAAATGAGCATTGGTATTGTTGTTTTAACTTGCATTCCTCACATGTTCATGCATTTGATTTTCATCTACGAGCATTGGAACTATTGCTTCACCTTGCATTCCGCACATGTTCATGCATTTGCTTTTCATCCATGAGCATTGGAATTGTTGTTTCAACTTACATTCCCCACATGTTCATGCACTTAAGTTTCATTTATGAACATTGGAACTGTTACTTGACTGTATGAATCGACTATTGGCATTGAGAACGTCATGGACAGGTGATTCGTATCAAAACAGGGAATTCTGGAGGTTACAAACCGTGCTTAGCGCCAAACTCACTAACTTTTGTGTTGCAGGTCGCGCTTACCACCACCAGGAGCAGGCTTAGTGCCAAACTTTCTGTTTGGGTCGTGCTTAGCGCCACCTACCAGGCTTAGCGCTACCTGTAACTGAATTCTCTTTTCTTTCTTAATTCTAAATGCAAACCTCAATGTTTTAACATTCTTAGGCATTGTTTGAGATGTATTTGATGTAGGAGCTTGTGTTGTAAGTACATACGACATGACACTTCGATATTCTACGCTTGTATACCCACGTATACATTCTTTTATCTTGCTTTTTGGGTCTAACTCCCTTCTTGCAGGTGTTTTGAGTTTGTAAACCCACATGCACATTCTTTTAGCTTGCTTTTTGGGTCCAACTCCCTTCTTGAAGGTGTTTTGCGTTTGTATACGCACGTATACATTCCTTTGCTTGCTTTTTGGGTCTAACTCCCTTCTTGCAGGTGTTTTACATTTGTATACCCACGTATACATTCCCTTGCTTGCTTTTTGGGTCTAACTCCCTTCTTGTAGGTGTCTTGCGTTTGTATACCCACATATACATTCCCTTGCTTGCTTTTTGGGCCTAACTCCCTTCTTGCATGTGTTTATGCTTTAGATGCATATGAATGTGCATTCCGCTTGTTTTCAATACTTTGAGCTATTTCTCACCGGTTTACTCTTATTGTGTGGCTGCAGTACCTGAATTTTTCGGAGTATTCTTTAGCTCGTAGTGCTCTTCGGATTCTATATCCGTTTGGTAGTTTCTACACCATTTAACGCATTCTCTTACAGCTTTCCTAGATATCATGAGAAGTAGGGCTTTACAGCTTTCTTTTGCCATGAGAAATAGGAATAGAGATGCATGATGGGGCTTCTGTAGTTAGAGCATGTTCAGGAACCCCTCTGGTTTATTTAAAGACCCGTTTAGGGCGCTTCTGTTTGCTAATTGTGTTTGGTTTATTTAAAGTCCCCATCCGTGCATAGGGAGACGTTTTTCATTGTGTGTTTACAATTGTGCTTGCATAGGTCAAAAGTGGTTAGGACACCCGACGTGGCACCACCAAACAAAGTCCCGCTTTTTATATTTCTTGCTATCGATTCAATGATATATGGGCAAGTGGAAAGGGTCGGCAGTCGCCCCCCGTAGTTCTAGCCCGTGTCAATTACAAAAGTGGCCAGAGTCCCCTATTTTGACTCTCTGCTCCTTCCTGGGGTTCGCATCTACTACTGAACTCGCATCATTTGCTCCATAGGCTACGCCTACAAATGTTTGACAATTGTTTGCGCATTGCATTGCTTGTGTGCTTCTGCCAAGGCACTTGTTTTCTTTATCCCCTTGCATCCCTTGGTTCTACAACCAAGACAGATATAGGATAGATTTCCCTTAGGACTGCTCGGTTAGGATAGATTCTCGAGCCTAAACATTAGGATTTACATCCTTTGCATGTTGACATAGGTAGAGATTCCCTTACATCCTCAACCATAGGTCCAATCTTTGCATGACAACATTAGGATTAGTACTTAGCTAGTCTCCCTTTTGTTTTGCTTAGTTCTTTTTGCATCCTTTGCATGTAATTAAAACTAAAACTTGCTTTCTTTTTCTTTTGAAAACAAAACACTTAATAATGGTTTGAACTCCTTTTTCAAGGTAAAAGCAACCAACCAAGACAAACTCTTTTCGCCTACAGGCACATTTTCTTTCGTGTTTAAAACCTTTTTCACAACTAAAAAACACAAAACCCACCAAAACAAGTGAGCCAAACTACGACGCTCTGACTTTCCCATTGCACGCGGGAATATGTAGGCATCTTGTCACGGGGATCGATCGAGCACAACTTGTAAATACTTCCTTATTTTCCCCGTGGTTTCTTTATTTTTTCATTTTCTTTTGCATGCATTGTAGTGTTTTAGCATAGATAGATATAACATACCCTTTAGCTAGAAAATAGAAGTGGATACCGTAGAGTACTACGGGAGTGTGGGGTACTAATCCCTTTCCCTCGCGTAATTAACTCCCTTACCTAGATTCTCTCGATCTCTCGGTCGAAGGACCGCGATTTCTCCCCTTTAGGTTTACTCGATGCTTTCCTTTCTTCGTCGTGAGATAAAAGTCGTTCGATGGCAAATCCATTGATACACCCCTATCAGTCGGATGTTCAATCGGGTGGTTTCAACTGGCAACTCTACTGGGGAACCTTGACCTATTGCTGGTCTGTCCAGGAGTTGATCCTAGCTTTTATTTTCATGTCTATTGGGTGTTTATCTATTTAATCGCTTTATCGCATCATCCTTTGTATGCTTTGCATTGCATTCTATATGGCATCTTTATCGCTTTCATATATCCTGTATATGGGCTGCTGCTGTACTAGTTGATCTCCTGTTTGGGTGGGAGTTACATGAGGTAAAAGGCCTCCTAACCTGGCCAGTGACATATAGGATAGATGGATGTTCATGATGATTCCCACATCCCGTGGTGCGTGTGAGGAGGCATGAAGTACCGAACTCAGACGAGATTCAAATGACGGTGCTCTCGCCCTACACCCTGTTGTGTAGTCAACGAAGTACTCGATAAAGGATCATCGACTCTATTTATCATTAGGGACCACCGTTGTGTCTAGAATTACCCTGTGAGTTATGGCGGGATATCACTACTACAAGTACTATTGGTGGCCGTTGGTGACTTGTTATTGATGGTGACTTGGTATTTTCTAGTATTTTCTTGTATTTTCTATGGATTTCCAATTTGACGCTGGACCTTTGACCATGTGATATTCAGATTTGGTTTCTACATAATATCTCTATTGGGTGTCAAGCTTTTGGCCTTGTTACATTTGTCCGGGATATCAGTACAGTAGTGGTTTAACATACAGGAGATATGGTTCTAAAGCATTGCATTCATAAAAACTTCTAATTTGCATATTTTAACATGCATATTTGTATATTTCCAGGATTTCTCTAGCCTTTGAGTCTAGTTGGTGGGTCGTTTTGGAAGATGGATACTGAAAAGAAGAACAATCAGAGACGTCATCCAGTGTACAAATTTCCCACACCTGCTCTTAAGAATCTTCTCTTATTGGCTAATAAGTCTACACTAGAGAATGTTGGCACGTTTACCAAAGATTATGGAAGAATTCTAACATGGTTGAAGTCTCCTTTGACCTAGTATCAAAAGGACGGGCTCCAGGCCCTTTTCCAATTCTATGGATGCGAGTTGAGGTGTTTTGTATTCCCTGATTACTTATTAATGCCGACATTGGAAGAGTATTATAGTATTTTGGACATTCCTATTTTGCATAAAGTGCCTTTCCATGCCTCTATGGAGAGATCGACCGATGATCAGATCGCCAAAGCTCTTCATTTGGTGAAATCTGTGGTGTTCGTTATTGTTACAAGTAAGGGGGCCGTGAGAGGTTTTCATTTGGGTTTTTTGCTACGGGAGGGTAACGCCAAAGTTGTCAAGAAAGGTTGGAAGAGTTTTAACGCCATTCTAGCTTGTTGCATCTATGGGATGTGTTTATTTTTGAATGAGCCCAAGTTTGTTGACATGAATGCTATTTCCATTTTCATTCAGCAGAATACTATTCCAACTCTTTTGGGAGATGTTTATCATTCCATACAGTCCAGAAGCTTTAAACGGAAAGGTGGAATTGAAACTGTTGTGCGCCATTGTTGTACCATTGGTTTCAAGGTTTTCTTCCTCGTAGTGGTGCTTTTATTGACACTCAGCATACTATGAGGTGGGTTCCAAGATTGATGGGTCTCACATCTCAAGATATCGGTTGGAATAGGCGTGAAATGTCCAAGACCGAAAGTGAGAAGACCATCATCCGTTGTGGAGACTTCCCTAATGTCCCTCTTATGGGCATAAGAGAGTATCAATTACAATCCAACTCTTGCTTTGAGGAAATTGGGTTATGCTTTGATGGGACCTCCTAATGCGAGTTTTGTGCGGGAAACTCTATACTATTATATGCCTGATGTTACCGGGATAATGACTAAGGTTGTTCAAGCATGGAAAAGCATCCGCCTTGAAGGAGGACAATATTTTGGCAAGAAAGATCCCATGGCCTATGCTTCCTACATCCAGTGGATTAAGGAGAGAAATGGTGATCGACAATGGCCTTCCATTACCGGAGCTGCAACTTTTTATCCTCAAGAGTTAGTTCCAAATATCGTCTCAAAAAGAGATTATGAGCGAGTGCGTGCTCAGAATCTCCTTTTGCTTGAAGAGAAGGAAACACTAGCAGTGAATTGTCTTGTTGCCACTCAAACAAAGAATCAATTGGCTCATGAGCTCAAGTATATCAAAGGAGAAGCATCTGATTCAATAAAGAAGAGGCCTAGAGTTGAAGATTCCTCTATTCCCATAGAAGAGTACAAGAAAGTTGTTGCCAGTTGGGAAAAGAAATATGAGCAGAAAAGTCGAGATTGTGAGATCCTTAAGACTTCTAAGGCAAATGTGAAAATAAGTACAAGGCTCAAATCGAAGACTTGAACAAGAAAATGCATAATCAAAAGTTGACATATGAAGCCCATATTCGAGAGAAAAAAGCCTGACTATCCCTTGCCATTGGAGAGTTGGAACGTCTCAAGACTTAGATGGGAATGCAAGATGCGAAAGGATTTCCTATGTCTAATTTTTAGATTCTTGCTTTATTTGTCTTTTGCAGTGAATCACCATCTAGCTTGTTGATGGGATTACTCCTTTTATTGTATGAATTGCCAAACAAATTGTCTTTTGCAGTGAATCACCATCTAGCTTGTTGATGGGATTACTCCTTTTATCGTATGAATTACCAAACAGATGCTCAGATGTTTGTAGACTTCTTTGATTTGATTTAATGATAATTAGAATTTTTAGTATCTATTATCTTGTTTAACCCTGAAACTTGGATCAAAGTATTAAGAATCTTGGAAATGTTCAAATATGTCATTACATGCATAACATTACATGCATAACATTCATATATGTACATGCCATGTATAACAGGTTTGAAGTGGAATTCTTATCCTCGGCTTCTGCTTTTATTTAGCAGAAAATTGCAAATTTCCACCGTTATCTGACTCGGAGCAACGAACAGCGACATATGGAACAACTTCGTGGGGAGTTGGATGAAATGAAAGAGTAGATGGGATTTCTTATGCTAGACATGCAAGACTTGGTTCGTGGACAAGATCTCTTGAAAGAGGAGAACCATCAGTTGAAGACTCGGTTGAGTTTGATTATGGAAGTCCTAGGGACCGTGTTGAGAAAGGGAGACGATCCTGTATCTGCTACAAGGGCAGGGGTTACCATTCCTCCTTATACTTTGGGGAATTCTACAAGTCTTGAAACTAGGTATGCATCTCCTCCACCATTCTGTGTTTCGGGGTCCCCTCGTTCACATCCAATTTTTGTGGCTCAGAAAGATCCAAAAGGTAAAGATCCTCAACTAGGGTCTTCGCAATCTGAGAGGTAATTCAATCCCATTCCAATGCCATATGCTCAGTTACTTCCTCAATTGCTCAAGTTTCAGTTGGTTAAACTCTGAACTCTTGCCATGCCTGAAGGGTTTCTATTCAAGTAGGATGTGACAGCCAAGTGTGATTTCTATTCCGAGGCACCCTGTCATGATACGGAAGACTGTGTGGCGTTGAAAAATGAGGTTCATAATTTACTTGAAAAAGGGATTATTCTGTTTACCCCCACAAGGTTGAGCATACAAGTCAATCTTACTCCAACTGTTGATATGACCGTTATGCCTGTTATTGCATCTCAAAAGAAAACTTATGCTTCGAAGCGGGGTAATCAACGGCCCCAGCCGTAGGCTCATCAAACACCGCGCCATTAGAATAAAAAACAGCAAGAAAATCGTGCTCCCAGAAGATTCGATGTCATTCCAATGTCTTATGCTGAGATGTTGGTACGATTGCTTGAACTCAGATTGGTAGTTCCAAAGGCCATGCTGCCGCTTCCTCCTCCTAACAAACGTCCGAGTAGCTATGATGTCAATGCCATTTGTAAATTCCATTCTGGTACGGTTGGACACAATATTGAAAATTGTTATGCATTCAAGTGTAAGGTACAGGATCTGATTGATTCAAAAGCTATTGAGTTGGAAGCTCAACCACGACCAAACATGTCTAATGTCATGAGGAACTCAATACCACAATGGTCAAAGGTGACAAGGAAGTTTGATCCTCTGCCAATATCTTCTAGTGCATTGTTCTCCCTGTTGCGACAGGAAAAGTTGGTTGAATTGCATACTTTGAAAGTTGATCCTGATGAGTTTCCAAGGAGTTTTGATGCTGAAGCCCAGTGTGCTTTCCATTCTAACGGGCAGGGGAATTCCCTCGAGAATTGCATAGCTTTCAAGTATGCAGTGCAAGACTTAATTGATGCAAAAGCTATCAGTTTCACACCAGATGGTCAATTTTGGATGCCCGCATGACTTGACAAATGTCAAGACTTCAAAGCGCATCATCAAAAGTGACAAGTCTATACAAGTCAAGTCTCCTCAATGACAGTTTTAAATCTTATTTGCATTCTCATCTGTAATCTGTTTTGCTTGTTTAGTACTTACTTGTATGCAAAACATTTTCATCTTCTGAATGTTAATCATAATGCATTGAATATGGTTGTCTTGAACTAATCCATTCGTATTCATTCTTAGTTGTTTTCAAATGCTTTTGATACTTAACTCTTATTAATAAAGCAAAACCTCTGTAGGGAAGATGACGAAGATATACCAAGAATCTCAAATGGTATTGCTTTTGAATAAAAACCTTGCTAACGATGTACAAACCTTGTTTCAAATCCCCAAAAACTAGAGATATAAGGGAGTTAGACCCTCGTCAACCCCTATGAGCCTTGAAGTAGGAGTTTCTTTTCTGTTCAGAAAAAACCCTAATTCTTAACCCGGGGCAGGGTAGTGTTCAGTTAATCTGGTCGAGCATTCAAAACTCATCAAAAGTGTGCATCAAAGGATACAACAATGGCTATCCTCCAAAGATTGAGAAACTGTAGCAGTCAAACTTCAACTATCAACAATGTGCATCAAAGGAAGACAATACCCCAACGGGTATTCCTCATCTGCAAAGGACTTAGACCGCCGCAATCACCTCTATCAAATTAAAGATGATGTAGAGATCAACAACTTGTTCGGCAAAATTGGAAAGCTAAAAAATGATAAAAGGCCCGCTAAGTCAAACTTGGTAATAAGTCGCTTAGGCAAAAGAAAAAGGGCAAATGTTTGAAAAGCAAATTGGCAAGCCAGAAAGGTGAGGATAATCAAATAACATCCTTAGAGAAGAACAAATTCGTGTGATCGGGCACTAAAGCAAAAAAGGGTGAGTGGCTGTCATGTCCGAGAAACCTTGTCCTTAGCAAACTCAAAATTGCACGATCAAGAAACTCCAGTGGTTTCTCAACCATCAAATTCCTCTTGTGAGAGATGATTGCTCGTATCAAATTTACTGAACTCAGGTTTGAAGAACATCATGATGGGGGTGGGCACCAATTATTTTGAGCCTAAAATCCTTCTTTCTAAAAAAACCGTGAACCAGGCCACGGTACAACCCTTTAAAAGTCCTAACTGAAGCAGGGTTAATTTGAAAGCTAAATTGTAACGAGAGTATGGTATCCTGACTCCTAGGAGGCTTGCTATAACTTTTGAGTTGGTATCACTCAATTTTTTGGTTATCTTTTACACAAAAAATGCGATGTTTCGACATCTTTTCAAAAGATTTTTGTTTCAAGACAAGCATATGATTTGCATTAGAATTATCATTCTTAGGATAAAACATTCTTTGCATATGAATAGGTGCTTAAACATCCAGGAAGCTTGCATAATGAGCATCAGATGAACATCTTGATTGTCCCGAGGGGGAGATTACTCTGAGACTTTATTGAATGGCCTTTTGAAGAATCATCATAATATAGGGCAGCCGTGCCAAGGTTGACCAATCTCTTCGGAGATGTAGGGGCATGTTCATTATCTATGTTTCACTCGGGGTTTGAAGTTGATGTATGGTTGACAGTTTGCAGATGCCTGATTGTTCATCTGAATGAAATTCATGTATCTTGGATAACACTCTTCAATACGGGTTCATCCCCAGTGAGTCTGTTCCTAGGCAGAAATGGTTTTTAGAAGTTTTTTAGGTTGATTTGTTCTCCTTAATCTAAGCTTTGACCTGTAGATGTCTCTTTTCCGCAGTGAGTCGCACGCTCTCTTTGTTTGTGCAAATCATTGGTTATCTTACCCGTTTTTGCATCATTTTTCCAGATATTTGGGTATCCATACTTTGTGTGTGGTAATCCAAGTGTTTGACATCCTTGAAGAATTATACCCCGCCTTTGGCCTGAGGGATATTATAGTTCTTCCGCTTTTGCAGACACCTTCTCCGGTGCCATCACTTGGCAATTTTGGTTGAGTTCGTCTTCGCCCAACGTTCTCTTTCCCTTGTAAGTTCATCTTCATACAGATGTTCATTTCTCTTTGAGTCTGTCTTCGCCCGACGTTCTCTTCCCCTTGCAAGTTCATCTTCATATAGATGTTCTTTTCTCTTTGAGTTCGTCTTCACCCGATGTTCTCTTACCCTTGCAAGTTCATCTCCATACAGATGTTCTTTTCTCTCTGAGTTCGTCTTTGCCAGACGTTCTCTTTCCCTTAAAAATTTATGCTCCGATAATCCAGGTTCCCATTAAGTTATACACTTTTCTTGCTTATGCAAGCTATTGGTTATCTTGCCTGTGTTTGCATCACCTTTCCAGATACTTAGGTATCCATACTTGGTGTGTGGTAATCCAAGTGTTTGATACTTTTGAAGAATTATACCCCGCCTTTGGCCTGAGGGATCTTGTAATTCTTCTGATTTTGCAAATACTTTCTTAAACGTCTTTGTTTTGGAAATCTTTGACATAATTCATCTTCGCCCGATGTTCACTTTTTTCGTGCAAGTTCATCTTCATGCAGATGTTCTTTCTCCCCGGAGTTCGTCTTCGCTCGACGTTCTCTTTCTCCTGCGAGTTCGTCTTCGCCCAACGTTCTTATTTTCCTGTGAGTTCTTCTTTGCCCGATGTTCTCTTTCTTCCCGGAGTTCGTCTTCGCCTGACGTTCTCTTTATATTACCAGTCTGTCTTCATATAATTGTTTCTTTCTATGACGAGTCGTCTTTGCCCGACGTTCTCTTTCTCTTGCAAGTTCATCTTTACCCAGATGTTCTTTTTCTTTGAGTTTGTCTTCTTCTGACGTTCTCTTCCCCTGTGAGCCACTGTCGCCAGGTGTTTTCTCATTGTTCAGATGTGAGAAGTTAACAATGCTCTTCGTACTAAAAGTTTGTTTTGGAGTTCGTCTTCGCCTAACGTTCTCCCTCTTATGGATTCTCCATTGTCAGGTATCTTATGGGTGTCCTCTCATTATCCCCAATGGATTTCATTCTCTCATTCCCAGTGAACATGGATAAGAGACCCCCGAGTGAAACTACTTTTTACAAAGAATCAGATGCCACGTTTGTCATCAGCATGATATCTTCGACGATTTTCCCCGACAGATATGGTTATTGGCAGAGATTGCTATCATAGAGCATTGTACAGATCGCAGTGCGAGTGGTCAGCGCCCATTTCTATTGGAATTCCCCAGTGGATCGGGATCTAAAATGTGTTTTGATAAGAGATTGCATCCTTCTATCCCCGGTGGAGACGGTATCTGAACCATTGACCACGGATGTTCATCCCCAGTGGGTTCGCATTTCCTAATATCCCCAGCGTGTAAGCACCAATCTACTCTGGTTCTTCCCCAGTTGGTGTTGAAGCACGTCTCTTCCGACATCCCCAGCAAGTCAGCACATCGTTTCTATCCCTAGCCAACGTCATGATGGGTAACGGTGGAAGCTCTTCTTAAGTATCCCCTTTTATTTCCCAGCGGATCTTTGTCTAGCGGACAAGTTTCCCATGATATCAATTCCTCAGCGTGTTCTTCTGATGGAATTTGATTTCTCCAAATAATCTTCTTTTGAATCCTCAGCTTGGTCGTATCCTTGGTTGCTTGTCCATGCTATTTTCCCTAGTGGAGCTTCCCGATTTGAACTGGATGGTTCGGTGACTGGTCACCAATTTGCTCATTTTTTATATTTTTGCAAACATGCATCATCGCATCCACATTATTTCTTAGGAAATTCATGCATTTTCATAGAATTATAAGCCAGAGATAGTAGTTCTTGTCCCCAATGGTGTTTCTACCTCTCTCTAAATTCCCAGCAAGGACAATTTCTTTGGTGTATGGCATTTCTCTTTGGAATCCGTTGTGCCCCGGTTCTTCTTGGCGCAATATGTCCATTATCTTCTGTAGTGTTGAAACTGCCAGCTCTTACCCTGGTGCAACACGTCTTCAGCGTTGAAAGCAAGCCCTACACTTGTTTTCTCCTTTTCGCACAAGAGTTGATTCGCTACCAGGTCTGAGTGTTACGCTCTCTCCATTACGCATAATTTAAGTTACTCTGTATTGTGTGTGGAGTCTGGTCAGCATTTCCGTTCTTCATTGAAACTGCCAGCACATCCCCTGGTGCAACGTTCTTAGGACAGGTTCTTCCCATGTACCTTCTCGGAAACAAGGATACCCTTATTTCTCTTCTCAGAGTACAGCATTCTGAGTCAGTAAAGCCTAATCGGAAATTTCTAGCCTTCGCATCACTAATTCATCCGGTTATTCCTTGGCGTAATATGGTTAGTCTAGTTAGTGTATCAAGTCTTTGCTTCCGCTAATATGTTAGCTCTACCCTGGCATTATGGATCATCTTTTGAGAACAAGAATGCGCTTGTTTTTCTCTTTTGTAAAGCTTAATCGGCGTTTCCGAGTCTTTGCATCATGGTCGTCCAGCTATTTTCTAGCATAATGTGATTAGTCTGGTTAACATATCTAGTCTTTGCTTCCGCTGGCATGTCAGCTCTCCCTTGGCATTGTGGATTGAATTGGGTAAAGGCCAATTCACTTTAGGTCAGGATTATACGTGTACTTGTCTTTGCAGAATTCAACATTTATTCTGTGCTCTCTCTCTCTCTCTCTCTCTCTCTCTCTCTCTCTCTCTCTCTCTTGTTGTGACCTAGTTAAGCCTTGGCGCAACATATCCTTTTTCTCTAGTGAGGCTCATTGGATTTTTAAAAGTCCACACCTATTTCTTGATGCATCTTTTGGGATTCAGAGCATAAATTTTCGAGTCCATTTTCGTATTCAATCACCTCACACCTTTTCGCTCGAAAGGCAGATGTCAATCTTGCTCTCAAGCTTGAAGATGATTGAATAGGGGCAGCTGTTGTACCCCAAAATTTACCCTCTTCTTTCCTGTATTTTTGGCTTATAATTCGATTGCATAAACATACATGTAGTCGCATACATAGCATTGATCATGAGGTTACCGGGTTCAAGGTATCCCAAGTGGTGAAAGAAATGGCACGTTTCGGTTATCTCAGATCACTTTGGAGGTCTTTTCGCCAAACAAAAGAGTTTATTCGCTTATTTCTCAATAAAGCGAATTCTGGGTTTTCAACGCATTTTGGACACTCCAAAAGGCGTATCTCTCAGCTCGTTGGGTATTTTCTAATGATTTTCGACCGGAGATTCCTTCTCATTATTATATACAACTTTTGTTTAAAAGCCGGAAGCAAATTGTGTGAGAAAGGTCCCTAAAGAAATTGATTTCTCCAGTGGTTTAAACTGAATTTTAGTGCTAAACTGTGTGTTCTGCACACTAAATGGCTCATATCTCCTAGTTGGAAAATTGAAACTTAGCAGGACTGATTTCTAAATTTCCTTATCGAAGTCCTCTACAACTCTCATTTGCAACTAAAGGGACGATTCCCCACCAATCCATACCAAAATTTTATTCTTTGGAGTTAATTTTGAGCTGAACCGAGTAATTTTCATCTGACACGCGAACTTCGAAAAATCATATCTCGCTCGATTTTTATCGAAACAAGGTGGGGCCAGTGCCAAAAGTTCACAAATTTCATTAGCTTCGATTGTTTCAGAAATACTCATTTGCAAATTTTGATCAGAAGACCCTCGTTCGAGGCATTTTCTCCAAAGAGCGCAAATAAAATTTTGTATGTGTCAGTAGCCTTGAAACTGTGCTAAAACTTCAAAAATTCACATTGCCTTGACCGTTCACCCAGTCGAGTCGAAATTTTGATTCCCGCAAGCAAAATTGCATTTCAGACACTTTTGGCTGTTTTGGACTAATTACGAAAACTATTCAGATAATCATGATTTGGGCTTGATTATGGATCTAAGGCACTCTTAGGCCCAACCCCCAAAACTATAAATAGATATTTTCCTACACAATTTGAAAAGGGAGGATCATTTTGTTTAATTTTCATCATAAAGCACTCTCTAATTCTCTCTCAAACAAAAAAAGCGAAACTCATGAACAAAAGTCCAATTTCAACTTTCCCTCCAAGCAACCACCATAGGCCGCTATCGGACCTTCTTTTGACAACTGACACCACTACAGACCGCTCTTAGCGCGCCCTGAGATTTCACATCTTCTCATCACAGCTTTCTCTCTATAGGATCTTGTTCCTCATCTTCTTCATCTGCTCGAATCTGACCTAGAAGAATCCAATCTCTGCATTTTCAAGAATTAAGCGATTCTCCTTCATCTTCTTCAATTCTCCATTGAAGACTTAAAGTTTCTTCAAGGATTCAAGCTTGATTTCAAAGATTATCATCAACTCAACGTTGATTTGGTATTTTCTTTGAAGAACACAAGGAATTCCTCTTCAATTTGATTAAAACTTCAAGTTCAAGTAAGTGTTTAGTTCGATTAAGCACTTATTTTAGGCTATTATTGACTTTTAGCTTTTCTTGAAATTGAATACTAAAATTGCTTGCAAATTCCATGTAGATTCTGATTTTTGAACTTTCATCTTTGAATTTGTTGAATTGGATTGGATTTTGTGACGTTATTTGTGTCGGTGTAAGGATTTTTGTACATAGAACACACTTACACTTGTGCGTTTGTGTTTTCCTTGCATCTAGGCCACATATTTGTGCATCTTGCATCATCTATCGCATGCTCATGCATTATAGAGAAATTAGATTATTTAAATTGCATTGACTCATGATGATTTGAGATATAATTTGCATTTGAAGCGCGTCGACATGTAGATTCCAAGGCATCTTGATCACTAGGTACATTGTGCATTGTACATAGTTCGTGCATATGCATCTCAAGTGTTTGTGTTAATGTACAACCAGGATTTGACATGATCATTCATTACTTCTTTGTGGCATGACTTGCTTGCATTAATTCTTGATGTAAGAGCATTAGAATTGTTAATTCAATTTACATTCTTGACATGTTCAAACATTGTAACTTTGCTCAAGAGAATTAGAATTGTTGGTTCAACTTGCATTCTCCAAGTTCATACATTGTAGCTTGGCAAATAAGCATTGGAATTGTTGTTTCAACTTGTATTCCCCACATGTTCATGCATTTGATTTTCATTTATGGACATTGGAACTGTTACTTGACTGTATGAATCGACTCTTGGCATTAAGAACGTCATGGACAGGTGATTTTTATCAAAATAGGGAATTCGGGATGTTACAGACCGCGCTTAGCGCCACCAGAAGCGCGCTAAGCGCCAAACTCACTGACTTTTGGGTTGTAGGTCGCGCTTAGCACCACCAGGAGCAGGCTTAGCGCCAAATTTTTTGTGCCATCTACCAGGCTTAGCGTGGCCTGGAACTGAGTTCTCTTTTATTTCTTAATTCTAAATGCAAACCTCAAAGTTCTAACATTCTTAGGCATTGTTTGAGATGTATTTGATGCAGGAGCTTGTGTTGTAAGCACATAAGACACGTCACTTCGATATTCTACGTTTGTATACCCACGTATACATTCTTTTAGCTTGCTTTTTGGGTCTAACTCCCTTCTTGCAGGTGTTTTGCGTTTGTATACCCATGTATACAATCTTTTAGCTTGCTTTTTGGGTCTAACACCCTTCTTGCAGGTGTTTTGCGTTTGTATACCGATGTATACATTATTTTAGCTTGCTTTTTGGGTCTAACTCCCTTCTTGCAGGTGTTTTGCAATCGTATACCCATGTATACATTCCTTTGCTTGCATTTTGGGTCTAACCTCCATCTCGCAGGTGTCTTACGTTTGTATACCCAGGTATACATTCCAATGCTTGCTTTTTGGGTCTAACTCCCTTCTTGCAGGTGTTTTGCATTTGTATACCCAGGTATACTTTCTTTTAGCTTGATTTTTGGGTCTAACTCCCTTCTTGCAGGTGTTTTACGTTTGTATACCCACGTATACATTCCTTTGCTTGCTTTTTGGGTCTAACTCTCTTCTCGCAAGTGTCTTACGTTTGTATACCCACGTATACATTCCCTTGCTTGCTTTTTTGGGTCTAACTCCCTTCTTGTAGGTGTTTTGCATTTGTATACCCACGTATACATTCTTTTAGCTTGCTTTTTGGGTCTAACTCCCTTCTTGTAGGTGTTTTGCATTTGTTTACCCATGTATACATTCCTTTGCTTGCTTTTTGGGTCTAACTCCCTTCTTGCAGGTGTTTTACATTTGTATACCCACATATACATTCCCTTGCTTGATTTTTGTGTCTAACTCCCTTCTCGCAGGTATCTTGCGTTTGTATACCCACGTATACATTCCCTTGCTTTCTTTTTGGGTCTAACTCCCTTCTTGTAGGCGTTACTGCTTCGGATGTGTATGAACAAGCATTCTACTTGTTTTTGATACTTTGAGCTATTTCTCACTGATTTACTCTTATTGTGTGGCTGCAGTACTTGAAGTTTTCCGAAGTATTCTTTAGCTCGCAGTGCTCTTCGGATTCTATATCTGTTTGGTAGTTTCTACACCATTTATCATATTCTCTTACAACTTTCCTAGATATCATGAGAAGTATGGATTTACAGTTTTCTTTTGCCATAAGAAGTTGGAATAGAGATGTATGATGGGGCTTCCATAGTTGGAGCATGTTCAGGAACCCCTCTGGTTTATTTAAAGACCCGTTTAGGGCGCTTCTGCTTGCTAATTGTGTTTGGTTTGTTTAAATCCTCATCTGCGCATAGGGAGGTGTTTTTCATTGTGTGTTTACAATCGTGCTTGCATAGGTCAGAAGTGGTTAGGACACCCGATGTGGCACCATCAAGCAAAGTCCCTCTTTTTAAATTTCCTGCTATCAAGTCAATGATATATGGGCAATTTGAAAGGGTCGGCATTCGCCCCCCGCAGTTCTAGTCTGTGTCTTGTATGGTGCACGCGAATCGTGTTACTATTCCTATCGAGTCAATTACAAAAATGGCAAGAGTCCCCTATTTCTACTCTCCACTCTTTCCTGGGGTTCGCATCTACTACTGAACTCACATCATTTGATCCGTAGGATACGCCTGCAATTCTTTGACATTTGTTTGCGTATTGCATTGCTTGTGTGCTTTTGCCAAGGCACTTCTTTGCTTCATCCCCTTGCATCCCTTGGTTCTACAACCAAGACAGATATAGGATTGCTTTCCCTTAGGACTGCTCAGTTAGGATAGATTCTCGAGCCTAGACATTAGGATTTATATCCTTTGCATGTTGACATAGGTAGAGATTCCCTTACATCCTCAACTATATGTCCAATCTTTGCATGACAACATTAGGATTAGTACTTAGCTCTTCTCCCTTTTGTTTTGCTTAGTTATTTTTGCATCCTTTGCATGTAATTAAAACTAAAACTTGCTTTCTTTTTCTTTTGAAAACAAAACACTTAATAATGGTTTGAACTCCTTTTTCAAGGTAAAAGCAACCAACCAAGACAAACTCTTTTCGCCTACGGGCGCATTTTCTTTCGTGTTTAAAACCTTTTTCACAAGTAAAAAACACAAAACCCACCAAAACAAGTGAGCCGAACTACGGCACTCAGACTTTCCCATTGCACGCGGGAATACGTAGGCATCTTGTCACGAGGCTCGACTGAGCACAACTTGTAAATACTTCCTTCTTTTCCCTGTGGTTTCTTTATTTTTTTTCATTTTCTTTTGCATGCATTATAGCGTTTGAGCATAGATAGATATAACACACCCTTTATCTAGAAAATAGAAGTGGATACCGTAGAGTACTACGGGCGTGTGGGGTGCTAATCCCTTCCCCTCGCGTAACTAACTCCCTTACCTAGATTCTCTCGATCTCTCGGTCGAAGGATCACGATTTCTCCCCTTCAGGTTTACTCGATGTTTTCCTTTCTCCGTCGTGAGATAAAAGACGTTCGATGGTGACTCCATTGATACACCCCTATCAGTCGGATGTTCAGCCGGGTGGTTTCAGGTATACCCACAAAGCTGATTTAGATAGTCTTCTTGAAAGCCATAACCCTACAACAAAGAGCCAAGATAAATCCTTAGGTCCTTGAAATAGTTAGAAATGATATGATGTTATGATATTATGATATCATGATATCATGTTTAAATAGCAAGCACAAGCAATTCACACAATAGCCCTAGGTTTAAGGCTTGCATGAGGTATATGTGTTTACCCTACCGGAGTTTGAGTGGGTTCAACCTGTCCTATAATAGTAACCGGGTTCTAGGAATCTCATATCATCGATCTTTCTCACAAGCTTTATTTCAATACGACTACCAAGTGGTCGACCGAAACATCCCGAAAGTTAAATCTTAATGAGCGTAGCATCGAGTATCAACCAACCTCAGTCTGCACCGAAGCCGACTATCTCACTACCTTCTAATGGCCAAGATCAGTCAATTAAGGTTCTAAAGTTGAGTTAGTGCTTATGACACCACGCAGACGCCAAATACTTCCTCAACTGAACATGAGGAGCATCAGGACATCCAAAGTGTCGCACTTACCATAGCCATCATTTTGACCGTTTCAGTTTACGCCTAACAGTCGTGATGATTTATTACTACTTACCTAAGGAAACCTAGATCCGGGTATAGGATCCCCCACAGATATAATACCTATGCAACCCTTAAAAATAAAGCAGACAAAGCAAACAGAAAGCAATAAAGTGATCTAAAACCCTAAGGTAGCCTCTCTTTAGGTAGTTTCTCCGGCAGAGTCGCCAGTTCTGTAATACGGTGGAAGAACTGACATGTTTGTTTTGTGTTTTATCGCAAATGTTGCGGATAGCAAGAGTTGCCACCAACTTTTCTTTTATCTAATAAAGGGAAGGTGAAAATAATAGGAAAAGACCTTCGTTAGATTCTAAGTACGAGAGGCAGTTATGAAAAGGGAAGGTATTAGCACCCTTTCCATCTGTAGTTATCTACGGGCTCTTAGTTGCCTAGCTCACTTTTGAGAAACTGCTTTATGCCTTTTGTGTATTTTGAAAAGGCATTTCGCTTTGACTTTGTAATGATTCTCGTTGGAATGTATACGAAGTGTTCGGAAATGTTTGTTTGAAAAATGTTTAAGTTTGTAATGATTCTCGCTGGAATGTATACAAAGTGTTTGAAAAGTTTTTGAAAAGTGTGAGGTGTGAAAAGTATTTTGATTGAGCAAGCAACTAGGAGTCTATTACTTACTCATAATGGTCATTTCCATGTTATTTTCTTTCTCCTTTAGAATAAGGCTATCCATACCATTAGTTGGTAGGTAACTTTATTCATTTGGATGTGAAGGGACAACCAAAGGGTCGTATAGAAGGCAACATGTAGGGATACCTTAGCAATTCGTAGGGACGATCATCACTTCTCGTAGGCAACAATCGAGGAACGAGATCATATATTCATAGGCAACATCGAGGGTCATCGAGGGACTATGATCTTTGTATCGAAGGGACTATGATGATGTTATTTGTAGGCAACTTTGCTAATGGTATCCCTATGTTCGAGGGACATGACCGTTATATTTTGAAAGGCAACAAGAGAGGATACCCTAAGGGGGTGCAAGTGTGATGAGTGTGTTCGATTCGAATATTTATCTTTAGATTAGAAGTGATCTAAGGGTTAATTTTATCTTGCCATACAAACCCTAGTTAGCTAGCAGTTAAATATATACAGATAAAGTAAAGGTGCAGAAAGTTAAAGTGCGGAAATGTAAATCTTACGCTATTACATCGCTTTGGGGAAAATACATAATAGGAGTAAGGAAAGTAAAGGCAGAAATATAAATCTACGCTATTACAGAATAAAACTTTTGCGACCTATACATCTTTTCTAGAATTGTAAATGCGAAATAGCAGATAAATAATCTGAATAATAAGAAAATGTTAGTGAAAATGTTTTTGGAAAATTAGTAAAATGTTTTTTTAGGTTAGTAACCCTAATGATTAGAAAAGAAATAATTTTTGGAGATTTTGCGATTGATTTTAACGAATAAAACCTATTTCTATGTTAATTAACATTTAATTAGAAAAATAATTGAAAATGTGAGTAAAAGAATATATGTTTTTGTGTCAAAAATTAAATAAAGGTTTTAGAAACCTAAATCTATTAAAACATTTTTTAGGATTTTAGAAAGTAGTTAAAATTAATTTTGAAAGAAAATTAAATTAAACTAGAAAAATAAAAGGAATTGGAAAAAATATGAAAGGAAACAAGTATCAGAAAAATAGAATGGCCCTAGTATGTTGAACTCGTGACCTGAGGGTCACAGGTTCAAAATTATGCCACTGCACCATCTGCCATTGGTGTTAGAAACACGCCCCTGGATGTATGTATGTGTAACCTGCATGAAAATCATAAGTTATGAAAACAATTGCAAAAGGTGGGAACCAAACCCGTACCCTTAGAGAGGAAAGTGACACAGCACGCACATGGTGAACCGCTGGGGCGGTAATACATCTATTCATAATGTTACAAGGATTAATATATATGTGATATTAATTCCTGAAAGTTAAGCCAAATAAAAAACCAAACGCGTTGGGCCCAAAGGATTCAAATCAACCAGCCAGGATACGCCACGCATGCCTCGTCGGTCAAACGAAGGTCAAAGGTGTCGAAGATTAATGCCGATCACCATCTCCGATTGACACAAAGGTCAAACCTGCAAAAATCAATGAAAACACAAACAAAGAAACCCAGATCTACTAATTTAGGTGTTGTGAATCCAATGGTGCAGTTAGTTTGTCCTGAAACTACCTGAAACTATGGATACGAAGCTTCATCAAGCTTATGCCCTAGCAATGGTGTTTTAGGCTTCATCCACTAAAGCTTGCAAATGATGGTTATAACCTGTTCTAATGAACCTCAAGAAATGATTAGCATGGTTAGTTTCAATCAAAACATCATAAAAACTAAAATATGAATTTAAGAAAAATATGCAAGAGGATGTTCATGGATAACACGATTCAGAAACATTTAACCTTGGCTATTGATCCATTCTTACTCAATATTACCTCAGGAGCACGATGGAGTGCTTGGAAGTGATTGAAAGTGACTGAAATTTGAGTTACGATTTGCCCTAGTTTCTTGAAAATTCTGGAGAGTTTAGGGTTTGTTCTTGAGGCAACCATGTGTGTCCCTTTGCGGTCTGATCTTGTGAGGTACTTATAAGAGAGTAGAATTAGGTCAACAAAAGAAGAAAATATCTTGCATTGATTAAGATATACTCCCTTGAAAATAAAACCAAATATTACCTTTTTTGGCCTCTAATCATGCCTATCAAGTCTTGCACGAATTTGGTAGCTTTCTTGGGCTTCCTTGGTCCTCAAGATACATGGAAAATAAGCCCAACATGTCATGACTTCACTCCTTGCATTTTATTTCAATTAATTTTTAATATTAATGAAATAATTCAAAAATAAATTAAATAAATGTTAAAATGGCGTGTCCTTGGGTTTGTAGGTCATGGATAATGTCAATATCAAGTTTGGATCATAAAATCTTAAGCCCAATTGCAAAAAACTTGAATTTGCCAAGTGTTTATCTTCATGCACACCTCTTTAAAAATATCAAACTTGTACAACTTTTATCTTGCTCAATTTTCAACATTTTTAAGAGTTATTGGACTTTTTAGAAAGCTCAAGATGTCCTCTAACACTCCTTTTCGTTTCATCTTCATTGAAGTTTCCATCTTCTTGTACACTTCTTTGCAAAAAGATGACTTTTTGTTGACTTTTAGAAGGACCTATAATGTTTTGATCCACAACTCGCAAATGATGAATTTTTATCCAAAGCTTGTGAGACATTAAGTTGAAGATAATTTAATTACCTTCAAAATGAGCTTTGGTGGAAAAAATTCTGATGAAGTATGTGAAAGTTATGCCTGGTCAAAGTTCTGTCGACTTTTTGTCCAAAAACCCTAATTTGGAAACTTTGACTTTGATCAAATCTTGACTTTTCTTGATGAATCATGATCAACCCTTGATCATATAATGAATGTGACTTCAAAATATTGATGTTGACCAAAACTGATGAAGTTTGGCTGTATGTTGACCATAGTTGAATTTTTGTCCAATACAACTGATTTTCAACCATCTAAGCAATTGACTGAGTAAACTTGAGTTGTAAGGCTTGAAACTTGACATAGTGATCCCTTGAGACATGTGAGGAGGTACGATGACAACTTGAGGTGTTAGAACACTTCATTGACTTGAGAGAATCAAAACCCTAGTTTGGGTTGATTGCTTAGAAGAGGGTTCATCTGGCCAACCCTTGAGAAATTCTTGAGTATGGAGATGTGGATTGTCTTGAGAAATAGGAGGACAAATTTTGGGGTATAACATTTGTGAAAGGAATATGAGATCCTTGAGGAGTAATGATCACAACATCGATTCCTTTTCCACAAGCATTCACGGCTCCATCAAACACCATTCCCCAATGGGATTCTAGGTCTGGACCTTCTTCAGGCAAAGGTTTATCACAATATTACATTTTCAAATACATTACATCTTCATCAGGGAAATCAAATACAACAGATTGATCATCCTCAACCGGTTGAGGAGCCATGTATTCTGCTAACACGCTGCTTTTGATAGCTTTCTGAGTGCGGTATTCAATATCATATTCAGATAACAACATCTGCCAACGAGCAATTCTTCCCATAAGAGCATGATTTTCAAAGAGGTACTTGATTGGATCCATTCGAGAGATCAACCAAGTAGTATGATTCAACATTTATTGCCACAAACGCTTCGCAGCCTAAGCTACAACACAACAAGTCTTTTCCAACATAGAATACCGGGATTCACAGTTGGTGAACTTTTTTCTCAAGTAATACATGGCATATTATTTCATTCTTGTTTCATCCTTCTGTCCCAAAATACAACCCATGGAATTTTCCAACACAGTTAGGTACAAGACCAATGGTCTTCCTTCAACAGGAGGGAGCAAGATAGGAGGTTCAAGCAGATATTCTTTGATACTTTAAAATTCCCTTTGGCAATCATCTGTCCATACGCAACCTTGATCTTTCTTCAACAACTTGAAGATTGGTTCACAAGTTGCACTCTTATGGGAAATGAATCTGGAAATGTAATTCAAACGTGTGAGGAAACCTCTGACTTGCTTTTTAGTTCTTGGTGCCGGCATCTCTTGAATTTCCCTAACTTTATCAGGATCAACTTCAATTCCCTTCTGGCTAACAATGAAACCCAACAGCTTTTCAGACTAGACACCAAATGTACATTTATTAGGATTCAAGCGGAGACGACACTTCCTCAAGCGTTGAAACAACTTCAACAAGTCTTCCAAATGATCTTCCTCAGTTTGGGACTTAGCAGTCATATCATCAACATACACTTCAATCTCTTTATGCATCAGATCATAGAATAGGGTCGTCATGGCCCTCTGGTACGTTGCACCAGCGTTCTTCAACCCGAAGGGCATCACTCTGTAGTAGAATGTTCCCCAGGGTGTGATAAACGTTGTTTTTTCCATGTCCTCACGTGCCATCTTAATTTGATTGTATCTGGAAAGTCCGTCCATGAACAAGAACACTTTGCATGTCCTCGAACTAGACTTGTTCAGATCTCAGTAATTAACACACATGTAGACTTTTCCATCTTTCTTAGGCACTGGCACAATATTGGCAATCCACTGAGGATAAACTGATGTCACAAGGAAACCTGCATTGATCTGCTTCAAAACTTCCTCTTTAATCTTTATTGACATATCAGGATGAGTTCTTCTTAATTTCTGCTTGATTGGCGGACATTCAACCTTTAACGGTAAATGATGCTCCACGATATCCGTATCCAACCCTGGCATATCTTGATACGACCCTGCAAAGATATTCACATATTCTTTCAGCATCTCAATCAAACGAATCTTCACCTCAGGATGTAGCAATGCTCCGATCTTGACCTCTTTCACATCTTCCTCAGAACCCAAGTTAATGACTTCTAACGGCTCTTTGTACGACTGAATGGTGTTTTCCTCGCGCTTAAGCAACCGAGAAACCTCTTTAGGGATCTCATCAAATTCCTCTTCTTTGGCTACACATACAGGATGTTCAAAGTTGGAAGAGGGCGCAGGGTCATTGTTTTCAACGGTTTTATGAATTAATCTGCACATATGATTATGATTGATTTTAGAAACTGACACATGTGATAATGCTTATGCAGATTCAATTCAATTATTATTATTTATTTTTAGAAAGGGTTTTTTTATTACCATTTTTCAAGAAAAAGCAGAAAATAAAAGAGACAATCTGGAATAAAAAACAAACTTTTATTAATGATCTTAAATTTCAAAACAAACATATTCTCGCCCATACAACATCACTTTCACCTTGGGCAGAGTGAAAGGATTATTATTAGAAAATTCAAGCAAGCTAAAGTGAATTAATACGACACATGAATTCAAGCGGAGATGTCAACAACAGTCCAATTACAAACTTTGGTTCCATGCGTCACAAAGTTGGGCATTTCTTGCTCTGGTCCATCTTCAACAATGGCATTGACTCCTGGAATAGTAGGATCAAGATAACCAGTACTTCGAAAAACATCTAGATCACATTTTGACTTCAGAGTTTCTTTAGATCACTCTCCATGCTTAGTTATTCCTTTGTAAACAATAATCTCATCCTCTGCATCAAAAGGTTCCAAAGAAGCACACGACATCTTAGCATTCTTCTTTCTATCAGCAAGAACAACTATTGCTCCCTCTTCAAATAAACCCAAACGCATCAAAGTTTGGAGATTATCCCTTAAAGTAGCACAACCCCAAGGTTTCCCTTCACAATTAGGGCAACAACAATGACTAAAATCAATCAATCCCACAATTAGGTTTCTCATGTATCTCTAGAGGAGTCACCGTGTTGAGTTCTTCTAGATCAAGTCGCTTGAGATATCTAGCATATGCTCTAGCAGGGATCATAACACCAACATCAACTGTCACAAACTCATCAATAGATACGACTTCGTTGTTAGGTGGAACCTCATCTAAAAGAGTAAAAGTATAAATAATTGCATCTCCATTACAACATTCAAACTTCTCAAACAATCTTTCAATCATATTGATGCCATTGTTGAAACCAACCCTCCTTACTACAATTTGAACAATGCCTTCGTCTAAAAGACGCTGGATATATCTTTTCACAACATCACAACCACGATGGTCTGTGTTACATACTGAGCATTCACTATATTGGTGCACCTCTTGCCCTTCAATGAAATTGAACTCGGCGTGCAAATTCACCAAATTAGCATTAGTTTCATTCACGTCACGGATTTGAACTTCTACAAGAGGACCATAAATAGCATTTGCTTCAACTTTAGGGTCATCCTTCAACTTGACGACCTGAATAAGGTTCTTGTCCATCATATCTTGAAGATCACTCTTTATCTTATCATAACCACGAGTATCCTCACTGCACACATTACAAGCAGCATGATCATGGGTGCAATAACCAAACTTACAGAGGGCAACATGCATCTTCACAATATTTCCAATGATCAAATTCACATCATAAACCCTGATTTCTCCGTCAATCATATTCACAACATTTCCATGTTAGGGAAACGGGTTCCCTTGCACATTAGGACCCATGTCTTTGAAAGATAATAAACTGGATGTAACCATCTTTTGCACTTCTGACTTCAGCGGATAGCAGTTCTCAATATTGTGCCCCGGAGCTCCTTGGTGGTATGCATAAGTCTGGTCAGCCTTGTAATCCATGGCAAATGATTTGGAACAGTTGGAGGTGCCCTTGGCTGCACCAAGTGTTTGTGAATTAATGTTGGATACATCTCTACATAAGTCATTGGAATTGGATCGAACGGTTCCCTCTTTGGACCTTGCCCTTGCTGAGATGCTTTGTTATAAGGGATAGTAGTTGGAGTTGTGGCAACCACTAGAGGAACAACTACTTGTTGATTTTGAGGACGTCTATTAGAAGGTTCGGTTCTCCTTTCCTGGACGTACGGTGTTGGACGAAAGAAACCACTGGCACAACAGAAACATGAACATCTTGAATCTCGAAAATAATAGTTGTCTGTTGAGGTGGAATGATACGAGGAGAAGGAGGGGGAGGTAGTGGCTGATTTTGAGCATCCACCAACTGTTCCACCATAGCAGTCAATTTGGTCATATCGGATCTCAAAGAAGTAACCTCTTCCCGTAGCTCACGATTCTCTTGTTCTAGATTCTCCATCTTCTTCTTGGATTTGGCTCGAGTGTTATACCTATGCAACAACTTGAAGACTAAACGAAATAGAGAAACATATAAGACACTTGGGATAATATGGAAATTCAAGAGTGTGTGTGTACCATGATGCATGTCATGCACATGATTTTATTTTTATTGTTTCTTCTTATTTTATTTCATTATGCAAGGAACTTAATAAAGACAATTTAATTTAAGAATATGAAAGTATAACACAATTGAAATACTGAATAAAAAACTCATATCATTAATAAAATGTTTTGAGGATTACAACTCTTCAATACAAGTTTCAATGAACCCAAGTACAATAGAGCATAAAATAGAAACTAGAAGTCCTAAGGGACCAAATCAGCAGAAGACCCTTCATCAGATGACCTCCTCCTCTTGAGTTTCCTAATCTCTTCCTTCAGTTGCTCGTTCTCCAACAAATACCTGTCAACATAACCTTTCCAAGCACCTGACTCAAGGGAAGTATGAGAATAAACAGGAGCACTAGAAACTGGGTGAACACTAGAAGAAAGTGAATCCTCCTTTTTCTCCATCATCTCTACAACACGACTCTCAAGAATCTCAATCAAATCATCCTTTTCTTTCAACTCTAATGCATGAGACATCTTCAAAGTATGATACTTGTTCTTCCAAGCTTCCTTATCTTGTCGCATCTGAACCAAAGTAACCTGAAGATCCTTTATGTCATCTGAAACCTGAGTAGTAGCTAAGAACAAATTAGTAAGAGGCTCCTCTCGAGAATACGACATCTTCAACATAATAGCTCTCGCTTGAACCCATAAAAGATAAAGCTCCAAAGAAATAGCTCCTCTCTATCCTAGATTCTCTTTCCCTTTCCTATGAATATGACGCCAAGCTTTCTCTATATCCTTCCTAGATGCAGTGTGGTCTTCACCCTCTCCAAGAAAGAAGCCACTCACATGAATACTCGATGGTTTATCCCTCATCGGATAACCAAGCTGACGACATGCAAGAACATGATTGTAGCTAATGAATCCCTTTGTACCAAGAAGAGGCACATTGGGAAAGCTACCACAGCTGTTAATAATCTCTACATCATAATAAGCCTGACGATACCACACAATATCAAAATGAATGAGATCCATGATCTTTAGTGCCCAACGAGGTCCCCTTCTAGGATCCCAAAAAGCACTAGATATAGGTAAATGAGAAGTAAACCAACGGTATAGCAATGGCGTACAACAGATAATCTCTCATTCTCGATAGAAGTTTCAAAGGTGAAAAGAGTAATAAGTCTCTGCAAGAAGCGTGAGAACTGGATTCCCAATCATGAAGATCTTGATAGCATTAACATCCACGAAGTTGTCAATGTTGGGAAACAAGAACAAACCATAGGTAAGCAAGGCAAAAATAGCTTCAAAATCCTCCATACTCCTCATCTCAGCAAAGTAACGAGCCTTCTTCAAAAGAAAAACATGTGGTAATCCTCTGATACAACCCTTGGTAATCATGTTATCTTCATTCTCAGACCTCTTCAAATGGGTAATAGCAGCAATCTCATGATACTTAGGCTCCTCCTCCAAACCAGTAAAAGGAACAACACTAGTAATAGGTCGACCAAACAAATAAGAATACTCCTCCAAGGTAGGAACCAACTGATAGTCAGAAAAGTGAAGCAATGGTATAACGAATCATAGAACTGAACCAAGGTGTAAATCAAACCATCCTTCATCTTTGTCTTCATCAACGGTATAATAGTACCATACTTCTTCCAGAAATCCTCTAGACTCTCAATCTTATAAATCAGGCTCATCAGTCCCTCCATCTTAGGTTCCTTGAAACTGTACTTCTGAGTCCTCCTCTATCCAAAATCCATGGTCAAAGTATACCTGAGATATTTGCAAAGGTCAATTTTAAGTTCCTTGAATAATCGTCTGAAAAAATGCATATGGGTACATGAATGCATGATGCAACAAGCACACACAAAGATCACAAACAAGGGGGGGTCCATAGGTTCGACGTCACGAGCATGGAGTCAAAAAGTTACTACCTACAAGGTTTTCTAGGCTTTGTCACCTGTAAATCAAGGTTCTAAAGGAATCCCCAGAGTATTCATTCCTCCATCCAGCATTACCAACTTCCTGATTGCTCGGTCATCAATAATACCTTCAGGTGAAACTCGTCTGAGTGCATTATCGCGTAGCAACTACTTTTGGATGACTCCGTAATAGTCCCCGCACTATCCCTAAAAGGCCAGGATGGGTTAAAGGTTCTACGGCTGCTCAGCATCAGGGACTCTCAGATCGGAAGCGGCCATGTCTTCCCAATCGCTCGGTAAACAAAATACCACAGTCAAGGAGGTTTCCACTGAGTGGGGGATCTAATGTCTTCTTCTTCGAGATTACTCCCTAAAAGTTAACATTACTATACCTCCCGTCCTATCTTAAGTTTTCCCGAGTTCGGGTAGAGGAACTCAAAAAGAAGATCACCAAGCACCCCTGAAAACCAGAAAAATAATCCAGACAAACAAGCATATAATATATACAGACAACAAAGCACATATATACAAATAAACAAAATTAGGTTCAACCCCAACCAGAGATGGTCCAGCAATAGGTCAAACATCCCCAGCAGAGTCGCCACTTTTTTGTAGCGGCAAAAATTGCGAGTATAAGCCATTGAATTGACTTAACTCAAAAAATACAAAAGAGTCGCCACCGCGCTTTTATTTTATCCAAAGGACTAGGAAAAAGAGCAATAAAATCCTAAAATATCAGAGATCTGGGATTGGGGGTTAGTTATGCAAAGGGAAGGTGTTAGGCACCCAAAGCATCTACGATACTCCGCATGAACCTTTTTGAAAATTTGTATATGTGTGCTAAAAAGAGTTTGTACAAAAGTGTCTGGAGGGTTTAGAAGAAAACAAGAAAAAGTATTTTTTTTTAAGGATTTTTGGTTTGATAGAACTTCCAATGAGTTCGGCCTACATACCAACAATGTGCAATATTGAAATCAAAACCAAGTAGTTCGGATAAAAAAGGACCAAAATTATGTTTTTGTTGATTTTAAGAAAATGTTAATTTGGAAAAGCTACAAAGATCTCAAAAAGGATTTGAATGAGGTTAGGTGTTTTTTAGTCTTACAAAAAAGGAAGTCAAAGTATATTTAAATGGATTGAAAGTTTATTATGAAAAGAAGTTTGAAAAATTCATGGACCTAAGTCCAAGTTTTTTATGAAAGCGGTTCGAGTTTTGAAAACAAGAATCCTTTGAAAAAGATGGAAGATTTTGAAAATTAAAGAATGGGAAGGAGATGAAGAGGCTAACCTAAGTACATAAAGTAAAAGGTAAGGGTAACCCACATCTTTTGGGTAACCCACTGTTAGCTGGCAATTTCGAATAGGTAAATTGGCAGAAGTGAATAAAATATTTCACATCCACATGAAAAAGAAGTCAATATTAATTATTGGTGGATAAATATAAGACCTTTTTGTTATGAAAAAAGGGTTCTTCGATTTCCAGTGATAGGTGATATTTCGATTAGAAATCCTTAATGTTTAAAATATGAGGAAATTCCTTTGGTAAATATGCCAACAATGGAACGGTCCAAACAGAGGATTAAATCGAAATTCAAGTGAATATAGAATTCAAATTTCAAATAAGACTAAGGATTCGAATTTTGAAAAGAATCGCCATTTTGGAGGACGCGTGGAAGTCAGTGGACGAAGAAGGTTTGCATGTCTCAGACGTGGCACAATGTTAAAGTAGGACCGTTAGGGTCGATTCACTATAAATAGGTGTTTTTATGTCAGATTTTGTGTGTTCGTTTTATGTACTTAAAATTCTCAAACACTCAAACTACCGTAACTGAAGGGAAACGAGTCAAGGAGATATCATGTACGTTATGAACATCATGATCTTTTACAATTTCAATACAAGTTCGTTTATATTTATTTCCAGTTTATTGCACTTTTACTCTTAAAGCTTTCGATTTCCTTTCATTGTCCTTATTCTATTTGCCTTTAAACACACTTATTTCTTCAGAAACTGTACTTTATTTTTATCTTTTCATTCAAAGCATTTTACTTCCCAGAAACTTTTACCTTTTAAAGAATCTTTATCCTTACATTCAATTATCAACAGTCAAGTTTAAATTCGAAGTCTTTATTTACACAGTCAGTATATTTCCATAGTAAATTTTAGAGAAGTTCTTTAAAGAATTACGTGAGATCATGGATTTGAACATAAGAATCTATTATGACACATGTGTCCTAGGATCAATCTAGTTGATCCTGCAAGTAACCAATAGTAATTAATAAAAATTGGAAGACTAGCGGTTATTTACTAGAAATCACTGTAAACAAATTGGCACGCCCAGTGGGACTGTGTCATATTAGAAATTGTTTATTAAAATTGTGTGAAATACATGTTGGTATATGAACCTTCGAAGTGGTAAAATAAAAGACAATAATCTATATATACCCAGAAGACAACGTACCAAAACGATGACTAACACAACCAACCAAGACAAGGGACAAAATCCCCCACAAGGGGCTGCAACAATCATTTCAAGTTCGATTGATGCCTCTAGTGTCATCCTTGTGGGTAGTTCGAATACGATCCCAGTTAGTACGTTAGAAGTACCATCAGGGCAAACTATGCCACACTCGGGTAGTCAATTGTATTCAACCCCTACTAGGCCTCTAGGTTTCGAACCCTTCAGGCCCAAAAATCCCCCATATGGGATGCCAACTTCGTTCATGGCAGGATTGCACAATGCATCCACTTCGTCCCCAATCCAAGGGTCTGGCTCAGGAATGAACCATTTGGGTACAAACTCCCAAAACTTAGGAAATTACACCCAGTTGCCTACCCTTACAACTAACAATCAAGCAGCGCTTAGGCAACAGATGGATGATAGTAACCATGATATGTAGGAGTTTTAGCCCGTGAAATGAATGCCATCTTTGGTCCTTTAATTCAGAACATAAATAGAACAACCAAGAAAATGCAGTCCAGATGTCTAGGATAGCAGATTTCTTTGGTGCCCCTGATGCGCCTATGAGACGTAGGCAGAATCCAGTGGTGATTCGAAATGAATTGCCCACAATTGAACAGATTCGATCCCCATACAAGTGGTCGAAGAAAGAAACGTGGGGGCAAGATTAAGGCAACAGGACGTTCAGGAAGATCAGATCGAACAACCTAGACCAGTAGTGGTTGTTAACAGAGACCAAAATGCAGACGAAATTGTCCATAGAGTTAGAAATGACAATTTGGTGGCAGAAAATAATCTAACCACTATGATAGAGAGAATAATGGCCCAGAATGGTTTAAATTCAGGATTTAGAAGGCCAAATTACACATCTCCCATTGTAGGGTACATTCTGCAAACAGAGTTACCCAGGGGCTTCAAAGTCCCTAAATTTACGAAATTTGCTGGCGATACGAGTGAGTCAACAGTAGAACACATAGCGAGATATTTAACCGAAGCAGGAGATATATCCAATAATGAAAACCTTAGGATAAAATATTTTCCAAGTTCTCTAACAAAGAACGCTTTTACTTGGTTCACTACCCTACCCCCTGGATTTGTAGATACTTGGCCCTATTTGGAAAAACTCATTCATGAGCAATTCTACATGGGTCAATCTAAGATTAGTCTGAAGGAACTAGCAAGTATTAAAAGAAAATTCACAGAACCAATAGATGACTATTTGAATAGGTTCCGATTGTTAAAGTCTAGATGTTTTACAGTAGTGCCCGAACACGAGTTGGTCGAAATGGCTGCTGGAGGTCTGGATTATTCATTTCGAAAGAAACTGGATACACAGTACCTCAGGGACATGGCCCAATTAGCAGATATAGTTCGACAAGTCGAAAGGCTAAAAGCTGAAAAGGCTAGGGCTAGTAAAAATCATAAAAAGGAAAGAATAACTTATATAGAGGCAGAAGGGGAAAACATAGATGATTCACAAGATCCGTATGATTTCGACCAGTTCGAAATAGATCTTGCAGAATTAAAAGAAGCACCCCTTTACGCTTGCAAAGTGTTGCTTCCTTCTAATGGAAAAGACCATGTCGAAAATGAAAGGAATGATAAATTCCCTAAGAAAATATGCACTTTCGATATAACTAAATGTGATGAAATCTTTGACCTGCTTGTTAAGGATGGCCAGTTAATAGTTCCTCCCAACCTTAAGATTCCACCATTGGAACAAAGGAAGAAGAGGGGTTTCTGTAAATACCACAATTTTCTAGGCCACAAAACCTCACAATGTTTTCTTTTCGTGGATTTGATAGAATGCAATCAAGGAGCAAAGTTTTCGTGCAAAGGAAGAACCCCATGAAAGTGGATACGGATCCGTTTCGATGGCGGAGACCAATTATCTTTGAGCCTTTGGACATCAACATGGTCGAAGTTGCTGAGAACAAAGTCCAATCGAAGGTGGAATTTGAAGAAGATGGGGGCTTCGTGTTAGTTAAGAGCAAGAAGGAGGTTACTGATGGCCTTCCAAAAGTGCTCAAAGCAAAGTTACTAAGGGAGGCAATACAGGCTACTGAAGGCCAAGGTGTTGCTGACAAGAATTTGACTGAGGCTACTGAAGGTCTCAGGGTGAAATTCGAAAGGGTCAGAATTGTTGATGACCAAATGCTGGGAGTGAACATGGTGGATTTCGAGCAGCCCCACGCTGAGATGGAAGAAGTGGAGCGATGCTTGGAGAAAGAAAGAGAACAAAGAAGAGAAAGTTTGCCAAAGAAAGATGCGAGCCTACGCGAATACCTGTTTCACTGTCACAAGAAGAACCAGGACAAGTTGCTGTGCCCAAGGTGCAACATCATTTGTAATCCCAGAATTGCTGCTGAATTCGAGAGGGCCCAACGTGAGCGAACAGGGGTCAATTGGAGGCAAGACAATCAATTGTACAGAGTCTACCCAAGGGCTGATGAGAGTCTGCTGGAGTTCATAGTTCGTTGCCACAAGATTGGTATAGAATGTTTGATTTGTCCCAGATGCGCAGCAGTTTATGATAAGGAAATGTCCAAAGCGTTCTAAAGAGTCCCATTCGCTTCAGGTTGGGGGCACCAAGGTGGAATGCCTTCAAATCACACTGATGCTGGCAGAACCATGCAGAGAAGGCCAGATAGTCCCTATCCTAGGGGAGCAAAGAGAGTGTCTTTCAAATTACCTGCAGAGATTCCTACTGATAGGTGGCTGCAAGTAAAAGCTGACAAGGGAAAGAGTAAATGGCGGCTACGATCAAGGCAAGGATCGCAATGGCGATCGAGACAATTTAATTCGAATAAGAGAGGAAATCGACTGGAAAATTACAAGGGGAAAAACCCAATGTCGCGCTCTCATTGGCGCAGACACCAACGAAATAAGAAGGTTGAAAAGGAATCGAAGCCTATGGAAATTGGAGAGTCTAGCACTAACAACCCAAAGTCTGATCACTGGGGCAAACCCCAGGTCCGTGAAGTTATTCTCACCAAAGAAGGAAATTGAAGAAAATAAAGCACAAAAGGAGATTGCAAACGAAGAAGATTTAATGACCGACGATTTTAGTCGGGGGAGTCTTTCTTTAATGCTAACTGTAATGTTGTGTCAGTATTACCTTGTGAATTCGAACATAATACAGAGGTGTGTGTTGGAGAAGAAAGCGACGAAGAGGAAATGGCCAAACATAGGCTGTGTACTACGTAATGAATAACGGAGCAAGAGCAAAATGCCTTCTTCGAAAGACCGAAAGGAATGAAGAATCACCTGAAACCCTTGTTCATTAGGGCTAAAGTAGAGCAACACGGGGTGAACAAAGTACTAGTTGACGGAGGAGCTGCTGTTAACCTAATGCCCAGATTCATGCTGAAAAGGATAGGGATGCAGGATTCAGACGTTCGACCTCATAACATGGTGCTCTCAAATTATGAAGGTAAAGTTGGTAAGACATTAGGGGTGATACAGGTGAATCTAACAGTTGGTTCCCTTACCAGACCAACCATGTTCATGGTTATAGCTGCAAAGGCCAACTATAATTTGCTACTTGGCAGAGAATGGATCCACGTTATTGGGGTCGTGCCTTCTTCAATGCATCAAAGATTGGTATTATGGAGAGATGATGGAATAGTTGAAAATATAGAAGCTGATCAGAGTTATTATATGACAGAGATTAATCATGTTGACAAGAGAAATTTTGACCGCAACATGGCCAACATTGGGCCATGCAACCCACCTGAGGAATACTTTGAACCAAATGAAAATGCCTATTATTCTCTAACACTTCGTCCTAATGGGTTTCAATGGGATAGGGAACTGATGTGGGATGGACAGGAAGTTGAGGAAGAAGGCGAGACTTCAACGATGCGGTCAACTGGCTGGGGGAACGAAGGTTATTATGACTGAATCCAATTACTATCAGAAGATTTCGGCCTATTTGGCTGAGAATAAAAGAAAGACGGCTCTCGAAGCCGAAATACAAAACATGGCTGTTAAAGCCATAGGTACAAAAGCAAAAAACAAAACGGAAATAACAAGTCCTGAGGGCAATTATTTAACCCCACCCAATGATGGACAAACTTCCACACCAATGGATCAACAGCTAGACGCTATCTATGATCAAGAGCCCTTAGGGTTCGAAAAGGATCCAGAATCAACAAGTGCTAAAATGTTGGCTCAAGACCCTTTGGAGGAAGTCAATATTGGGGATGGAGTCGAAAAGAGAGTGACGTACATTAGTGCGAAACTCAGTCCCAGTTTGAAACACAGGGTAATCGAAATGCTTAAAGCAAATAAAGATTGTTTCGCCTGGGACTACGACGAAATGCCTGGTTTAAAAGGGGAACTGGTGGAACATAGGCTTCCGATCAAGGATGGCAAGAAGTCCATCAAGCAGACGCCTAGAAGATTTGCACCAGCAATCCTTTTGAAGATAAAGGCAGAGATAGAAAGATTACTCCGTTGCAAGTTTATCAGGACCACAAGGTACGTTGAATGGCTTGCTAATATTGTACCTATTATTAAGAAAAATGGTTCTTTACGTATTTGCATAGACTTTAGAGATTTAAATACTGCCACCCCAAAAGATGAATACTCTATGCCTATAGCAGAAATGTTAATTGATTCTACTGCGGGCTATGAATACCTGAGTATGCTATATGGTTATTCTGGATATAATCAGATTTTCATTGCTGAGGATGATGTTCCCAAAACAGCATTTCGATGCCCAGGCGCTTTAGGCACCTATGAATGGGTAGTAATGCCCTTTGGTTTAAAAAATGCTAGGGCAACATACCAAAGAGCAATGAACACTATTTTTCATGATTTCATTGAGTCATTTATGCAGATTTATATAGATGACATAGTGGTCAAATCTGTTTTTGATGAGGATCATTTAAATCACTTGAGCCAATCATTCGAGAGAATGAGGAAACATGGCTTGAAAATGAATCCTCTTAAGTGTGCTTTGTGCAGTGGGATTTCCTTCGTGGTCCACAAGAAGGGAATCGAAATCAACTTGAATAAAACGAAGGCCATTATGGAGACAAAGCCTCTTTCTACAAAGAAAGAGTTGCAATCACTCTTGGGTAAAATCAACTTTTTGAGGAGATTTATATCTAATTTGAGTGGACGAACTCAAGCTTTCTCTCCATTGTCACAGATAAATCAAGGGAATTTCGAATGGACGGAACAACATCAAGAGGCATTTGAAAAGATCAAGACTTACCTGATGCACCCTCCGATCCTAGCACCCCATTCTAAAGATAGGCCAATGCGACTGTATATCTCTGCTTCTAATGTAACTATAGGTAGTATGTTGGCCCAGGAAAACGAAGATGGCGTCGAAAGAGCCATCTATTATATTAGTAGGGTCTTAAATAAAGCAGAGACTAGGTACAATAGTATAGAAAAACTATGTCTTTGCCTATATTTCTCTTGTACAAAACTCAAGTATTATATTAAACCTGTTGATGTTTATGTTTCATCTCACTTTGATGTTATTAAACACATGTTGTCGAAACCAATCATGCACAGCAGGATTGGTAAGTGGGCTTTAGTGCTCACTGAATATAATTTGGCCTTCAAGCCTTTAGAGGCTATGAAAGGACAGGTGGTTTCAGATTTCATTGTTGACCACTCCGTGAATGAGGACTTCGCATTAGATTATGTTGAGATCCAGCCATGGAAACTATATTTCGATGGATCAACACATAAAAATGGAAGTGGTGTTGGAGTATGTATTATTTCGCCTGAAGGAATTCCAACAAAGTTCAAGTACAAGTTGGAAGGCCCTCTTTGTTCGAACAATGAAGCTGAGTATGAAGCATTGATTGCTGGACTTGAAGCTTTGTTGGAATTGGGGGCAACCAGAGTCGAAATTAGAGGAGACTCAGAGTTAGTCATTAAACAAATAACTAAAGAATACAAGTGTGTCAAAGAAAATTTGATCATGTATTTTGTTATTGCTAATAGATTAATCAAGAAGTTTGAATATGTGGATTTAAAACATATTCCTAGAGTTGATAATCAGGAAGCAAATGACTTGGCTCAAATAGCTTCAGGATATACGATATCAAAAGAAAAACTCCAATACCTAGTAGAAACAAGAGGTAGAATAATGGCTACTAAGTTATCACCATTAGATTTAGAGAATTCGAAATTGGGTTATGCAGGCCAGGAAGAATTCGAAGTATTAAGCATAGATGCTCTAGCAGACACGGATTGGCGGAATCCCATAGTAAATTATTTGAGAGATTCTTCAGTGAATACAGAGAGAAAAGTCAAATACAGAGCATTATCTTATGTGTTAATAGGAAATGAATTGTTTAAGAAAACCCCAGAGGGACTATTACTCAAATGTTTAGGGGAAAACGAAGCATATCTAGCCTTGTCCAATGTGCACAGTGGGGCATGTGGGGCACATCAAGCAGGTCACAAAATGAAGTGGCTTTTGTTCAGATATGGAATGTATTGGCCCACTATGCTCAAAGACTGCATAGAATTTGCCAAAGGTTGTGAAGAATGCCAAATTCATGCTGGTATTCAACATGCTCTAGCAAGCGAATTACATTCGATTGTTAAGCCTTGTCCTTTTAGAGGATGGGCATTAGATTTAATTGGTGAAATTCGACCAACATCATCTAAAGGACAGAAATATATTCTTGTGGGAATAGACTATTTCACAAAATGGGTCGAAGCAATTCCTTTAGTGAATATGGACCAAGAAGCTATTATAGAATTTATCCAAGAAGCAAATAGTTTACAGGTTTGGGATACCAGAAAGTATCACAACAGATCAAGGTTCAGTTTTTACAGGACAAAAAATGCAAGATTTCGCACAAGAAATGGGATTTAAGTTGCTTACATCAACACCTTATTATGCCCAAGCAAATGGTCAAGTAGAAGCAGCCAATAAAGTCATAATAGGTTTGATAAAGAAGCATGCAGGTCGAAAACCAAAAAATTGGCATAAAACCCTGGACCAAGCTCTATGGGCATGTCGAACATCTCCTAAAGAGGCAACAAATACTACTCCGTTTCGACTAACATTTGGACATGACGCGGTGTTACCAGTTGAGATACATCTACAATCAGTCAGAATCCAAAGACAAAACGAAATACTAGTTGACCAATATTGGGAAATGATGATGAATGAGTTAGTAGATGTAGATGAAGATAGGTTACATGCGTTGGAAGTTATGAGAAGACAGAAAGAGAGAGTAGCTAGAGCATATAATAAAAGAGTTAAAAACAAGGTATTCTCGACTAACGATCTGGTATGGAAAGTCATTTTACCTATGGATAAAAAGAACAGATTCTTAGGTAAATGGTCACCCCATTGGGAGGGACCTTTTCGTGTTTTGAGAACATTTTCGAATAATGCTTATGAAATAGAGGAATTAGTAGAAGATAGAAGAATCTTAAAAGTAAATGGGAAATACTTAAAAAGGTATAAACCATACTTGCAAGAGATTCGAATTACTTCAGAATAATTAAGATACTAAGACAAATAGAGCCAAGAAAGAAAGTATTACATAAATACCAAAATCAGTCATGTTCGAATTACAGGAATACATAAAAAATCTTTAACATTTCTAGGAAGTAAAAGGAGCATCTCGTCTCAACTTAGCAAGTTTGCTTTTACATAAGTTGATTCTACATTGATTCACACTTCTGATGCCTTCGAGCTCCTTAATCTCTTGGTCTATCCCTTCAGCCACCTCCATTTGGTTAAGACTTTGTGTGACCAGATCTGCAAGCCCTTGATCATCAACAGACTTCAAAGTTGTTTGCTCATTTTTTGCATCCTCAATTTTCTGTTTGAGCTCCTCAATCTGAGATTCCCAAAACAAGATAGATCGATCCAAAATGTCGTTCCTATTTCTGGCTTGATTTTTTGCAAGCTCTAAAGCTTCTGCTTTTTCAGTAAGCTTCGAAGTCTGGTCATACGCTTTAGATAAAGCTTCCTGCTTGGTTCGAGTTTTAGCTTCGATACCATGTATCCTGATATATGCAGTGTTAACTTCATCAGATGGACAAATACTGAGGTCTATTTGCGATAGCAAATTCTTCATCGAGAAATAGGCCCCAGGATTATCTTGTAAGATAGTAAAGAGATCAGCCTGAAGGATAGTCTTATTAACTTCCTGAAGAAGTTGGTCAAGAGAAGTAAGAGGCATATCCTCTTTCGATTGGCTCGAATCTCCAGATTGAGTTTTGCTCGAAGAGGGACCCCGTTGAGCTAACATCAACTTGAGGTACTTCAAAGGATTGCTCTTCTTCATCTCTTCCTTTTGTTCTTCAAATAAGGTTGGAGGGGTTGGTTTGGAAAAAACGGTCCCAACAGGAACAGGAACTTCTACTTCCACCTGCATTCCATCATCCTCAGCTTCTACTTGCACCTCCTCATTTTCATTTTCTTGCTCTCGCATCCCCTCATCTTCAGCGCCATCTGCAAAGTAATGGCTCACAGTATTTGTGTCGCTTTCTTCTTCAAATTGATCAGTGAAATGTACCTTTTTTGGGGAAGAGTCACTGGGGATGTTGATGACAGGAATTTCGATCCCTGTGTTTGGTTCGTCAGCCTCAAGGTCCTTTGCCAATGGGGGGAGGTTGCCTGTTGATCTAAGACTTCAGCCAATGGAGGCGAAGTTGCTTGTTGATCTAGGGCTTCGACGGTCCCCACAGGGGTAGCCACAGTAGATGAACCTTTGTTCAAAACATTCTCGTTGGAACCTTCTGGCTGAGGAGAAGCTGTAGGATTTTGATTTTGGATGTTAGGAGGATTAACAGGGAGCAGAAGGAGTACTCTGCATCAAAAATCAGGAGTTAGCATACAAGGATATTATGTAAATTATCAAGGAAAGGCATCGAAGTAAAATTTACCTTCTGCCCATCAGAAGTTGCGTTACTACCAATATGCTCTGAAACTACATCCTTCGAAGATGAAGATTTCGAAGGGCCTGTAGATTTGGATTTTGACGCGGGAGCAGTTGCAGGAATGTCATTGCTAATAGGATTGATAGTTTGAGAAGCTCCACCAGATTGTGTGGTTCTTCTTCTTCTTCTTTCTCTTGAGAGGCGAAACATCTTCGTCCTTCTCTGTTTCATCTTCTGGTTGAGCTTCATCATGCTTTCGTTTTTTGGGAGACTTGGGGGGCAAGCCACTTGCCTAGAATATGAAGAAGATGATTAGTTAATTTAAAGAAGTTTCGACAATAATAAAGAAGTAAGTGAAGCATTACCTTTTTTTTCTTCTTCTTCAAAGTTTCATCTAGTTCAGTAGGAGGGTTTTCGGTGTTGGTAGTTGTTGCCTTCGAAGTTGAAGCTGAACCTACTTTGGGTACAACCTTTTCTTTCTTCAAGGACTTTAGATCAATAGCTGAAAAGAATTGTGAAACAGTTAAGATAAAACAACATAAAAATATATATAGAAACTTCGATTTTTCTTCAGTTTCGCACCTTCGCCTTCTCGAGATTTAACAGACATGGCTGACAAGTCGTAGCGAAGGTGCCCCCTGAAATTGTATAAATCATGTTTTGCCCACGTTACCCTTTGGGCAGGTTTTTTGGGATCATTTTCGCAGTTGTGAAAAATCTCCCTAAAATACAACCACACAGGGTATGGGGGAAAAAAGGCCAAAGCCAGCTCTGAAGTAGGTAAGTTTGGAAATTTAGGTGGTTGATGTTTAAAAGCCCACCAATACCTATCTTCAGGTTTTACATAAGGAGGACATCGAATCTTTGAAAGTTGTTTTTCAAATTTTTCTTTCAAAGTTTTTGCTGCATCACAAACAGTTCGATGTATATCCATAGGATTATATACAATTTCAAAGTATTTTTGAAAAGCTCGAATTTCCTTGACGTGAGTGAGTCTACCTTTTTTGACGTTTTCCTGCACAAGGGAAAAAGCTGTTGTCAATTGTTGTTGGATTTCGATGGTGCCAAACATATTATTTGAATAATAGTTCGTCCACCAAGTGTAAAAGTCTTTCGTTTTGTAGAAAGAGGGAGTAAAATAAACTAATGTAAAATCAGCAAATCATCATGTTGTTTTTGTCTAACTTCGATCTCCTTGAAAGGGTAAGGCACCCCTGCCAAGCATATTTCTCTTTTTCTGTCGAAAAGAGGTTCAAGTAGAATTTGACATAAACAAACTGTCGAGCCACAAAATTGGGCTGATAAGCAAGGATATGTGCCTGACTTCTGACAGGGGTAATTCTTGAAGTGATTAGCCTGGGGGTTAGAAAGGCACTCCAGATGTCCCTTATAGTTTTTTCCAAAATAGCCTGCTCCAAAGGCATGGTGAACCAAGATGGTCCACAATTTCGAATGGAAAAAGGGGCCATCGAAGATTCAAACTGGTGTCTCTTTGAAAAAATCATCATATAATGGACAAAGCTTGTTTGGAAGTTCTCTCTTTCATCATTGGGAGTTAGCTTCAGCAATCTGGTTCCCTCAATGCTGCGATTTGCAACATCAGGGTGTTCTTCATTAATCATCCCAGAAGTTGATAGAGACGGTTCGAAAGTGGCGTTCAGCCAGAGTTGCAATAACCAAAAAGGCCCAGGCCCAGCCAGAAGAAGATTGGTGCCAGCTTTATAGGTTTTCAGTTTCAATACAGCAGCACATATGCTCTCATACAGGCTGGACAGCAGCAATTCACTGATGCAGACTCTTCGACCGTGATGTAGTTGATTCGCCAAGGTGATGAATCTGCTTGCCACTTGTAGTGATTTACTGCAGAAAACATATTTTGACAACCATAGCGCCAAAAATGCTATATGTTCGATTTTTGACACTTCCTCTTCGGCTGAGTGGTAGAAGGAAATGTATTTTGAAAAACTGGCATGTTTGACATCGAAATCGATGAGGTTTTCTGCATCCTCATTAGGGTCGAAAGTCTCTCCAATAGGGGAGAGCCCAATAATAGCAGCTATATCAAAGAAAGTAGGCGTCAACATCCCACAAGGGAGATGGAAAGTATTATAGGTACTATCCCAGAAGTACAAAGAGGCTAATAGGAAAGGGTGGCTATAGCTAAAACCTAATTTCGACATTCGAATCAGGTCAAGGATACCTAGGTTTTCCCATTCCTGGGATTTTTTGTTCTCGATCTTGGTAAGCCAATCTTGATACAACTGATCAGATGTGGGGCATGAACGAAAGGGTTTGAAGTTTACAGTAACGTAATCCATGTTAAAGGGATCTCTTTTAAGTGTTGTTGTTATACCCTCACTAGTTTCTTCTAGGGTTCTGGGTAATTTAACAGCAGATTCATTGTCTTTAGGTGTTGACGATACAGATTTGTTAATGATGGGTTTTGTTTGAAAATAAGTGGGAAAGAATCCCTTGGTTTTCTCTAGACGCTCTGTAGATATCAAAGGACCCATAACCCTTAGGGTTTTATCAGAGACAGTAGTAGGAATGATTACCTAGGAAGCGTAGATAGCTTTCTGCTCTGGGGTAAGTTTAGGAGTTGAAATAAACTCTTGGTTGTCCAGATTGATGATCTTGCTCGCCGGTTTAATGGTGGAATCAGCGATTTGTTTGGACTTCCCAGATTTCTTGGAGATGGAGGCTGGCATTGTTGAAGAAGACATAGTTGAAGATGAAAAGTTTTTCTGATAGTAAGAATTTGGTTTGTTTAAAAATTGAGAGTGTAAAATCTGAGTTGTTTGAAAACTGAGAGGGTTTTGGAAAAGTTCATAATGAAGAAGATGAAGTGTTTTTATAGCTTCTCCAACGGTTAGGAAAGTTTTTGACCTTTGGGAGAAAGTGGGGCACGTGTAACTATTTCATTGAAAGAAGAAAAAGGTGAATTTTTCAACTTCCTAGGAAATGACGTGTTGTCACTTGGGAAGTGATGTGTTGTTACTAATTATTAGCATTAAACTGCTATGATAGCACGTTTAGGTGTGCTGATTAGACATTTGCAGAAAGTTGGATACCTACTCTGACGTCATATACAGTGAGATCATCATTAATGTATCGAAATTGCATGGGACATTCAAGAACAAATATTTCTTTATATCCATCGAAATAAATGTTCTTGAGGGGCAATTTGTTAGCTGGCAATTTCGAATAGGTAAATTGGCAGAAGTGAATAAAATATTTCACATCCACATGAAAAAGAAGTCAATATTAATTATTGGTGGATAAATATAAGACCTTTTTGTTATGAAAAAAGGGTTCTTCGATTGCCAGTGATAGGTGATATTTCGATTAGAAATTCTTAATGTTTAAAATATGAGGAAATTCCTTTGGTAAATATGCCAACATTGGAACGGTCCAAACAGAGGATTAAATCGAAATTCAAGTGAATATAGAATTCGAATTTCAAATAAGACTAAGGATTCGAATTTTGAAAAGAAGCGCCATTTTGGAGGACGCGTGGAAGTCAGTGGACGAAGAAGGTTTGCATGTCTCAGACGTGGCACAATGTTAAAGTAGGACCGTTAGGGTCGATTCACTATAAATAGGTGTTTTTATGTCAGATTTTGTGTGTTCGTTTTATGTACTTAAAATTCTCAAACACTCAAACTACCGTAACTGAAGGGAAACGAGTCAAGGAGATATCATGTACGTTATGAACATCATGATCTTTTACAATTTCAATACAAGTTCGTTTATATTTATTTCCAGTTTATTGCACTTTTACTCTTAAAGCTTTCGATTTCCTTTCATTGTCCTTATTCTATTTGCCTTTAAACACACTTATTTCTTCAGAAACTGTACTTTATTTTTATCTTTTCATTCAAAGCATTTTACTTCCCAGAAACTTTTACCTTTTAAAGAATCTTTATCCTTACATTCAATTATCAACAGTCAAGTTTAAATTCGAAGTCTTTATTTACACAGTCAGTATATTTCCATAGTAAATTTTAGAGAAGTTCTTTAAAGAATTACGTGAGATCATGGATTTGAACATAAGAATCTATTATGACACATGTGTCCTAGGATCAATCTAGTCGATCCTGCAAGTAACCAATAGTAATTAATAAAAATTGGAAGACTAGCTGTTGTTTACTAGAAATCACTGTAAACACCCGCATAAGCAACAAATAACCAGACAAAAAAACCATGCTTCAAATAATTCCATGTCTCAGATGAATTCTTGTCTACAGAAAAATGGGCAGAGTACCGACTGTATTTTGAGGAAATCCACTCATCGTTTGAGTATAACGGAATAACTTACATACAAAGATAATAACAAGACAAAGACAAAATAACACCAAGAGCACAGAGATCTCCCAAGCTGAGGTAAAGGTCCTAATCCTAAGTCCAAAGATCAAGCTCCAAGCACAAGGATAGTAACCAAGTCCAATTAAAAGTTTTTTATGTTTAAGTTGAATTATTAAGTATTTTGAAAAGAAAAATAAAGCTTAAGTGAGCATATTCAAAATAACAAGAAAGTAAAATGCGGAAAAATAAAGAACAATTAATAAATGTAAAGAGCGGAAAAATAAATGCGGAAAGTAAATAGCGGAAAAATAAAGAACAATTAATAAATGTTAGTGAGATTAGTAATTAGTCGTCAGCAAGGTGACCATCTTGAAACTTACGCATGAAGGCTTGCTAGAAGCTTGATAGAATCAACGCGACCACACGACAAGTTTCAATTGTTTTTTGTCAAGTATATCTTCGGTTTTGGAATTATCACATCACTTGATCAAAAATGATTGAGAGTTTCAAATGGCCAAAGTTAGTGGAAACTTGCCAAAAGCTTGATTAGAAATCAACGCGACCACACGACAAGCGCACAAGTGTTAAACCAAGATCAAAACTCAAGTCATCTTTTGGGGCTTATGCTTGAACTTTGAAGTTCATGCCACCAATTGATCACTTTTTCCGAACTGGGACAAAAGAAAAATAAGATGGAGCAGATGGAATAAATTTCAAGTTTATTTTGCATCAGATGAATTTAATCGATCTATATTCATCAAAATCAATCAACTCTCTTGGTGGATTTGGCCAAGAGACCTATCAACACCCAAATTCCATTGATGTTTAGGAAATTTATGACTTCAAATTAAATTCAAAAATTCAACAAAATAAAAATGAAAATAAAGAATTAAATAATATTGAAATTAGGTTATTTAATTGGATTATATTGATGAAATACATAAATAGTATTTTTTCATCAAAATAAAATTCCAAGAAAATTACCCAAGGTCAATCAGAGGTCAAGTGTTGAAAATTTTTGTTAGAATTTTTCTAAGCAAAAACTATTTTTAAAATAAAAAAGAAAATGATGAAATAAACCAAAAAAAAAAAGAAAAATCAGGAAAAAAATAAAATAAGGTCACCAATATTTGTCAAATGACCATTGGATCCTTCCATAATTTTTTCCAAAATTTTTAAATGACAAAAAGTATTTTAAAACAATTAAAAATATCAAATAAAAGAGAAAAATCATAAAAAATATCAAATTTGAAAATAAAATTATGAAAAAATAAAATTCAGAAAGATAATATTCCAAAATATTTTTGTGAATTTTTTTCATAATTTTTGGACCAGAAATGAATTTTATATGATTTTTTGAAGTTTAAAACATTAAATATAAAAACAGAAAATAAAATAAAAGCAGAAAAAATGTGGTCCATCTGATCATAGTCAAAACGCGTTAGTAAGCTAATCCAATGGATCAGACGCGCTGTGCTTGACATGGACCTCTTTGGAAATCACACCGGATTACGAATTAAATTAAAATTAAAAAAATAAATCAGAATTAATGTTGCGCGTTGGATGGAGTTTGACTCACAAAAGTAATCAGATCCAAGGGCTCACATCACATGCACATGATACAACGTTCTCACTGGATCAGATTAAAAAAAATTACATGTCTGACTCTCATTAGTTGAAGACGGACACGTAGGTCGTCTCCAACCTCCAGCCTTCATCCATACGTGATCCTCAAACTGTGAAATAAATTTCTCAGACCGATGTCATTCGCTTCGTCTCTTCAAGACGATTGTAATGGTACCCTCGCGAAAAATTTATTTCACCTCTATCATGAACAATTTGGAAAAAACAGAAATAATAGCGAGCACTTGTTTTCAGAAATTCTCAGTCAATTCTCAATGAAAATGCAAATGGTGAAAATCACGAGGATCAGAGAGATGAGGAGAGTGCAATGATGTTTTATTTTGCAAGGTTTGATGGAGATTTCTACCTGAACGAAGTTCAAAGAGCTCTGAAAATGGACTTGGATAGCACGACTCAAGAAGCTTCAAGGTGTAATTCTTGTTCTGTTAGCTTCAGTGAGGTTCAAGTAAGAAGAATCAAAGGTTAATTTCAAACTGGAAGTGGTTTAAACTTAAATTCGAAGTTGCAGAAAATTTGGTTCATGAGAGAGTTTGGTAGAGGTTTTTTTTGGCTATCAAAGCTTTTTTTTCAAATAAGTGGAATGTGTCCCTTATTTATAGGAGAGACGAATGGAATCAAAATGAGGGGTGAATGATGACATTTGAGTGGAAATCATGCACACCCGTGTTCATGAAGAAAGTGTGACCTTGTGTGCATCAAAACTCAATCATTCCTTACGTTTTGATGTGCTAGTTAATCTTGGGGGGAAGTTCCTAATCACAATTAGTCACGAAAGCAAGGCTTAATTTGGCTTAAAATCAAGTTACACGCGCAAATGCACAAACTGATGGTGAGTGCAAAACAGGTTTTGGCTTAAAATTTGAACTAAGGGTAAATCCAATTCCCTCGTGCGTTTTCTGATTTTCCTTGAGCCAAATCAAGTATTCAAAGAGTAGAACACAATGCAAAAAGAATCAAGTCCAATGGATGCTTGAGTTGAGAGATTGAGCCTTTAGGATTCTTGAAAAATCATTGAATTTTCTGGTCAGGCCTTGGTCAAGTATGCTTCTTCTTAAAAAATGACCTAAAATGTTTCTTTCTCAAAAATGCCTTTCCACTCAAAATTTGCTCTTGATTTTCAAAGATGTTATAAAGTAGACCTCTAAAAGAACATTTGGCAAAAAGAATCACTCCAAAACTTGAGAAAGTTATGGCCTTGTAAAGTTGATGAAAATTTGTGAAATGACCTATAATCTTTTGATTCTTCCAAGCAATTTCCAAACACTTTCAATATTCAAGGCTTATATGGAGGTAAAGTAGACATCTTCAAGATTGTTGTGCAAAAAGAATGACCTCCAAATGATAAATGATGATCAAGATATGTTCATTTGAAGTTGATTGACCAAAAGTTGAGGAATTCATCAAGGACTTGTAATCTTTTGACCTCATAGGCAAACTTCCAAGCATTTTATTTTCTCGCCAATTGAACTAAGTTATTGTAAACATTCTTAGGTTCATTGTGAAATAAAAATGAGCTCAAATAGGCAAGGGATGACCAAGATATGATCCTTTGAAGTCATACAGGATAAATGAATTATCAATCTAGAGAGTGGACAACCATAGGTCTTCAAAACAATCTTCTCATCACTTAAACTTCTTGAATCAAAGGATATAAATATTAGAAGTCCTTTAAAAATCAAATGATCTTGAATTCATCCACAAACTTCACACACACATCAAGATATAGTCCTCAGAAGTCCAAAACCCTAATTTCAAGAGAGATGGCCATGGGATGAAGGAATTCTTGAAGTTGATGATCTCTTTCAAGCATGGAGTACATATTCAAGATAAGAGAGCATGATTGATGATAAGAGGAGTCTTCAATGAGACATAACACTTTCAAAATCTTGAGAAATGATGAGAGAAGACATGGAAATAAACACATGAATCCTACCAACTCTTTGAGGAACTTGTGCACCATTCACCTACAACATTTAGAGAGCAAGGGATAGACATCATGGTTAATCCAATATAAATCATCACACATAAACAATAGTCATCTCTACAAGGTGCTTGGTGATCTCCTAAAGACAAACCCTAGAGAGAGAGAGAGAGAGAGAGAGAGAGAGAGAGAGAGAGAACCAACTTGTGATCTTTGTGCAATGCAATTGTATGAAATATCAGAGAATCTTAGGGGAAAAAATTAGGGTACAACACCACACCCATCCCATCGCCGCTCTGCTAGGTTTCAGTTATGAAATAGATAAAGGTGGGTCATTGAAATAATGGTTTTGACATCTTATATGAGATATTTAAAAAAAAAAATTGAAGATTACTAATGAAATATTTTTTGATAATAAATTTGATAGAAATATAGTTTTATTATTTTATATTATTGTTTTTTTTCAAAATTTAAGTCATACACTGAATTTAATTATTCCATTATTTACCTAAAAAATAAAATATGAAAGTGTGGAGGCTACAAATATTCATCGACATATTTTTTATATTTATTTGGCATTTCGTGTACATTTTGTGATCAAATTTTAAATCATTCCATAATAATTCTTTTATGCTTTTATTCTTCTTTTATTCTTATAAATTATAAGAAAACCAAAAAAATAAAAAATATATAATAGAAAATCATAATATTATAAAACAAATCACAAATATTTAAAAATCCAATATTCAATCACTTATATAACCATCCAATTAGATGGAGTATAAAATCTCATAAAGAAAATGAAATAAAAATCAACTAAATATATTTATTTGTAATTGTATTACTTTTTTGTTGGAATTTGTAATTGTAGTTATTTGTGAAGAATATGTATAGTTTTCTACCGAAGGAAATTGAGAGAGTACTGTATTTATTTGAATTTATTTGCCTTCATACATTTATTCTATATGCATGAATTTGCTCTCTTTTATAACCTATAAATCATTATGGATTTATTGATTCAAATGGAGTTATTAGACTTTGTTTGTTGAACTTCTATTGGCCAAAAAAAAAAAAGTTTCAGATTGCTAATTGGGATACATATAGTCAGTAAAAATCTTGACACCATAACTCATCTAATTAACAAAGAGTGGAAAGTTTAATTAGAAGTTCAGAAGTTTTGAGTAAATTAATTATTTTGTTTTAAAATCAACTAAATGAAAGTTGATTTATGAATAAACCATTCTTATTTTTGTGTCTATCTACCTTCTCATACAGTCTATAAAAAGTCACTAAAACATGATAGTTGTAACCAGGTTACACATCAAATCCTCTCCACATTTGTCTATGATGTCAACAATGAATACACGATGCTCTATAACCTTACTTTTCTTTGTCATTTGCTCCATTTTCCCTCTTTCTCAATCGCTAAACAATGGTTTTAGTGTGGAACTCATCCACCGCGATTCTTTAAAATCACCCCTCTACAAAGCTACACAAAACAAATATCAAAATATTGTCAATGCTGCACGACGCTCAATCAACCGTGCCAGTCGTTTCTACGAAAATTCCTTGAACACTTCACCTGAATCAACTATAGTGCCCGATAATGCCGAGTATCTCATGACCTATTCCGTTGGTACTCCACCATTTAAGCTATATGGTATAGCTGATACCGGTAGTGACATTGTTTGGCTTCAATGCGAGCCTTGTGATGAGTGTTTCAATCAAACCACTCCCAAGTTTACCCCTGCAAAATCATCGACTTACAAAAACATTCCTTGCTCGTCAAACCTATGTAAATCCGTGAGAGACTCCTCTTGTGATGACAAAAATAATTGTGAGTATTCTATTTCTTATGGTGACCGTTCACATTCACAAGGAGATCTTAGTGTTGATACTCTTACATTAGAATCCACCTCTGGACAATCGGTTCCATTTCCTAACACTGTGATAGGATGTGGAACCGATAATACAGTTTCGTTTCAAGGCGTAAGCTCGGGGATAGTTGGTCTTGGAGGTGGACCGGTGTCTTTTATAACACAACTAGGATCGTCAATTGGTGGTAAATTCTCTTATTGTTTGCCACCTTCTGTGCTTTCAACGGACGCTCAGTCAAACTCTACGACCAAACTCAATTTTGGAGATGCTGCTATTGTTTCTGGCGATGATGTCGTGTCAACTCCTATAGTGGAAAAGGAATCTCCGATTTTCTACTATTTGACATTAGAATCATTTACTGTCGAAAACAAAACAGTAGAATTCAGAGGATTATCTTCAAATGACAGCCGCGGTGAGGGTAATATAATAATTGATTCAGGCACAACATTGACGCTTTTACCATCTAAAATTTATACCGACTTGGAATCAGCTGTAGTCAAATCGGTGAAACTTGAGCGAGTTGATGATCCTAATAAAATATTCAACCTTTGTTATAGTATCACATCAAATGGATTTGATTTTCCTCTGATCACCGCACATTTTGAAGGTGCAGATGTTAAGTTGCATCCTATTAGTACCTTTGTTCAAGTTGCTGATGGCATTGTTTGCTTTGCTTTTCAATCATCTACAATTGGTGCTATTTTTGGAAACTTGGCTCAACAGAATTTATTGGTTGGTTATGACCTTCAACAAAAGACAGTGTCTTTCAAGGCTACTGATTGTACCAAAGTCTAACTAGTCTTGTAGACTTGGTTTATGTTCCTTCTATGAATACATAATAAAACAATTTGCATTTTATTTCTTGTCTCTTTATTTTCAAGATTAATTATCATTTAGTTTAGGTCATTATATTCAGCCCATCCCTTCTGCATTTGTTGATAGATAGCCATATTTGACTGTTTTTGAAATATACATCAATCAAAATAAAGTATACTATATTAACTTATTTTGAAATGTTGCCCAAGAACTAACTTTTCAATATCCTAGTTTATAATTATCTATAAATGATTAATATTGTATTTCATTATTTGTTAAAAAGCAATAGACCAATTAGAAATTCGTAATAGTTAGTATTGAAGTAGATAAATAAGATAGCTATTTAGTTAAACCGTGTATTCAAATAGTACTCGAGTAAATTCTATTCTAAAGTGAGTCAGAATTAGAATATATTTTCCATATTTACAATTATTTTAATTACTATTTATTATTTATATAAATATTAATTCTCTTTTTAGCTTGAGTATATATACAAAACGTATCAATCTTGCTATGTAAATAATTAGTTCAAGGACTTTGTATGGATTTGTGAAAATTATGTCAGATGATGATTAGAATTGACAAAACTCATGATAAGCTCACTTGATTTTCAGTTTTCTCTCTTAAAAATATAGTCTATTTTAATATGCTTGGCCATTAATTTTATGAATAATTGAATTTGAACCAACATCTAATGCAGCTCAATTATCATAGGCAACTATTGAATTTGAAAATACACTCATAAACACAGTTACATGAGTTATGACTATATGAAAATGACTATATAAACTCTTATCTATTGGCTTAGACATTCATTTTGTTGTTAATTGTGTAGATCATGGGCCTGACGACAACATACGATCGGGAAAGAAAGTTAGGGTTAGGAGATCACTTATTATGAAGGAAAACCGTTTTAAGAGGCAAAAAGTTAGTCCCCGACAAACTGTATTTGAAAAAAACCTGATACAACCGCAAGATAAATTTCCATCAAGAACACGGTTTGGCGATTTAACTCCGTCAACGCAGAACTACGAATCTATTGCTCAGATTGTGGAAGAAGGCATTCTCCTAAGTGCGCGTTTTGAGGGTTCTGCCCCTAGCGTAACCAGACATGGATTTAGAACAAAGTTGAGTTCATCAAGAATTGACTCTTTAGGCACCAATTTGATGACCAAGTTTTCAAATCATGCTCCCACTGTCCCTCATAACAATTCACAAACCAGACTGATGGACTCTACACAAACTGATATGGCTTTTTCTCAAAAACACTTCCACGACATTGCAAGTTCTTCTAATAAAACAATGTATTTACTATCTATCAATCAATTTTACAAACCTCTAACAGATTATGTTTGTTTGATTTATAACTATGTTAATATGTTGTTAGAATTCTTACAATGTTAACTTCCGCGTTTACACCAAGTAGGGCAACATATAGGGGAACTACTACGACGATGACGCAGACTAATGTACCCCATTGATACACATGTTTTTCATACAAGGTTTTCGTAGTTATTATGTAAACATTTCAAGGGCGGTAAACACTGTGTTTATGACATTGAACTATTTCCAACTAACAGCATTGTTTGTTGCAGGGGTCCTTATTTGCATAACCATACATATGTGCAGGGGCAATTAAGGATTGCAGAACCATTAACAGGATCTGAACATCATGATTTAAGTGTACATAGACTTGCAGACCTCTTGCGCAAAGGAAAATGCAAACAAAATTCAGTAATTCAAACAAAGTAATAATCAAACCTTTCCTTATTTATTTTCATTTGTTGTTATTCTTGCTTTATTTATTTCCACTTGTGCAAAGCTTTTGTGGAAATCAACTACACAATTTTTGCTTTATTTTGTGTTCAATAGGAAAAGTTATACCTATCTATTATAATATCAGATGGTCATTTTGTTTTTGTTACTGATCGTTACAGTGGTCTGCCAAACAAGGACCAAATAAATCTCAACAAACTGCTTATCACTGAAGAAGCTTTGCAATCAACTGTAAAAGCTAATGCATCTGTACAAGATACAATGGCACAGTCGTCCATACATAATTTGTATTGCAGTTCGGCTAATCTACCAAAGTAAGAATGATACTGATACTTTTAAAACAAATTATGTTTGCCTTTAAGTAAACATTTTCTTAATGCATTAATTATATGACTATAACATGGAATCTGATGGTTTGAAAGTTTTGTTTGTCTGATAATGTCATACCAGATCTGTATCCATTGCCAAACAAGGTCGTGGAAGGCCTAGAAACTCTTTGGGTGTGCCTAATCTTGCCTTGAATTTGACCATACACATTCCAACTCAGTCTACAACTCATTCTGCCACTATAGCAACCTCCACATCTTACAGAAAGAACTGACCTAAGTCTCAATCAAGGTACATCTCTCTATAGTGCAATCGTTATTTTTACAGTATTGACATTAATTCTTTCATATTCATGTTGTGTCTTTTATAAAACAATTAAATGAATTGTTATTCTTAAATTGTTCATTTCAGTGGTACAAAATTGCTTGATCAGAATAGTATGCCGCTTAATGGGAAACCATTTTACACTGAGAACACCCAAATGTTTAATTCAACTGATAACCCCACCAAAACTACAGATTCTACTGCACCTGTTTTTACACCAGCCATTAACTTGGATTTTAACACAGACTCAGACGAAGACTTTAACTACGACCCATTTGCAACAACAAATTAGGGTTAAACAAAGTTAACCAAATGTCCACGTGAGCATACTATCTAATCATAATAATCCAACTCAGAACAGCTCAACAGAATCTTGAAAACTCTCAGGAAAAGCAAATCTGCATAATAATATATTCTGCACAGAATGTCATAACATTGGTCATGACATTATCCATTCTGCTTGCAGATTTTCAGCATAACAGATCATAACATGATTATTATGCTATCCCACCATACTGAGCTGTACCTGTAAAATACTTCTTCTGCAGAATTTATCTTCAACCCAGAATGTCATGACATCAGTCAAGACATTGACATAAACTGGTTTTACCAAAAATTAAAGTCAACATAAAAACACTTACAAACTCCCCCTTTGACAAATTTTTGGCTAAAACAACTTAAGCTATCAGAGAACTAATGCAGCAGAAATTAAAATAGACAACTAAGTCAACTAAGCTAAATAACCAGAACCTAATAAAGATAAATTCAACTCATAATTTCTTCTTCCCCTTTTTAGCCAGAAAGGGGCCAAAGGTACCATTACATAATCCTAGAAATCAAGTTATAAGTAGCAGAAGAATGAACAGACATCCAAATTATGAATTACAATAATCCAAAACAAACAAAAGAGTCAACAGCACAACAAGTAACATCAAGAGCAGCAGCTGTCTTGACATATCAGTAATCATAGAGCATCAGGCATTGTCCTCTCCTGAAGAAGCACTATGGTAAGTATCCTCTTCTGTTGAACTGCTTTCAGCACCATCATGCTGGTCTTCTTCAGCATCCTCATCCAGCCTTTCATCCTCAACCTTAGTGTCATCCTTCTCCTGCTCCAAGGTAGTGATCAGCTCTTCAAGAGATTTCTTTCTTGCCTCAAGCTCCCTGCAAGTCTCTCTCAGCACAACAATGACATCAGCTTTTTGAGAATTAGCTTTGACATTTGATGTCTCAGCAGATGTCATGACAATATCAGGGACATGTTTCCCCTGGAACAGTTTATAGTGAAAGCCAAGAGCAGGCCCTCTTTTGCAGACAGAATCTCTTTCAACAAGGATATCAGGATATTGATTCACAATAATACCACAAATGAGGGAGGGAAAAGCTACAGGACCTTTGATAGCAAAACTTCTAGCATCCTTCATGGTTTGTTCAAAAATGTAAGTTCCATAGTCAAAATTGGCTTTTATTCCAACAGCATAGATGAATCTTCCCAATCCAGTTGAAATGGTAGATTTGTGATTAGTAGGAACCCAGTTAGCTGCACCAATTTTGTGCAGAATGGCAAACTTTACACTAAGCATGCTAGCAGTTAACTTCCCTTTCAAGGGCCAGTGTTTGACTTGCTGGGCAGTGATGATTTGACATACCTGGTTGTCAGTTACCTCTAACTCAGGCTGAGCTTCATCAGGCCTCCCCAGATATTTGTTGATCACAGATGGAGAGAAATTAACCCTCCTACCTCTCACATAAACACACCTAAAATCCTCAGATTTTCCATCAGCACAATCATCAGATAAATTCACAATGAACTCTTTGACAAGAAGTTCATAGCAGCTAGAGAACTTGATCACTGTCTTCATCAGGCCAGCAACCTTGATGAGATCCATAACTTCCTTACACTTAATAGCACTGCTGTTCAGCTCCCTCTCTAAAGCAATCCTTTTCAGAAACACATACTTCCACCTGCTAGCATTTTCTGGATGGTGAAAGGAAATGTTATCAATGACAACCTTAGGAACCTTAGCCAGTTTGCTTGAAGAGGGTTTCTTCCTGAGAGGAATGTCTGGAACATTGCTCTCAACATCAAAATCAAAGTTTGATTCCTCATCAGATTCAGAGGGTTCAGGAGCCTTTCTCTTCTTGGTTATAGGTTTTCTCAAGGGTTTTGAGAGACTACCAACAGACACCCTTGCTTTCACCTTACCCTTCCCTTTGGAAGTTCCAGCTGTTTGGTCCTTTTCAGCTTCTTCTCTAGCCTTGTTCTCAGGCTCAGCTTTCTCATAAACAACTTCAGTGGCCTTCTCTTTGGAGGGGCTTTGACCAGCACTCTGCTTTTCCTTTCTAGTCATCAACCTTCTTGCTATGCTAGGGTTGACATTAGCAATTAAATCATTATCAGAAAATTCTTCATCAACATCAATAACTGGTGGTTCATCAGCCTTATCAATAGGGGTCTGGTGATCATTAGGTTTCTCTAGGGATTTCTCAATGTTGTTATCAGGTGTCTCAACATTCTGAGTGACATTGGGATCACTTTCTAAATTAGGGCTAGCAGCTTCTTGGTTCAGGGGTACAGAGACACCAGGAACAGAGTGATTCTCATTAAGAATCCTAGTTACCAATCTAGCAATGGCTTGGTGAACATAAGTAGAACCCTCCCTATTAGCTATCTCAGGAGGAATAGAAGATGATGGTTGAGAAAATTTACTAGAGGGAGAAGCTTGTGATCTTCTTGCATGTCTAGTTTGCAGCTTCTTGACCTTAGTAGGGCAGCTGCCATTGCACGAAGAGGAGTTACCTCAAGGACCTCAGCATCCATGGGGTTTACGTTTGCCCTAGGTTCTGTGTTAGTGGGTGAGGAAGAAGCAGTTGCCTTTGATGAAGATGATGATACAGATTGTTGAGACATCTTGAGGAGAGAAGAATACAAGTGAAAGCAAGTTTGAAATTTTCTTTTGTGAGAATGAAGAGTGATACAGCAAACTGAGAAGAAGGAAATATAAGTATGTCCATTCCTCTTCTTAAACTTTTGGAAAGAAAGAGGGAAACTAATTATTAGCCCAATCTGAATAAACTTGATTAAAATATCTCTTTCAGCCCTTGTTTTAAGCAAAATTAATTGCTACAACTCTTCATATTGGCAAATACCCAGCTTGCCCCTTAAATTTTCAAACTGACTAGCATCCAGTGCCTTGGTAAAAATATCAGCCAGTTGTAGTTTAGTGGCAACATGATCCAACTTAATCACTTTCTCCTCCACAAGATCTCTGATGAAGTGATGTCTAATGTCAATATGCTTAGTCCTGCTGTGCTGTATAGGATTCTTGGATATGTTGATAGCACTCAGGTTGTCACAGTATAATGTCATGACATCTTGTGCGACATTGTACTCAGGCAGCATCTGTTTCATCCAGATCAATTGAGAACAATTGCTACCAGCTGCTATGTATTCAGCTTCAGCAGTAGATAGGGATACACAGTTTTGTTTCTTGCTGAACCAAGAGACAAGGTTGTTTCCCAAAAAGAAGCATCCTCCATAGGTACTCTTTCTGTCATCAGCACTACCAGCCCAATCAGCATCACAATAACCAGACATAATTGGTTCACATCCATGAAAGTACAACATACCATAATTGTAGGTTCCACCCACATACTTCAGAATTCTTTTCACCTGGTTGATGTGACTTACTTTGGGTTCAGCCTGGTATCTTGCACATACTCAAAAGGCTATGCCAAGGTATTAAGTATAGCAGACTTCCTATCATCTTCGTACAAGCTTTGATCCACATTTTCCCCACTTGTGTCTTTGGACAACTTTAAATGAGTAGGTGCAGGAGTCCTTTTATGACTGGCATTCTCCATCCCAAACTTCTTGACAATATTCTTTGCATACTTGCTTTGAGAAAGAAAATTTGAGTCTTCCATCTGTGTGACTTATAGTCCAAGAAAGTAGGTCAATTCTCCCATGAGGCTCATTTCAAATTCAGCTTGCATCTGATCAGCAAAATGCTTAACCATTTTATCAGACATTCCTCCAAACACTATGTCATCAACATAAATTTGAGCTACAATTATTTTTCCTCCTTCATCCTTTACAAAAAGAGTTTTGTCCAATCCTCCTTTCCTATATCCTTTGTTTGTGAGGAACTTTGTCAGTCTTTCATACCAAGCTCTAGGAGCCTGTTTCAGACCATACAATGCTTTTCTCAATTTGTATACATGGTCAGGACAGTTTGGATCCACAAACCCTTTAGGTTGTTCCACATACACTTCCTCATTTAAGTACCCATTTAGGAAGGTACTTTTCACATCCATCTGAAACAGCTTGAACTTCAAAAGGCAAGCAACTCCTAGGAGTAATCTGATTGATTCCAGCTTGGCTATAGGAGCAAAAGTCTCATCAAAATCAATCCCTTCAACTTGAGTGTAACCTTGAGCAATAAGCCTTGCCTTATTCCTGGTGACAACTCCTTCAGCATCAGACTTGTTCTTGTAGATTCACTTTGTGTCAATGATGTTTGTTCCTTCTGGTCTAGGAACTAACTTCCATACCTCATGTTGTTTGAACTGGTTCAATTCATCTTGCATTGCTCCAATCCAGTATTCATCAGTTAAAACTTCTTTGACATTCTTTGGTTCAATCTTAGACACAAAACAGGAGTTTGAGATGATTTCTCTAGATCTTGTAGTGACTCCACTGTTAGGATCTCCTATGATGAGTTCCATGGGATGATCTTTCTGAATTCTGATGGAAGGATCTTTGTTAGCTTCCTTTGATTCAAACTCTGATGAAGTAGGATTAGGCACATCATCTGATGGCTTCTAAATTATGATTTTTAGCCATTTCTTTGATTCATACAAACTATCGTTTTAATTTCGAAATTTGTTATGTTTGTGCTTGTGAGGAATGAATATTTAGTATCAGAATGTCTATTTTTGATGAAAATGATTTTCGGGCAGAATTAACGCAAAACACGTTAAATGAAAAGAAATTGATGGAAAGGATAGAGATGGGGCGCCACACCCTTTCTTTAGAATATAAAGGATGATAAGCCAAGTGTAGATCGCCTCAAGAAACTTGGTTTCTTGATAAGATCGATATTTGTTCCAATCCAGAACCAATAGAGCAATGCTCACAAAATTCACTCAAAGTGATATTGTTTTTCAATAAAATTCATCTAATATTATTCATGAATGGTGCCTACCTTATATGGGTGTACGTCACGAAATTACATAGTAATATGACAAAGGAACTCATAGAATTCAGCCAATTACTCTAACATTAATGCCTAGGCTGAATTATTACAAAACCGTTATAAAATAAGTGCAAAAATGAATGAAAATAAGTGCTTAGGATGCTACAATTACTAAGGGAAAGCTCAACTAATGCTTGAAGGGTTACAAATTGATTTCCTCATTTATAATGTTGAATAATAGATCTTGATGCTCTTAATGACTTGCAACACCACTATGTGCCTTCCTTTTGTAACCACAACCACTTTCTCTCTCCTTTTGTATACACATGATCATTTTTGCACTTATATTTCTTCATCACCTTATTATCACGAAATGTTAATAAAAAAACACCATTTAAAGCTTTGGAAGCTTTAAAATGGATTAAACACACCAAAAATTCAAACTTAGTGTTTTAGGCCAAAATTGGTCCCTTGCACTTTTATTACACAATGATTAAAACAAAACTATTAAAAATAGGTAGCATGCCCCATTTCCATGCCATTGTAATGTTCTTGGATGATAAAAATAGGCTTTGGTTCCTTTCCTTCAAATAAGTCCTCACCCTTCATTGAATCAGTCATAAATTGAATTAAAACCTTATTGACTTTTCTAGCATGTGCCCTTGTCATAGGACCTCCTAAGCTTTGAATTGCATCACTTATGTCTTGTTGGCTTATGTCCTCATCATTCCCTCCCTCTTGAAGAGAATTCGACCTCAAATTGAAATCTCTATCACCTACATCAAAAGGAGACAAGTCAGCAACATTAAAGGTAGCACTAACACCATACTCACCGAGAAGTTCAATTTTGTAGGCATTGTCGTTGATCCTTGAAAGTACTTGAAAAGGTCCATCTCCCCTAGGTTGAAGTTTGGACTTCCTTTATGTTGGAAACCTTTCCTTTCTCATATGTACCCAAACCCAATCTCCGGGTTTAAAAACAACCTTCTTTCTCCCTTTGTTGGCACTTTTTGCATAACTATCATTTTTCTTTTCAATTTTTATTTCAACTTGCTCATGCAATTTTTTCACAAATTCAGCCTTAGCTTGACCATCTTTATGCTTCAAAAGAGATGTGTTAGGTAATGGTAATAAATCAAGAGGTGTTAAGGGATTAAAACCATACACAATCTCAAAAGGTGAATGTTGTGTAGTGCTATGAACAACCCTATTGTAAGCAAATTCTACATGAGGTAACCATTCTTCCCACATTTTTAAATTCTTTTTAAGAATAGCCCTAAGAAGAGTAGAGAGAGTTTTATTCACTACCTCAGTTTGTCCATCTGTTTGGGGATAACAAGTAGTGGAAAATAACAATTTTGTTCCCACCTTACCCCACAAAGTCCTCCAAAAATGGCTAAGGAACTTTGAATTCCTATCTGAAACAATGCTCCTTGGAAGCCCATGAAGGCGTACCACTTCTTTAAAGAAAAGATCAGCAACATGACAAGCATCATCCACCTTTTTGCATGGAATGAAATGTGCCATTTTTGAAAACCTGTCCACAACCACAAAAATAGAATCTTTTCCATTTTTTGTTCTAGGCAGCCCCAAAACAAAGTCCATGGAAATGTCAATCCACGGAAATTCAAGAATAGGTAAAGGAGTATAAAGACCATAAGGCATAACTTTTGATTTGGCCTTTTTACAAACAATGAATTTTTCACAAAATTTTTGCACATCAATCTTCATATGAGGCCAATAAAAATGTTCGTGTAAGAATTCTAGAGTTTTAAAAACTCCAAAGTGCCCCATTAACCCTCCCTCATGTGCCTCCTTTAGTAGTAATTCTCTAATGGAACTTTTGGGCACACATAGTCTCTTTTCTTTAAATAAATAGACATTGTGCCTAAAAATCCATTGAGGGCAGCATGCTCACAAGCTAAATATTTTGAAGAAAAATCAAGATCACTTTCATACAACTCTTTAATATGCTCAAGAACAAAAACTTTTGTTTCAAGAGTAGAAAGTAAAACATACCTCCTTGAAAGTGCATCTGCAACCACATTAGCCTTACTTTTCTTGTGCTTAATCACATAAGGAAATTGTTCAAGAAATTCAACCCATTTTGCATGTCTCTTGTTCAACTTACCTTGCCCTTTTAAATGCTTTAAAGATTCATGGTCACTATGAATGACGAATTCTTTTGGAAGTAAGTAATGTTGCCAAGTTTGTAATGCCCTAACTAAGGCATACAATTCCTTATCATAAGTTGAGTAATTTAGGGCAGCCCCTTTTAATTTCTCACTAAAATAAGCAATTGGATGACCTTCTTGCATCAAAACAGCCCCAATTCCAACATTGGATGCATCACACTCGATTTCAAAAGATTTAGAAAAATTTGGCAACGCGAGAATTGGTGCTTGAGTCAGTTTCTCCTTAAGGGCAACAAAGGCTTGCTCTTGTTTTTCACCCCATTTAAAACCAACTTCTTTTTTAACAATTTCATTAAGAGTTGCAGCCAAGGTACTAAAATCCTTTACAAACCTCCTATAGAAACTAGCTAAGCCATGAAAGCTTCTTACCTCACTTACATTTTTAGGTGTAGGCCATTCTTGAATTTCTTTCACCTTGCTTTCATCAACATGGACTCCTTTAGAGCTTACAATGAAACCTAAGAAAATCACATGATCGGTGCAAAAAACACATTTTTCCAAATTTGCATATATAATTTTTCACGTCTTAGCACTTGCAAAATAACCCTTAAATGAATGCAATGTTCCTCTAAATTTTTGCTATATATTAAGATATCATCAAAATACACAACAACAAATTTACCCAAAAAATCCCTTAAAACATGGTTCATTAATCTCATGAAAGTGCTAGGTGCATTAGTTAGTCCAAATGGCATAACCCACCACTCATATAAACCATATTTTGTTTTGAAAGCTGTTTTCCATTCGTCCCCCTCCCTTATCCTAATTTGATGGTACCCACTTTTCAAATCAATTTTAGAAAATAAGCATGCACCAAACAATTCATCAAGCAAGTCATTTAACCTAGGAATGGGATGCCTATACTTAATGGTAATGTTATTAACAGCCCTACAATCAGTGCACATCCTCCAACTACCATCTTTTTTTGGAACTAAAATTACCGGCACAGCACATGGACTTAGACTTTCTCTTACCCATCCTTTACTTACCAATTCAGAAACTTGTCTTTGTATTTCTTGAGTTTGTTGCGGATTGCTTCGGTAAGCTGGCCTATATTAGGCAAAGATGCTCCAGGATTTAGATCAATATGATGCTCAATTCCTCTTAAATGTGGTAAACCACTTGGTACATCCTTTGGAAACATGTCTTCAAATTCCTGCAAAAGAGTTTCAACACAACTAGGGAAATTTTGTGTGTTAGGTGTGTTAGCTAGCAACGCCACCTCTTTGCAAAATAGCAAATATAGGGGCTGTTTTGAAACAATTGCATTTTTAACCTCTCCTTTTTTTTACAATCAAACTCTCTTTCTTTTCATCATTATTTTTTTTGTCACTTTTTTTCTTTTCTTTTTCATTCTTTTCTTTTTCTTTTTCTTGCTATTTTTTTCTCTCATTTTCTTTTGATCTTCTCTCACCTCACTAGGACTCAATGGTACAAGAACAATCTTTTGCCCATGATGCATAAAAGAGTATTTGTTGGAATACCCTTCATGACTAGTTTTTTTATCAAATTGCCAAGGACTCCTAACAACAAATGACTAGCCTCCATAGGTACTACATCACACAATATCCTGTCCTCATACTTCCCAATTCTAAGACAAACCTCAACTTGTCTATTAACAATCATTTCAACAGTTTCATTAAGCCATTGAAGCTTATATGGCTTAGGATGAAGTTTTGTCTCTAAATTAAGCTTTGAAACTAACCGAGTACTGGCAACATTAGTACAACTCCCACCATCAATAATTAAAGAACACACTTTTCCTTGAACTAGACATCTTGTGTGGAAAAGGTTTTCTCTTTGAGAATTGTCTTCCTCTTTGACTAAGTTCCCCAACATCCTCCTCACCATGAGTAACTCTCCACTAGGTATTTCTTCTTCTTCTTCTTCCTCATCATACTCTTCAATATTCTCTTCATCTTTCTCTTCAACAACTACTTCATTTTCCTCCATAAGCATAGTTCTCTTAGTTGGACATTGAGATGCAATATGCCCTTGGCCTTGACACTTGAAACATGTAGTTTTTTTGTTAGTTGGAACACTTTGAGAAGGTGTAATAGTTTTACCTTTGGTTTCAACCGTGGGCTCCTTAGATGATGAAGATGAAGCACCCTCCTTCTTTAGCTTGTCTTTCCAACTTGAAGAATTGAAAGTGGTGGAACTTCTCCTTGCTTGGCTCTTTCTTTTGAGTTGTTGTTCTACTTTGATAGCTTGGTGCACTAAATCTTCTATCTCCACATAATGTTGCAGCTCCACTATGTCACTTATGTCATGATTTAGGCCATGAAGAAATCTAGCCATGGTTGCTTCATTATCTTCCACCACATTGGCCCTTATCTTTGCAACCTCCATCTCCTTGTAGTATTCATCAACACTTTTGGATCCTTGAGTGAGTCTTTGTAATTTGTTGTGCAAATCCCTATTGTAATAGGATGGCAAAAATCTCCTCCTCATGATTCTTTTCATCTCTTCCTAAGTTTCAATGACTGGATCGCTATATCTTCTTCTTTCTTTGACAAGTTGATCCCACCATACCAAGGCGTAGTCTGTGAATTCAATGGCTGCAACCTGCACTTTTTGAACATTAGTATAATTGTGACAAGTAAAAATATGTTCAATTTTTGTTTCCCACTCTAAGTGCGCTTCTGGGTTATTTTTTCCTTTAAAGGGCGGCACTTTAATTTTTATGCCACTCAATCTATCCTCCCTAGGCCTCTCCTCACGCCTTCTCCTTCTCCTTTCCTCCTCATCACCACTTGCTACTAAATCTTCTATCTCCACATAATGTTGCAGCTCCACTATGTCACTTATGTCATGATTTAGGCCATGAAGAAATCTAGCCATGGTTGCTTCATTATCTTCCACCACATTGGCCCTTATCTTTGCAACCTCCATCTCCTTGTAGTATTCATCAACACTTTTGGATCCTTGAGTGAGTCTTTGTAATTTGTTGTGCAAATCCCTATTGTAATAGGATGGCACAAATCTCCTCCTCATGATTCTTTTCATCTCTTCCTAAGTTTCAATGACTGGACCACTATATCTTCTTCTTTCTTTGACAAGTTGATCCCACCATACCGAGGCGTAGTCTGTGAATTCAATGGCTACAACCTGCACTTTTTGAACATTAGTATAATTGTGACAAGTAAAAATTTGTTCAATTTTTGCTTCCCACTCTAAGTACGCTTCTGGGTTATTTTTTCCTTTAAAGGGCGGCACTTTAATTTTTATGCCACTCAATCTATCCTCCCTAGGCCTCTCCTCACGCCTTCTCCTTCTCCTTTCCTCCTCATCACCACTTGCTACTAAATTTTCCACTCGATCACTCCTCTCATGTATCCTCTCTAATTCTTCTCTCAACATTCTTTGCATTGTTATTGTAAGAGCCCCAACAACAACCTATTGGCTTCTACTTGTTGTGGGCTTCCTTCCTCCTCACCTGACATGATTATTACGAAAAAAATATATATAAAAAATGTCCTCACGTGTTTACACTCAAATTTGGCTTTTTTTATAATGAACACTCTTGCCTTTTTCCACTCTATTACTCTTTTCAGTTCTTTAAAGAAACCAAATTCAATCACACAAGAAAAACAATTTTCAAATGGTAAAACACACAAAGCTTGGAATTTAAAGGAAAAGAAGACAAAAAAGACAAAAAATAACTCACAAAAACTAGAGTGTGGCAACAAACAATTCTTGAATAATCACAAGCTTCACAACTAGAATGTTATTCTTTTTATATTTTTTTCCGATTTTTTTAATACTTCAAAACAAAAACAAAGAAGAAATATGATTGAAATTTGCAATGCACAATGGTCCTATATGAACCTTGCTCTGATTACCACTTGATGGCTTCTAAATTATGATTTTTAGCCATTTCTTTGATTCATACAAACTATCGTTTTAATTTCGAAATTTGTTATGCTTGTGCTTGTGAGGAATGAATATTTAGTATGAGAATGTCTTTTTGATGAAAATGATTTTCGGGCAGAATTAACGCAAAACACGTTAAATAAAAAGAAATTGATGGAAAGGATAGAGATGGGGCGCCACACCCTTTCTTTAGAATATAAAGGATGATAAGCCAAGTGTAGATCGCCACAAGAAACTTGGTTTCTTAATAAGATTGATATTTGGTCCAATCCAGAACCAATAGAGCAATGCTCACAAAATTCACTCAAAGTGATATTGTTTTTCAATAAAATTCATCTAATATTATTCATGAATGGTGCCTACCTTATATGGGTGTACGTCACGAAATTACATAGTAATATGACAAAGGAACTCATAGAATTCAGCCAATTACTCTAACATTAATGCCTAGGCTGAATTATTACAAAACCGTTATAAAATAAGTGCAAAAATGAATGAAAATAAGTGCTTAGGATGCTACAATTACTAAGGGAAAGCTCAACTAATGCTTGAAGGGTTACAAATTGATTTCCTCATTTATAATGTTGAATAATAGATCTTCAATGCTCTTAATGACTTGCAACACCACTATGTGCCTTCCTTTTGTAACCACAACCACTTTCTCTCTCCTTTTGTATACACATGATCATTTTTGCACTTATATTTCTTCATCACCTTATTATCACGAAATGTTAATAAAAAAACACCATTTAAAGCTTTGGAAGCTTTAAAATGGATTAAACACACCAAAAATTCAAACTTAGTGTTTTAGGCCAAAATTGGTCCCTTGCACTTTTATTACACAATGATTAAAACAAAACTATTAAAAATAGGTAGCATGCCCCATTGCCATGCCATTGTAATGTTCTTGGATGATAAAAATAGGCTTTGGTTCCTTTCCTTCAAATAAGTCCTCACCCTTCATTGAATCAGTCATAAATTGAATTAAAACCTTATTGACTTTTCTAGCACGTGCCCTTGTCATAGGACCTCCTAAGCTTTGAATTGCATCACTTATGTCTTGTTGGCTTATGTCCTCATCATCATCCTTTTTAGACACTTGTGTTGAAGTCTCAAAGAATGTCTAAACATCATATGGGACATTTGTTTCCTCATGGTGATCATCAACTATGACATTTATAGATTCCATCATGACTTTGGTCCTGGAATTGAACACCCTATATGCTCTGCTTTTGGTAGAGTATCCCAGGAATATTCCTTCATCACTTTTAGAGTCCATCTTTCTCCTTTGTTCACGATTTGTCAGAATATAGCATTTTCTCCCAAAGACATGGAAATACTTCACAGTAGGCTTTCTTCCTTTCCATATTTCATACAGGATGGATGATGTTCCTTTTCTCAATGTGACCCTGTTGTGGACATAACAGGCTGTATTCATAGCTTCAGCCCAAAAATGAATAGGAAGCTTCTTGGCATGTATCATTGCTCTGGCAGATTCCTGTATAGTTCTGTTTTTCCTTTCCACAACTCCATTTTGTTGAGGAGTTATAGGTGAAGAGAACTCATGATTGATTCCTTCTGAAGAACAGAACTCATCAAACTTACTATTTTCAAATTCCTTTCCATGGTCACTTCTGATTCTGACAATGCATCCTTCTTTTTCTCTTTGAAGTTTTTTGCACAATTCCTTAAAGACATCAAATACATCAGATTTTTTCCTAATGAAGTTTATCCAGGTGAATTTGGAAAAATCATCCACAACAACATAAGCATATCTCTTTACACCAAGACTTTCTACCTGCATAGGATCCATCAGATCCATATGTAGAAGTTCTAGTACCTTAGAGGTGGTTAGATGTCTTGTCTTTGGATGTGACATTCTAGTTTGCTTTCCAACCTGACATTCACCACAGACTCTCCCATCATCAATCTGAAGCCTTGGAATCCCTCTGACAGCCTCCATGAATATGATCTTTTTCATTCCTCTAAGGTGTAAATGACCAAGTTTTTGGTGCCACAGTTTCACAGACTCCCATAAGTAACAGTTGTCTTTTGATTTGAATCCTCTCATTACAACTTCTTGTTTTTCATTAGTAACAACGCATTCAGACTTGGTGAAGTTAACCTTGAATCCTAGATCACATAGTTGACTGATACTTATGAGGTTAGCAGTTAAACCATTTACCAGCAACACTTCATTTAGGTTTGGAACTCCAGGGCAGTCCAAGTTTCCAACACCTTTGATTTCTCCTCTAGCTCCATCTCCAAAAGTGACATAACTAGTAGTATAAGGTTTGACATCATTCAGCAGATTCTTGATTCCAGTCATGTGTTTAGAGCAACCACTGTCAAAGTACCAGTCTTCGTTGGCAGAAACTCTAAGGGAGGTGTGAGCTATCAGGGCTGCATTCTTTTTCTTCCATTATTGAGTATATGGTGTCTTGTTAGTTTTAGGCTTGACATATGGGGTTTGATTAGGATATCCATATAATCTGAAGCAAAAGGTTTTATGTGGCCAAACCTTCCACAATAATGACATCTCCATCTTTGATATTTTTTCTTCATGTTTCTCTATTCTTGATGTTGAGCCCTATGTTGTGACATCTGCTTTGACATTTGTTTATCAGGCCTGGTCTTCTTCTGGTCAACAGCAGATTTCTTTGCAGCCACAAGTCCTAGACCAGACATGTTTCCTGCATTTTGTCCAGTCTGAAGGATTTCTTCCAACTTGTCAGTTCTAGTTGTTAACATCCTGACAGACTTTGTCATCTGATCAAGTTTGGAGTTCAACACTAGAACTTCACCTTTGAGATGACTTATAGTAGCAGTGTCTACCTTCTTCTCAATCTCCAACTTCACTATGAGCTTTTTCAATTTCTCATTTTGTTGATAGACTTCAGCACTCCTGATACACAGCTTCTTGTAGGAGTCAGCAAGTTCTTCAAATGTCACCTCCTCATCACTTGAATCATTGTCAGAGTTACAAACACCAGATAGTGCAGTAACTAGTTTAGCAGATTCTTCTTCAGAGTCACTTTCTGAGTCACCATTAGACTAAGTAACAAACATTCCTTTCTTTTGTTTCTTTAGAAAGGTGGGACATTCAGCTCTAATGTGCCCATATCCTTCATATCCATGGCATTGGATTCCTCTGCTTTGATTTCCCTTTTCTTCAGACTTAGTTCTTCTGCTGGAGTCCTAGGATCTACTAATGTCAGAGGAAATGTTCTTGACATTTGACCTTGACTTCGGGTCCATTCTCTTGATGAGTTTGTTGAACTGCCTTCCAAGCATAGTTATAGCTTCTGATATATTATCTTCATCACTCTCCTTGCTTTCCTCTTCAGTATTGGATACAAGGGCTATGCTCTTGTTCTTCTTGTCAACATTGTCACTGATCCCCATCTCAAATGTCTGAAGTGAACCAATGAGTTTATCAACCTTCAAGTTGCAGATATCCTGAGCTTCCTCTATAGCAGTCACTTTCATTGCAAACCTTTTAGGCAAAGATCTGAGAATCTTTCTCACCAGCTTTTCTTTAGACATCTTTTCTCCCAATGCTCCTGAGGTGTTGGCAATCTCCAAGATGTTCATGTGAAACTCATGAATGGTCTCATCTTCCTTCATCTTCAGATTCTCAAATTTGGTAGTGAGCATCTGAAGTCTTGACATTTTTACCTTGGATGTACCCTCATGAGTGGTTTTGAGAGTGTCCTAAACATCCTTGGCCAGTTCACACTGATGCACTAGTCTGAAAATGTTTCTGTCAATTCCATTGAATAAGGCATTCAATGCTTTAGAGTTGCCCAGTGCTAGCTCTTCTTCTTCTTTGCTCCATTCTTCCTCAAGTTTCAGGCTAGTAGTCCCATCTTTCTCAAGTTTGATGGGATGTTTCCATCCTTTGTCAGCAGCTCTCCAAGCTTTATTGTCTAGTGACTTCAAGAAGGCAACCATACGAGGTTTTTAGTAGTCAAAGTTTGATCCATACAGAATGGGTGGTCTGCTCCCCAAATCCTCTTTCCTTGTCCATAGCGCCGGAAAAAATATCCCAAGATCTCACCCAGAAAAACAAGCAGGGTGCCTGCTCTGATGTCAATTGAAATTCTGGCAACAGATAGATATCAAGGAGAATGTTATGACACCGTATCTGACAAACAGTTAACAATCCAAACAGTAATTTAAAAGACAATAAAGAACACAATCAACTGTTAACCCAGTTCAGTGTGTAACTACACCTACATCTGGGGGCTACCAAGCTAGGGAGGAAATCCACTATAAGTAGTATTAATTCAGGAATAAACCAACCAGTTTATCTCCTTCACATAAGACCTACCCAATGCAACTTCAATCTAAGTCCTACTTAGACCTGAGTTCCTACTCACTCCCCCTCAATCACAGCAGTGATACTAATCTAATGATTAATAGAATTGTGAAGACATTCTTCAATAAACATACTTGATTTTTCTTCAAAGCTTTAATCAAGAGACACAATACTCGTGCTTCAAAGCTTTGAGTGATAAACTACCCTTACAACCAAATCCTACTCCAATGGCACTTATCAAAAGATAATTTCTTGGCTCACAAGAATTACTAAAGACACAAATTACAAACTGCTTCTGGTTCTTCACATAAAAGGTGCAGCTACAAACATAAGGGTTTGTTTCATATTATAGAAGCAGTAAAGTCTTCAACTTGGGCTTCCATAAAAATAGCTAGGATTAACCAAAGTTAACCTAAGGACTTGGTCTTTACAACAACAAATTAGAGTTAAACAAAGTTAACCAAATGTCCACGTGAGCATACCATCTAATCATAATAATCCAACTCAGAACAGCTCAACAGAATCCTAAAAACTCTCAGGAAAAGCAAATCTGCATAATAATATATTCTGCACAGAATGTCATAACATTGGTCATGACATTATCCATTATGCTTGCAGATTTTCAGCATAACAGATCATAACATGATTATTATGCTATCCCACCATACTGAGTTGTACCTGTAAAATACTTTTTCCACAAAATTTATCTTCAACCTAGAATGTCATGACATCAGTCAAGACATTGACATAAACTGGTTTTACCAAAAATTAAAGCCAACATCAAAACACTTACAGTCAACATACAGTCAAACTTCATCTTTTTTGGTCAACATCAAGATTTTGAAGTCACATCCATCATTTGATCAAGGGTTGATCATGATTCATCAAGAAAACTCAAGATTCGATCAAAAGTCAAAGTTTCTAAATTAGGGTTTCTTGACAAAAAGTCAACAGAACTTTGACCAGACATAACTTTCACATACTTTTTGTGTCTCACGAGTTTTGTCCAAAATTGCTTCATTTGAGAGTTATGGATCAAGACATTATAGGTCCTCCTAAAAGTCAACAAAAAGTCATAGTTTTCAATAGAAGTGTACATGAGAATGGAAACTTCAATGAAGATGAAACCAAAAGGAGTGTTTAGAGGACATCTTAAGCTTTCTAAAAAGTCCAAGAACACTTCAAAATGTTAAAAATTGAACAAGATACAACTTGTGCATGTTTGGAAAATTTGAAGAAGTGCATGAAGAGAAATACTAAACAATTCTTTTTTCAAATGGGCCGAAGTTTTTGTGATCCAAACTTGTTTCTAAGATGGTCCATGATCCCTAAGTCCAGTTACACGCCCTCTTGCTATTTATTTTATTTATTTTTGAATTAATTCATTAAAATTAAAATTTAATTAAAATAAAATACAAAAACAAGGAGCATGTGTGTAAGGCTTTGGATTTAACTATCTTGAGGACCAAGGAAGCGTGTGACAGCTGGCCAAATCGTGTAAAAGCTGATTGCATGAAGATTGAGAAATTTTGGAAATATTACATTTGATTTTTCAATCAAATATTTTTCAATGAATGTAATATATTTTCTCTCAAGTTTCTGACCTAATACACTCTTCACTATATATATTCTACAAGACCAAGAGCAAAAGACACAGATTGCAAACCCTAAGAACCCTAGTCGAAATTCTCAATTTTTTCAAGTTTGAGGCAAGTTCAGATTTCAATTTCCAAAAATCCTCAAGCCAAACCAGCCACTCATTAATCCTTTTGAGCCTTCCAGCAGTTGATTCAGGTCCTTACACAAGCCAAATCGTGCCTAGAATGTGCCAACCAAGTTGCACCGGTTTGGTAAAACTCATGAAACTTAAACTTTCAATTCGTGCTAATTAAATTGTTTCGATTCATATATTCATGTTTATACTGATGTTTATGATTGTTTAGAACCATCGTTTGCAAGGTTTGGTTCCAGATTCGAGTTTCACCATTGTTAGGGCATAACTGTTGGTGACCTTCAAACCCATTGATACATGTCGTTTCAGGACAAACTAACCATACACTTAGATTCACAATTAGTGGATCTGGGTTGTTTTTGCTTTTGTTTTGATCGATTCTTGCAGGTTCGACGTTTGGCCGATTGGAGAAGATAATCGAAATTCATCTCCGGTGTCTCTGACTTCATTGACTCCAACGAGGGCTTGTGTGGCGTATCCTGATTGGATCGTTTGAAACTCTGGGGGCCCACTTATGTGTGTTTCTGACTTTTGTTGGATTTCAGGGAGAAATATCCAATATATATTTATCCATGTAACATAATACACGGATGTATCACCACCCCAGTGGTTCAACATGCACGCGTAGTCCATTCCTCTCTCTTGGCACGAGTTCGATCCCCTCCTTTTGGAAATTTGTGTTCATATTTTCTAGATTTTGCAGGTTTACACACATATACATTCAGGAGCAAGCAAATAACAACACAGGCAAGCGGCCCAGTGGCCAACTTTTGAACCTATGACCTTAAGGTCACGAGTTCAAGCCCTGGAGGGACCATTCCCTATTTTTAACACTAATTTCCTTCATATTTTCTATTTTCCTTTTAATTTTATAACTTATTTTAATTTCTTTTTACAAATTATTTTCACTATCATAAAAACCCTAAAAAAATGTTTTAATTTTAGATTTAGGTTCCAAAAACCATTATTTAATTTTTGACACAAAAACATTTAATTTTCCTTTGCATTTTAAATTATTTTTATAATTAAATACTAATTAATTAGAATTAGGGTTTCCTTTCATTAAAATTAATCACAAAAACTCCAAAAATATTTTCTATCAATAGTAATTAGGTTTACTAACTTCAAATATTTTACTAATATCAAAAACATTTTTCTTTTATTTATTTATTTCTTTTTTCGCATTTAAATATTAGAAATCGATGTCTAGGTCGCAAAGTTTTTTGTAATAGCATAGATTTATCTTTTTGTCTTTACTTTCCGCACCTCCTATCATGTAATTTCCCCAAAGCCATGTAATAGCGTATGACATTTACTTTCCACACTTTATTTTCCTGCGAATATTAAACTGCTTAGATGTATGCTAATTAGGGTTTCTAGGCAAGATTAAAATCAATCTTAGAATAATCTTAACTCATAGATAAATATCAGAATTAAACTAACTCTTTGCACTCACTCACACCCTTAGGGTATCCTCTCTTATTGCCTTTCGGATAAACAATTATCATGTCCCTCGAACGTAGGGGTACCATTAGCAAAGACGTTTACGAATAACATCATCATAGTCCCTTCGATATAAAGATCATAGTCCCTCGATGACCCTCAATGTTGCCTACGAATATATGATCTCGTCCCTCGGTTGTTGCCTACGAATAAGTGATGATCGTCCCTTCGAATTACTAAAGGTATCCTTACATGTTGTCTTCAATGACCATACGATTGTCCCTTCACATCCAATGGATAGGGTTACCTACCAACTAATGGTATGGATAGCACTTTCCTAAAGGAGAAGGAAAATAACAAGAACGACCTTTTGAGTAGGTAATAAGACTTTTAATTGCTTGCTCTAAATCAAAAAAATACTTTTCACACCTCAAACTATTTTCAAAAACTATTTTACAAACAAACACTTTGTATACATTCCAACGAGAATCATTACAAAGTTAAACATTTTTCTTCCAAACAAATATTTCTGAACACTTCGTATACATTCTTGAGGACTGATACAAGAATCATTACGAAGTCAAAGCGAAATACTTTTCCAAATACTTTTCAAATCACATACACGTAGAAAGCAAATTTTCAAAAGTGAGTTAAGCAATTAAGAGCCCATAGATAACTACAGATGGGATAGGGTGCTAATACCTTCCCTTTTCATAATTACCTCCCTTACTCAGAATCTAACGAAGGTTATTTCGTGTTCTTTTCACCTTCCCTTTATTGGATAAAAGGAAAATCGGTGGCGACTCTTGCTATCCGTACATTTGCGATAAAATGCAAAACAAACAAGTCAGTTCTCCCACCGGTTTACAAAACTGGCAACTCTGTTAGGGATATACCCAAAGAGAGGTTACTTAGATCTATAGATCACTTTTTATCACTTTCTGTTTTCTCTGTATGCTTTACTTTTAAGGGTTACTTGGGTATTATATTTGTGGGGGATCCTACACCCGGATCCAGGTTTCCTTAGGTAAGTAGCAATAGATCATCGCGACTGTCTAGCATAGACCGAAATGGTTAAAATGATGGCTACAGTTAGTGTGACACTTTGGATGTCCCGATGTTCCTCATGTTTAGTTGAGGAAATATTTGGCGTGTGTGTGGTGTCATCAAGCACTAACTAAACTTTTAGAACACTAATTGACCCATCTTAGCCATTAGAAGATAGTGAGATAGCCGGCTTCGGTACACGCTAAGGTTGGTTGATACTCGATGCTACACTCATTGAGATTCGACTTTTGGAATGTTTCGGTCGACCATTTGGTAGTCGTATTGAAATAAAGCCTGCGAGAAAATTTTGTGATATGAGATTCCTAGAACCCGGTTACTATTGTAGGAAAGGTTGAACCAACTTAAACTCCGGTAGGGTAGACAGCTATACCTCATGCAAGCCTTAAACTTAGGGCTATTTTGTGTATTTCTTGTGTGTGATATTTAAACATGACATTATAACATCATATCATTTCTAACCATTTCAAGGACCTAGGGATTTATATTTTCTCTTTGTTGCGAGGTTATGGTTTCCATGAAGACTATCCGAATCAACTTTGTGGGCATACCCTCTCAACTCAAGGAGTTAGTCTCAATAGTTCCCGATCACGCTCAATTTATCAAGAGGCATAGTTATCTACTTGACTTGGTTACCTCCGGTTTTGAAAAAGATATGATGAATGTCGTATTCCAGTTCTTTGATCCGAAACATCACTACTTTACTTTCTTAGATTATCAGTTGGTACCTACAATGAAAGAGTTGTAACACCCCCTCTAATTATTCAAATAATTATTGCACAATCAGGGTAAATTAAATGCATAACAAGAGGGTGTCACATGATATTTATTTCAATATTAAAATCATACATGCAAACTGGTCATAATCATAACACGCATTTGAATCTCATGCTTTAAAACAAATCATGCATTTCACAGCGGATCATTTAATGTTCACAGATACTATCAATGATTACATCCCATACTATAATCATTGGATGAAAAAATGATGGATCCATAACATACTCAAGTCATCAGAATTTATACATCGGCACCAAGGCCATATCAACATAGTATCTCAATCATACAAATCAAAATAGATGAGTATACATAACAAATATCTCATCAAAGTAGAAATCCAGATAAATCCCGTGATACATGACCAGAGCAATGACTCAACTACCTATTGTAAGGAATAAACTAAGTAAACCCCTTCAACTAGTCTCGTGTGGAGCACCGCTATCCTCAAAATCTACACGTTTTCCACGTATAGGCAACATTATAACAGAAGGGTGAGAATTCACATCATTATTCAAAAGTATTGCTTTCTATGTTTGTGTAGTTTGAAAAGTATTTTGAAAAGACATTTCACTTTGACTTTGTAATGATTCTCGCTGGAATGTATATAAAGTGTTTGAAAAGAGTTTTTGAAAAGTGTGAGGTGTGGAAAAGTATTTTGATTGGAGCACGCAATAGAGTCTTATTTACATACTCAGAATGGTCGTTTTCATGTTATTTTTCCTTCTCCTTTAGAATAAAGCTATCCATACCATTAGTTGATAGGTAACTTTATTCGTTGGATGTGAAGGGTCATCGTATGGTCATAGAAGGCAACATGCAAGGATACCTTAGCAAATTCGTAGGGACGATCATCACTTATTCGTAGGCAACAATCTAGGGACGAGATCATATATTCGTAGGCAACATCGAGGGTCATCGAGGGACTATGATCTTTGTATCAAAGGGACTATGATGATGTTATTCATAAGTGTCTTTGCTAATGGTATCCCTATGTTCGAGGGACATGACCATTATATTCGGAAGAAAACAAGAGAGATTACCCTAGAGGGGCACAAGTGTGAAAGAGTGTGTTCAACTCAGATATATAAATTTGAATTAGGGTGATCTAAGGGTTGATTTTAGTCTTGCCATGCAAACCCTAGTTACTATGCAATTAAGCAGATAATATGTACAGGAAGTAGAGGTGCGGAAAGTAAAGTGCTACGTTATTACATGGCTTTAGAGCAGTTACATAATATAGGTGCGAAAAGTAAAGGCAGAAAAGTAAATCTACGCTATTACAAAAATGTCCTTGCGACCTATACGTCGATTTCTAGAATTTAAATACGAAATAAAGTAAATAAATAATCAAAAAAAATGTCTAAGGATAAGAAAGAGTGTCTAAACCCTAATTGTAAAAGAAAAAATGTTTTTGGTATTTTTTGAAATTGATTTAGTTAATAAAACCTAATTTCTAGATTAATTATAAATTAATTATGAAAAATAATTTAAATTATGAGAAAAATAAATTATTTTTATGTCAAAAATTAATTAAATGTTTAATTAACCTAAATATGAAATTAAATTATTTTTTTGATTTTTGAAAATGGTTTAATTAATTTCTTGAAAGAAAATTAAACTAATTAGAAAAATAAGATAAAATAGGAAATTTAAAAAAAAAACAATGGAAGTTGGAAAAGAATGGAAAAAAGGGTCTGCAGGGATCGAACCCAAGAACCCCAGGTTAGCCACATGCGCACTCACCATCTAAACCAAGTGTCTTAGTTGTCACTGAAATATATCCATAGGATCTTAAGTGTCAACGTGTGTTATTTTGAATTTTCAAAAACCAATGCGCATGGGCCCTAGTTTGTTATGATAGCCAATCAGATGGTGGAACGATGCCACACATATAATCAACCCGTCAGCGTCTGAGTCCATTGTTGGAACCCTAGCGTCGGTCATCTTCTCTGGTGAGGATTTTTTGAAACCTACAAAAAAATTGAAAATTGAAGTTCATGGTTAAGGCTACCCCCCCCCCCTAAATCGGGGTCTGCGAATTTAATGGTGCCATCGGTTTGGCCTGAAAGTTCATGGAAACAGAGGTACAAAGTTATAGTAAGGTCATGCCCTAACAATGGCAGACACGATTTAAGCATGCTAAGCTCCAAACGATGGACCAGATCTGCTCTATAACATCTTATGAACACATTAGAATTGTTAGTTTCAATTAAAACACGTTAAATAACAAAACACGAATTCATGAAAAACATGCAATCAGAGGTTCATAGTATGCACGTTTCATGGACTTTTGGCCATGGATAATGATCCATTCTTACCCTACTATACCTCAGGAGCACGAATCAGTCCTTGAAATTTCTGGAAAGTGGCTAGAATTTGAAACTCGAAGGTGCAAGTTTGTATGAAATTTTTGAGCATAAACCCTTGCTATTTGGCTGCATGAATTCATCCTCTCTATGTATGGTCTTGTAGTGTATATATAGGAGAGTGAAATTAGGTCAAGACTTGAATAAAAATATATTGCTTTGAATACAAAATATTTCATTGGAAAATTTTATCAAATCTTTCCAAATTTGGCTCAATCTTTCCTTAATGCCTCTTGCACAAATTTTCCAACTTGCTTGGGCTTCCCTGGACCTCAAGATACTTAGAAAATAAGCCCAACACGCCATGACTTCATTCCTTGCATTTTATTTTATTTAAATTGAATTTAAATGATTTAATTCCAACATAAATTAAATAAATGAGAGGAGGGCGTGTAATTGAGTTTGTAGGTCATGGATAATATCAAGAACAAGTTTGGATCACAAAAACTTAGGCCCATTCGTCTTCGTCTAACTCTGCATCCTTGAGTACTCTAAATGAGGGTATCTGAACCTCGATAGGTAGAACTGCTCCATACCATATACGAGAGAGAATGGGGTTGCCCCTGTAGATGTTTGTACTAAAGTGCGATAACCGTGGAGAGAAAATGGAAACATTTCATGCCAATCCTTATACGTCACTTTCATCTTCTATATGATTTTCTTAAGATTTTTGTTGGCGGCTTCCACTGTGCCATTCATCTTTGGCTGGTATGGAGAGTATTTATGATGTTTCATCTTGAACTGTGTGTAGAGTTCGGTGAATATCTTGTTGTTAAGATTGGTACCGTTGTCTGTGATAATCCTTTCGGGGACGCCGTATCGGCAGATGAGATTATGCTTGATGAATCGAGCCACGACATTCTTTGTAACAGATGGGATCAAGGTTGCTTCTACCCATTTGGTAAAGTAATCAATAGCAACAAGAATGAAATGATGTCCATTAGAAGCGGTAGGTTTGATTTCTCCGATCATGTCAATACCCCACATCATGAAAGGCCACGGGGCGGTCAGAACATTCAATGGAACTAGAGGTATGTGTACTTTGTTTGCGCATATTTGGCATTTGTGGCAAGATCGGGAATATCGTTAATGATCAGCCTCCATAGTGGAACAATAGTAACCTGCTCTCAGAATCTTCTTAGCCATTGTATGTCCACTAGAATGAGTACTAAAGGCGCCTTCATGTAGCTCTTCCATACACATCAGAGTAAGGCCAAGTCATGATTGCGTTTGTATAAGATGTCGTTAATAAGAAAGAACTTGGCGGAAAACCTCCTTAGAAACTTCTTATCGTTGACGAATTCCCCTTCAGGGTATTCTTGGCCTCGAGATACCTCTTCACTTCGTAGAACCAAGGTTTCTCCTCTACTCCTTCAAAATTAAGTTCACAATAGTATGCTGGTTCGTCTAGTCTTTCAATAGTGATTTGAGGAGTTTCGTTGTCCCATCTGACTTTAAACATAGATGACATGGTAGCTAACGCGTCTGCCAACTGATTTTCTTCTCGTGGGATATGTGCTCGAAAGTGATTTCTTCGAAGTAAGGGATCAGATTCAACACATGTTCTCAATACGGAATGAGGTTTGGATGCTTCGTATCCCATTCTCCCTTGATTTGACTGATCACCAAAGTTGAGTCTCCATATACTTGCAAGAATTTGATCCTCAAGTCAATAGTAGCTTTGATACCCATGACGCACGCTTCATATTCAACCATATTATTGGTGCAGTCGAAACCTAATCTGGAGAGGAAAGGTGTATGGCCGCCTTTAGGAGATGTAATCACAACGCCAATACCATTGCTAAATGCGTTAGAAGCTCAATCAAAGACCATGGTCGATGGGGACCCTGGCTTAGGTCATTCGTCCGGTCTACTCTCTTCGTAATCAGTGACTAATAGTCATCTATGACTTAATGAGCCAAATGATCAGCTTTCATACTTGCTTTGATCCCCTTCTGAGTAGTATACTGGATGTCGTATTCGGTAAGATCATTTGCCATCTTGCTATTCTTCTAGAGAGAGCAGGTTTCTCGAACATGTATTTTATCGGATCCATTTTAGAGATCAACAAGGTAGTGTGAGTCAACATTTACTATCTTAGTCGGCGAGCAACCCAAGCCAAAGCGCTGCAAGTTTTCTCGAGCTGTGAGTATCTTGTTTCACAGTCGGTAAACTTTTTTCTAAGGTAGTATATTGCATACTCTTTTCGACTAGACTCGTCATGTTGCCCAAACACACACCCCATGGAGTTCTCTAATACTGTTAAGTACATAATCAGAGGTCTTCCTTTGACTGGTGGCATCAGGATGGGAGGTGCTTGTAGGTACTCCTTGATTTTGTCAAAAGCTATCTGGAAATCGTCGTTCCATTCTACTACTTGATCTTTCTTCAATAGCTTGAAGATTAGCTCACAGGTAGCAGTTAGATGTGCAATGAATCTGGCAATGTAATTCAGTCGTCCCAAGAAACCTCTAACTTCCTTCTGGGTGCGAGGAGCTAGCATTTCTTGAATAGCTTTGAACTTGGCAGGGTCGACTTTGATACCTTTACCACTGACAACGAATCCCAGGAGCTTGGCGGATCTGACTCCAAAGGTGCATTTGCTCAGATTAAGTTTCAATCTGTATTTCTCTAGTCTTTGAAATAGCTTACGCAAATGATCAAGATGTTCTTCTTCAGTTTGTGATCGAGCTATCATGTCGTCGAAGTAGACCTCTATCTCGTGATGGACCATGTCATGGAATAAAGCCACCATAACACGTTGATATGTGGCACCAGCATTTTTCAACCCAAACGGGATGACCTTGTAATAGAAAATGCCCCACTGTGTAATGAAAGTCATCTTTTCCATGTCTTCGGGAGCCATCTTGATCTGATTATAGCCGGAGACACCATCCACGAAAGAAAAAACTTTATGCTGAGCAGTGTTGTCAACCAGAACATCAATATGTGGAAGTGGGAAATCGTCTTTCGGGCTTGCCTTATTCAGATCTCGGTATTCTACATACATGTGCACCTTGCCATCCTTCTTAGATACGGGTACCACGTTCGCAACCCATTGTGGATAATAAGTAACGACTAAAAAATCGGCATTGAATTGCTTTATAAATTCGGCTTTAATTTTCTCATACATCTTAGGACGCATACGACGGACCTTCTGCTTCACAGGGAGAAAACCTTCTTTCGTCGGTAGTCGGTGTACCACAATGTCAATATCTAGAACTGGCATGTCTTCGTAGGACCAAGCAAAAATCTCGACGTAATCTCTCAGTGTTATACCCCAAAATTTTCCCTCCTATTTCTCAAGATAATACACATCTCCATACTCAAGAATTTCTCAAGGGTTGGTCAGGTGAACCCTCTCCTATGCAATCAACCCAAACTAGGGTTTTGATTCTCTCAAGTCAAAGAAGAGTTATAATACCTAAAGTGGTCATCATACCTCCTCATATGTCTCAAGGGATCACCATGTCATATTTTAAGCCTCACAACTCAAGTTTGCTTAGTCAATTGCTCAGATGGTTGAAAATCAAGTGTATTGGACAAAAAGTCAAATGCGGTCAACATACAGTCAAACTTCATCATTTTTGGTCAACATCAATATTTTGAAGTCACATCCATCATTTGATCAAGGGTTGATCATGATTCATCAAGAAAACACAAGATTTGATCAAAAAGTCAAAGTTTCCAAATTAGGGTTTTTAGACAAAAAGTTAACAGAACTTTGACCAGGCATAAATTTCACATACTTTATCAGAAAATTTTCACCAAATCTCATTTTGAAGGGAATTCAATTCTCTACAACTTCATGTCTCACAATCTTTGGCCAAAAATGCTTTATTTGAGAGTTATGGATCAAGACATTATAGCTCCTTCTAAAAGTCAAACAAAAGTCATCTTTTTGCAAAGAAGTGTACATGAACATGAAAACTTCAATGGAGATGATACCAAAATGAGTGTTTAGAGGACATCTTTAGCTTTCTAAAAAGTCCAAGAACACTTAAAAATTTTGAAAATTGAGCAAGATACAAAGTTGTGCAAATTTGGAATTTTTGAAGAAGTGCATGAAGATAAATACTTTGAAAATTCAATTTTTTTCTAAATGGGCCTAAGCTTTTATGATCCAAACTTGATATTGATATTATACATGACCTATAAAATCCATTACAAGCCCTCCTCTCATTTATTTAATTTATTTTTGAATTAAATCATTTAAATTCAATTTAAATAAAATAAAATGCAATGAGTGAAGTCATGACATGTTGGGTTTATTTTTCAAGTATCCTGAGGACCAAGGAAGCCCAACCAAGCTACCATATTCGTGTAAGACTTGATAGGCAAGATTAGAGGCCAAAAAAAGGCAATATTTGGTTTTTATTTTCAAGGAAATATATCTTAATAAATGCAAGATTTTGTCTTATTTTGTTGACCTAATCCTACTCTTCTATAAGTACCTCACAATATCAAACCACAAAAAACACGCATGCTTGCCTCAAGAATAAACCCTAAATTCATCAAAATGTTCAAGAAATTTGCAAAATTGAAACTCAATTTCCAGCCACTTTTAATCACTTCCAAGCACTCCATCGTACTCCTGAGGTAATATAGGGTAAGCATACATCCATAACCATGGCCAAAACTCCCTGAATCGCATGCATCATGAAGCTCCGATTGCATATTTTTCTTATATTCGAATTTCAATTTTTGTCGTGTTTTAATTCAAGCTAACATCACTAACGTGTTCCCGAGGTTGTTTAGAATAATATTGAATCATCGTTCGCAAGCTTTAACGTCCAAATCGTATTGCACTATTGTTAGGGCATAGCAATTGAGAAGCTTCAAAAAGTAGGCCTATAGATAGGTTGTTCATGTATAAAGAGACAAATATCCTAGTAAGAGGAAAATGTCAGAAGCTTTTTAGAAAATAGTAAAGGGTATGTGGAAACAATCTCATCTCCTTGTTCTCGAAAGAAGGTGATTGAACTGATTTGCGCTGTTTGAACTTGATAGTAGTGTAGCCTGTAAGTAGATGATCTTGATGAGACATAGTTGTACGCTTTAATCCCTAACTTTTTCCTAGACCTCCCTTTCGGGTTTTCAGTCTACCGGGATACCCTTTTTTGTCCAAGCCGCCTTTGCAGGTTTTCGACTTGCCGGGTGTACATTTTTTTATATATGTCCCAAACTTTTGCTTGAACTTTTTTGGTTTGCCAGGACGCCTTTACTTTTTCCTAGGCCATTCGACCTAGCGGGTCTCGTTTATGCGTTGTATTTTTTGACTATGTCTACGTTCACATGGTGCAGGTAATCTGCTCCGCCCATAGTGCTTTGTATCATGGCTCTGCTAGAAAATACTGTCTTGACTACAAATGGCCCTTCATCGGTGGGAGTCCATTTTCCCCTGGGATCACCTTGGGGTAGGATGATATGCTTGACTACTAAATCATCGACTTGGGAGACTCGGTGCTTGACTTTATTATTGAAGGCTTTGATCATGTGTTTCTAATATGTCTGTCAATTGCAGATGGTTGCGAGTCGTTTCTCATTGATCAAGTTGATCTGGTCAAGTCGATTCTGTACCCATTTGTCTTCATCTAACTCTGCGCCCTTGAGTACTCTAAGTGAGGGTATCTGAACCTCGATGGGTAGAACTACTTCCATACCATATACGAGAGAGAAAGGAGTTTCCCCCGTAGATGTTCGTACTGAAGTGTGATAACAGTGGAGAGCAAAGGGAAACATTTCATGCCAATCTTTATATGTCACTGTCATCTTCTGTATAATCTTCTTCAGATTCTTGTTGGCAGCTTCCAACTTCCACTGCGCCATTCATCTTTGGTCGATATGGAGAAGAGTTGTGATGTTTAATCTTGAACTGTGTGCAAAGTTCGGTGATCATCTTGTTGTTGAGATTGGTACCGTTGTCTGTGATAATCCTTTCATGGACGCTGTATTGGTAGATGAGATTATGCTTGATGAATTGAGCCATAACATTCTTGGTAATAGATTCGAACGAGGCTACTTCTACCCACTTGGTAAAGTAATCAATAGCGACGAGGATGAAACGGTGTCTATTAGAAGCGGTAGGTTTGATTTCTCCGATCATGTCAATACCCCACATCGCGAAAGGCCAAAGAGTGGTCAGAGCATTCAATGGAACTGGAGGGACGTGCACTTTGTTTGCGTATATCTGGCATTTGTGACAAGATCAAGCATAGTGATAACAATCAACTTCCGTAGTGCACCAATAATAACCTGCTCTCAGAATCTTCTTAGCCATTGTATGTCCACTGGAGTGAGTATCAAATGCGCCTTCATGTAACTCTTCCATAGTTTGTTCAGTTGTCTTCTGATCTACACATCGAAGTAAGGCCAAGTCATGATTGTGTTTGTATAAGATGTCGTTACTGAGAAAGAACTTGGCAGAGAATCTTCTCAGGAACTTCTTATCATTGACAGATGCCCCTTCAGGGTATTCTTGAGCCTCGAGGTACCTCTTCACTTCGAAGAACCAAGGTTTCTCCTCTACTCCTTCAACATCAAGTTCGCAACAGTGTGTTGGTTCATCTAGTCTTTCAATAGTGATTTGAGGAGCTTCGTTATCCCATCTGACTTTAAACATAGATTACATGGTAGCTAACGCGTCTGACAACTGATTCTCTTCTTGTGGGATATGCTCGAAAGTGATTTCTTCAAAGTAGGGGATCAGATTCAACACATGCTCTCGATACAGAATGAGGTTCAGATGTTTCGTATCCCATTCGCCCTTGATTTGACTAATCACTAAACCTAAGTCTCCATATACTTGCAAGAATTTGATCCTCAAGTCGATAGCATCTTTGATACCCATAATGCACACTTCGTATTCAGCCACATTGTTGGTGCAGTCGAAACATAGTCAGGCGGTGAAAGGTGTATGACTGCCATTGGGAGATGTAATTATGGCGCCAATACCATTGCCAAGTGCGTTAGAAGCTCCATCGAAGACCATAGTCCATCGGGATCTTGGCTCAGGTCTTTCGTCTGGTCCAGGTTCTTCGTAATCGGACTAGCATAATATCCTCGTCTGGGAACTCGAAACGCATAGGATGGTAGTCATCTACGGCTTGATGAGCCAAATGATCGACTACTACACTTCCTTTGATCACTTTTTGAGTAGTATACTGACTTGTTTGTTTTGCGTTTTATCGCATTTAAATATTAGAAATCGATGTATATGTTGCAAGGACATTTTTTGTAATAGCGTAGTTACTTTCCTGCCTTTACTTTCCGCACCTCCTACTATGTATCTGCCCCGAAGCCATGTAGTAGCATAGGATTTACATTTCTGCACTTTTACTTTCCGCACCTTTACTTTACTATACATATTTAACTGCTAGCTAATAAGATTATATGGCAAGATAAAATTAACCCTTAGATCAATTCTAATCTCAAGATAATATAATTGAATTCAAACACACTCTTCACACTCGCACCCTCCTAGGGTATCCTCTCTTGTTGCCTTTTGGAATACAATGGTCATGTCCCTCGAACGTAAGGATACCATTAGAAAAGACGCTTACGAATAACATCATCATAGTCCCTTTTGTAACACCCCAATATTTCGATTATTAAATAATTTAAATTTAAATTATTTATTTAATTAAAAATTAAATTATTAGTATTTTTGGAATTGGTTAATTAAAATGAAAAGTCGAACGGTGGTGTAAGATACAGTGGGGGTGTGTGTAGTAAAAGGCTTTAATCCTATTATTTGTTATTATTATTATTTTAGAATAATAAGGAACAAAAGAAAGGAAGAGAAAGTGAGAACATTTGGGATTTTCATCGTGCGTGAGAAGTGTAGAGAGAACAAGGGAAAAAAGAACCAAGAACTCTCAAGGTCAAGAATTTCTCACAAGTAAGGGGTGATTTCTCTTAGTTATTATGTCTTATAGGTTTTGAGATCAATAGGATTGATTGAGCATCTTAGGAATCCCAATTTATGATTTTCTAGGTTTATAGAATTTGACCCTAAACTGTCTAATTGCATGGAATTGAACCAACCGCATGATATAGAATTGTTAGGTGTTGTTGGAATGTGTGGTTTTGCATCATAATGCTGATTGTTGGATAATTTTGGTGTTATTTTGTGTTTTGGTTCGCATGGGTTTGATAAGAATTGAATTTGGAAACAACCTTCTGTCAAAAATAGAAGTTTCTGCTATAGGTGGTCGCAGGAACCGATTCCTGTGTGGGAGGAACCGAGTTCCTAGTACAAATTCTAGAGAGGTGGAATTTCTGAGTCTGAGGAACCGGTTCCCTGGTGGGAGGAACCGGGTTCCCAGTGTGTTCTCAGTAAAAAAAAATCAGTCATTTTAACATAGGAACCGGTTCCCTGGTGGGAGGAACCGGGTTCGCCATACAAAATTCTAAAGAGCGTGTTTTCACATAGTGTGGGAACCGGGTTCTCCCTGGGAGGAACCGGTTACCACTGTAACTTTTGGAAAAATACTAAACTTTAAAAATTCATAACTTTCAAACTATAAGTCCATTTTAATCGCCGTTTTGGATGTTGTTTCTTAAATTTAATACTCTATTTTATAAAATGAAGAAAATAACTGTAGCTTGATTTTATTTTGAAAATGCGTTGACTTTCCGATTATGCAGTTTGTGATGATGTGCATACTTGGCGTATATGAAATGGTATATCCATGATAATTGCCTGTATTAGGTTTTGGTGGATGAAGTGCATGTTTATGCTGTTTGATGTGTGCATAATAAATGATGATATCATGTTTTGGTTTGATGATGGTTTATGATGTTTGATGTGATCATAACCTGTATTGAATGTTGCATGCTTTGTGATGTGCATGCATATACATTTTGGTGGTAGCTAATTCCCATTGTGTGAAATTAGTGAGTATTGCCAATAACCGTTCTCGGGTGATTATGGAGGCTGGATTCATGTCTGGGTGATTATGGAGGCTGGATTCATGTCCGGGTGATTATGGACGAATCGATGTGTGTGACTTAGTTCACTTTTTGGTACCACATGCATAGAGTCTTGCATTGCATCTTGTGTGAATTACAACATGATAGGATGGGTTCCTGTGTTATAATTTGTTTGTTATGTTTGTGTGTATGATCATGAATTGAAATGGTGATAATTGACTTATCTGATTATGCTAAAAAGGGTGGATTAATAACTTGAGATATTTTGTTGATTTGAGAAACTTATAATGCATCTTAATTATTATGAAGTCTCACCCTTACTTTGATGATTTCAGATTGAGGTTTAGCGGCTTAGGAACTGGTGAGGATGGCTCGTCGAGCTGTGTATTTTACTTATTACGTGTCGGTGTCATGCTCTGATTTGTAACACTGGGGAACATTTGGTTTAGAGTTATAATTAAACTCTGTTATTCATTTAGATTTGTTTTGGATAATTGTTGGTTTTGAACTTATCCAAATTTGATAATAATTTCAGCTGTGTAGAACATGTTATTTTCTCAATTAATTGAATTATGTCCTTCCGTAAGAAGCATGACGTTATAAGGAATTTTATTTTAGTTAATTGTAATGCCCTTTTATACATGTTAGCTTTGAATCTGTTAATAATTGCGGGGTATTTTAGAAGGGTGTTACCCTTTCGATACAAAGATCATAGTCCCTCGATGACCCTCAATGTTGCCTACAAATATATGATCTCATCCCTCGATTGTTGCCTATAAATAAGTGATGATCTTCCCTATGAATTGCTAAAGGTATCCTTACATGTTGCCCTTCTATGACCATACGATGACCCTTCGATTGTCCCTTCACATCCAAACGAATAAAGTTACCTACTAACTAATGGTATGTATAACCTTATTCTAAAGGAGAAGGAAAATAACATGGAAACGACCATTCTGAGTAGGTAATAGACTCCTAGTTGCTTGCTCAATCAAAATACTTTTCACACCTCACACTTTTCAAAAACTTTTCAAACACTTTGTATACATTCCAGCGAGAATCATTACAAAGTTAAACATTTTCCAAACAAACATTTCCGAACACTTCGTATACATTCCAACGAGAATCATTACGAAGTCAAAGTGAAATGACTTTCAATATATTTTTCAAACTACACAAACACATAAAGCAATTTTTCAAAGTGAGCTAAGCAACTAAGAGCCCGTAGATAACTACGGATGGAAAGGGTGCTAATACCTTCCCTTTTCATAATTGCCTCCCATACTCAGAATCTATCGAAGGTCTTTTCCCGTTCTTTTCACCTTCCCTTTATTGGATAAAAGAAAATTCAGTGGCGACTCTTGCTATCCGCAACATTTACGATAAAATGCAAAACAAACAAGTCAGTTCTTTCACTGTGTTACAGAACTAGCGACTCTGCTGGGGATACTACCTAAAGAGAGGCTACCTTAGGGTTTTAGATCACTTTATTGTTTTCTATTTGCTTTGTCAGCTTTATTTTTAAGGGTTTCTTGGGTATTATATATGTGGGGGATCCTACACATTGATCCAAGTTTCCTTAGGTAAGTAGCAATAAATCATGACGCCTATTAGGCGTAAACCGAAATGGTCAAAATGATGGCTACGTTAGTGCGACATTTTGGATGTCGTGATGCTCCTCATGTTCAATTAAGGAAGTATTTGGCGTCTGCGTGGTGTCATAAGCACTAAATCAACTTTAGAACCCTAATTGACCCATCTTGGCCATTAGAAAGTAGTGAGATAGCCGACTTCGGTGCAGACTGAGGTTGGTTTATACTTGATGCTACGCTCATTGAGATTCGACTTTCGGGATGTTTCGGTCGACCACTTGATAGTTGTATTGAAATAAAGCCTGCGAGAAAGATCGATGATATGAGATTCCTAAACCCGATGACTATCATAGGACAGGTTGAACCCACTCAAACTCTGGTAGGGTAGACACCTATACCTCATGCTAGCCTTAAACCTAGGGCTATTGTGTGAATTGCTTGTGTGTGCTATTTAAACATGACATCATAATATCATAACATCATATCATTTCTAACTATTTCAAGGGCCTGGGGATTTATCTTTGCTCTGTTGTAGGGTTATGGATTCCTGGAAGACTATCCGAATCAACTTTATGAGTATACCTTCTCAACTCAAGAAGTTCGTCTCAGAAATTCCCGATCACTCTCAATTCATCAAAAGACATGGTTATCTACTCGACTTGGTTACCTCCAGTTTTGAAGAAGATATGATGAGCGTCGTATTCCAGTTCTTTGATCCGAAGCATCATTGCTTTACTTTCCCAGACTATCAGTTGGTACCTACATTGGAAGAATTCCCCAAGCTATTTGGGACAACCATTCTTGATCAGATACCTTTTATCGTGTTTTAATTCAAGCTAACATCGCTAATGTGTTCCTGAGGTTGTTTAGAACAAGACTAAATCATTGTTCACAAGCTTTAACTTCCAAATTGTATTATACCATTATTAAGGCGTAGAGAATGAGAATTTTCGAATCTCAGTTTCCAGACCGATTCAGGACGAAAAAACACCACCATTATGTTCGCAAGGGTCGAATTAGGTGATCTGGGAATTTGGGTTTTGTTTTTTGGTCGACTTTGCAGGTTTTAAGGTTGGAGACCGATCGGAGAAGACGACCATAGCCCTAGCTCCGGTGAGGGACTCCGGCGTTGAATCTTTGACCGATGGCATGGCATGAAGGCGCCCTCTGATTCGGTCATTCCAATGACTGGGGCCCACGCGTGTGTGTTTTGAAAAATTAAAAGTGAAATGTTGGAACACATATAGCCATATGGTTGTAATTCCTAAATAACAAAGTAGCATAGTTTAGTTGGTGAAGCTTGCGTTTGGTAACCCTGGGGGTCCTGAGTTCGAAATCAATGACCCCCGTTCTTTTTTCACTTTCCAAAATTTTCTTCTTTTTCTACTTTTACTAATATTTTCTTTTAATTAACTTAATTAATAAATTAATTAGTAATTAGGTTAACCAATTAGCTTAATTAGGATTAATTTCACAATTAACATTTTTCTATTTTTCTTAATTAAATTAATTAATTTAATTAAGTTGGTTTAGGTTAATTTATTTAATTTAAATTAAATTTCTTTTATTAATTAAAATCAATTAGAATTAGGTTTCCGATTCACCCGATTTTCACATAGTAATTAGGTTAACTAAAAATCAAAATCTTTTCTACTAACTTCAAACTTTTTACCAAACTTCTCCCGACTTTATTTCTCTTTCAATTATCTGATTCGCGCATATTATTGTAACTTCTTCCAGGATGTATATTTCTCTTTCCAGTTTTGTAACACAGTGGGAGAACTGACTTGTTTGTTTTGCGTTTTATCACAAATGTTGCGAATAGCAAGAGTCGCCACCGACTTTTCTTTTATCCAATAAAGGGAAGGTGAAAAGAACAGGAAAAGACCTTCGTTAGATTCTGGGTACGGGAGGCAATTATGAAAAGGAAAGGTATTAGAACCCTTTCCATCCGTAGTTATCTACGGGCTCTTAGTTGCTTAGCTCACTTTGAAAAAATTGCTTTCTGTGTTTGTGTAGTTTGAAAAATATTTTGAAAGTCATTTCACTTTGACTTCGTAATGATTCTCGTTGGAATGTATACGAAGTGTTCAAAAATGTTTGGTTGGAAAATGTTTAGCTTTGTAATGATTCTCGTTGGAATGTATACAAAGTGTTTGAAACGTTTTTGAAAAGTGTGAGGTGTGGAAAGTATTTTGATTGAGCAAGCAACTAGGAGTCTATTACCTACTTAGATTGGTCGTTTCTATGTTATTTTCCTTCTCCTTTAGAATAAGGCTATCCATACCATTAGTTGGTAGGTAACTTTATTCGTTTGGATGTGAAGGGACAATCGAAGGGTCATCGTATGATCATAGAAGGCAACATGTAAATATACCTTTAGCAATTTGTAGGGACGATCATCACTTATTCGTAGGAAACAATCGATGGATGATATCATATATTTGTAGGCAACATCGAGGGTCATCGAGGGACTATGATCTTTGTATCGAAAGGGACTATGATGATGTTATTCATAAGAGTCTTTGCTAATGGTATCCCTACGTTCGAGGGACATGACCATTGTATTCCAAAAGGCAACGAGAGAGGATACCCTAAGGAGATGCATGTGTGATGAGTGTGTTTGATTCAAATACTTATCTTGTGATTAGAAGTGATCTAGGGTTGATTTTAGTCTTAACCATATAATCCTATTAGCTAGCAGTAAAATATGTACAGTAAAGTAAAGGTGCAGAAAGTAAAGGTGCGGAAATTTAAATCCTACACTATTACATATCTTTGGGGCAGATACATAATAAGAGGTGCGGAAAGTAAATGTCTTAATTATCTATTACATCCCATGAGCAGATACATAATGATAAAAGGAATGCGCGCGAAAAATTATACATCCTGAAAGCAGATACAATAATATGCGCAAAATAGATAATCGGAAGAAAAATAAAGTCGGGAGAAGTTTGGAAAAAAGTTAGTAAGAAGTTTGAAGTTAGTAAAAAAGGTTTTGATTTTTGTTAACCTAATTACTATGTGAAAATTGGGTGAACCGAAAACCCTAATTCTAATTTATTTTAATTAATAAAAGAAATTTAATTTAAATTAAATAAATTAACCTAAACTAAACTAATTAAATTAATTAATTTAATTAAGAAAAATAGAAAAAAATGTTAATTGTGAAATTAATCCTAATTAAGCTAATTGGATAACCTAATTACTAATTAATTTATTAATTAAGTTAATTAAAAGAAGATATTAATAAAAATAGAAAAAGAAGAAAAGATTGGAAAGTGAAAAAAGAAAGGGGGTTGATGAGATTCGAACTCAGGACCCCCAAGGTTACCACACGCACGCTTCACCATCTGAGCTAGGCTGCTTAGTTGTTTTGGAATTACAACCATTGAGTTATAAGTGATATCCACGTTTCATTTTGGTTTTCAACATAAGTCAAGCGGTGGGCCCAGGTTTGTTACGCTAGCCAATTAGAAGGATGGGATTTTCCATGATTGGGTCAGTGTCGGTCTCCAAACCCTTGACCGCCGTATAGGGTGGTCACCACCGTCTTCTCCGTTCAATAAAAAATTCAAACCTGCAAAATAATGAAATTCAAAGCGAGATATCATGGCTACCCCCCTAAATCGACCCCTGTGAGTTCAATGGTGGTGTCGGTTTAGTTTGAAATGGCCTGGAACATGGGATACGAAGCTTCTCTGGTTTAAAACCCTAACAATGGCAGATCGTGTTCTGGCCATTAGAAACTCCATGCGATCGTTCTAGATTGTTCCATAGCATCTCAAGAAAGCATTAGTTGTGTTAGTTCAATAAAAAACATGACAATATTCAAAATACGAATAACAAAAGTTTAAAGCAAATAGAGCTCATAATGCATGTGATTCAGGGAGTTTTAGCCATGGATAATGATCCATTATTACTCTATATTACCTTAGAAGCACGATGAAGTGCTTGGAAGTGATTGAAAGTGGCTGAAAACTGAGTTTCAATTTTGCAAGTTTCTTGAAAATTTTGAAGAATTTAGGGTTTGTTCTTGAGGAAAACATGCATGTTCTTTGTGGTCTAATCTTGTGACATACTTATAAGAGAGTGGGATTAGGTCAACAAAATAAGGAAAATTCTTGCATTGACTAAGATATATTTCCTTGAAAATAAAAACCAAATATTTTATTTTTCGGCCTCTAATCTTGCCTATCAAGTCTTGCACGAATTTGGTAGCTTTCTTGGGCTTCCTTGGTCCTCAAGATACTTGGAAAATAAGCCCAACATGTCATGACTTCACTCCTTGCATTTTATTTTATTTAAATTGAACTTAAATGATTTAATTCAAAAATAAATTAAATAAATGAGAGGAGGGCGTGTAATGGAGTTTATAGGTCATGGATAATATCAAGATCAAGTTTGGATCATAAAAGCTTAAGCCCATTTCTTCAAAAATGCCAAACTTGCACAACTTGTATCTTGCTCAATTTTCAACATTTTTAAGTGTTCTTGGACTTTTTAGAAAGCTAAAGATGTCCTCTAAACACTCCTTTTTGGTTTCATCTTCATTTAAGTTTCCATGTTCATGTAATCTTCTTTGAAAAAAGATGACTTTTTGTTGACTTTTAGAAGGACCTATAATGTCTTGATCCATAACTCTCAAATGATGCATTTTTGGACAAAGCATGTGAGACATAAAGCTATAGATAATTGAAATCTCTTCAAAATGAGATTTGGTGGAAAAATTTCTTATAAAGTATGTGAAAGTTATGCCTGGTCAAAGTTCTGTTGACTTTTTGTCCAAAAACTCTAATTTGGAAACTTTGACTTTTGATCAAATCTTGACTTTTCTTGATGAATCATGATCAACCCTTGATCATATGATGAATGTGACATCAAAGTATTGATGTTGACCAAAAATGATGAAGTTTGATTGTATGTTGACCATAGTTGACTTTTTGTCCAATACAACTGATTTTCAACCATTTGAGTAATTGACTGAGCAACCTTGAGCTGTGAGGCTTGAAATTTGACATGGTGATCCCTTGAGACATATGAGGAGGTATGATGACCACTTAAGGTATTAGAACTCTTATTTGACTTGAGAGAATCAAAACCCTAGTTTGGGTTGATTGCTTAGGAGAGGGTTCACCTGACCAACCCTTGAGAAATTCTTGAGTATGGATATGTGTATTGTCTTGAGTAATAGGAGGGAAAATTTTGGGGTATAAAAGTTGCCCTTGATCAATCTTCTTGTACCTGCAGGGTTAGATTGGTATGCTGGCCTTTCGTGACCTGAAGGTAGAAGATGATTGAACACTCGAGTACACTTGAAAATATGCACTCGCTGGTATCTGGAACGAGATCGTCAGTTGACGATGCACTGGAATGGGCTTATAGATGCTATTTAGAGAAGCTGATGCTGGAGAGTTAGTCGTACGTTAGACGCCGTGCTTGTCTTGGGGTGAAGATTACTAGTATGTATTGATTCCTTTAACCATATATGTGACATTTTGTGGGTGGAGAGATATCAACGTGTAGTCAGAGATGGGCTAAAAGATGCCATCAGAAGTGATGAGAGAGTCAGAATAAACCTTCGTCTTGGCTAAATATGAAATGAGTATTCGTTAGGCTGTAGATAGCTTTCCCGTCTTGTTTCGGGTATTAATCTGTATCATGCTGTCTGTTGATAACTTTTCTGGTCGTTCAGATAGTTTTCCCGTCTTGTTTCGGGTATTAATCTTTGACCTTTTTTCTGGAAAGTAACTTTCACTTGCGGGGGAAAATTTAACTTGAAAGGATATGATTAGTTCTGTGCAGATTATGAGGCATTCGAGTATATCATAATGCACATGTTATGACTTTTATGAATAATGTATGAATGTGGATGTTGTGTTATCTATCTTGAAGAGGATAGAAACGTTCTGCTGGGGATCTTTGATTTCTGCTTGGGGATGTATTGGTTGGCGACCTGGGCTGAGGGATAATATGAATATGAATTTCTCCGATGATAATCTTGAAAAGTACTCAACTGGGGATGAATATCTTATATATAAACCTTGTTGGGGAATGATGTGATAGTGAATAACCTATTACTACTTGGAGCCTAACATAATAAGTTGATTGATGGTTTTTTACTGCTCGGAGACCAATGTAAGAAAGTTGACGTTCACTGCGCGGGGACTGACATGACAATGTAGATGATCACTGCTCGGGGATTAACATGACGGTGTTGATAGGATCACTGCTCGGGGACCAACGTGATGATGTTGATAAGATCCTTGCCCGGGGCATCATGGCTCGTTTGTGAGGGTTATTATTTGTCATTTGCATATTTTCATTCAGTAAAATCATTGGACTTTTGCATTTAAATACTATTTTCTTTCCTTTCTTTTACTTTACTACCCCTTCAACATCTATGTGTTCTTACACACACCCACGTGGTACACTGCAGATTCACTCTGAATCTCGTTGATAACAGCTTTGCTAGTGCTAAATATGACTTCGATAATCCGATCTACCAAGCCGAAGACGAAGGTGAGGAAGATTGTGAAGTGCCAGGAGAACTTGTCAGACTACTACAACAAGAGGAACGGGTTATACAGCCTCACGAAGATCCAGTCGAGGTCGTGAATCTAGGTACTGACAAAGACATAAAAGAAATCAAGATAGGAGTGGGTCTTTAGAGCAATATCAAGGAAAGACTGGTCCAAATGCTGCGAGACTATATCGAGATTTTTGCTTGGTCATACGAAGATATGCCAGGTCTAGATATTGACATTGTGGTACACCGACTGCCAACGAAAGAAGTTTTTCTCCCTGTAAAGAAGAAGGTCCGTCGTATGCGCCCTGAGATGTCAGAGAAAATCAAAGCCGAAGTTATGAAACAGTTCAATGTCGGTTTCTTAGTCGTTACTTCCTATCCATAGTGGGTTGCAAATATGGTACCAGTACCTAAGAAAGATGACAAAGTACGGATGTGTGTGGACTACAGAGATCTGAACAAAGTAAGTCCGAAAGACGATTTTCCACTTCCTCATATTGATGTTCTAGTCGACAACACCGCTCAACATAAGGTCTTCTCCTTCATGGATGGTTTCTCCGGTTACAACCAGATCAAAGTGGCTCCTGAAGACACGGAAAAGACTACTTTCGTTACATAGTGGGGCACATTCTTCTACAAGGTCATGCCGTTCGGACTGAAGAACGCTGGCGCCACATATTAACGTGCTATGGTGGCTTTGTTTCATGACATGATTCATCACGAGATAGAGGTCTACGTCGACGACATGATAGCTCGATCGCAAACTGAAGAAGAACATCTTGATCATTTGCGGAAGCTGTTTGATAGATTGAAGAAATACAGACTAAGACTCAATCCCAACAAATGCACCTTTGGAGTCAGATCCGGTAAACTCCTGGGGTTTGTTGTCAGTGGTAAAGGTATTGAAGTTGACCCCGCCAAGGTTAAAGTTATCCAAGAAATTCCAGCTCCTCGCACCGAGAAAGAAGTCAGAGGTTTCTTGGGACGATTAAACTACATTTCCAGATTCGTTGCACATCTAACCACTACTTGTGAGCCAATCTTCAAGTTACTGAAAAAAGATCAAGTAGTGGAATGGAACGACGATTGCCAAACAACTTTTGACAAAATCAAGGAATATCTACAGAATCCTCCTATCCTGATGCCGCGTATCAAAGGAAGACCTCTTATCATGTACTTGACAGTATTAGAGAACTCAATAGGGTGTGTGTTGGGGAAACATGACGAGTCTGGTCGAAAAGAGTGTGCAATATACTACCTTACCAAAAATTTTACCAACTGTGAAACAAGATGCTCACAGCTCGAGAAAACTTGCAGCGCTTTGGTTTGGGCTGCTCGCCGACTAAGACAGTATATGTTGACTCACACTACCTTGTTGATCTCTAGGATGGATCCGATAAAATACATATTCGAGAAACCTACTCTCTCTGGAAGAATAGCAAGATGGAAAATGATCTTGACCGAATACGACATCCAGTATACTACCTAGAAAGCGATCAAAGGAAGTGTAGTGGTCGATCATTTGGCTCATCGAGCCGTAGATGAATATCAGTCTATGCAGTTCGAGTTTCCAGACGAAGATGTTTTACTAGTTACTGATTGTGAAGAACCAGGACCAGACGAAGGACCTGAACCGGGATCTCGATGGACCATGGTCTTTGATGGAGCCTCAAACGCACTTGGCAATGGCATTGGCGCCATCATTACATCTCCTATTGGCGGACACACGCCTTTCACCGCCAGACTTTACTTCAGTTGCACCAACAACATGGCCGAATAGGAAGCATGCATCATGGGTATCAAAGCTGCTATTGACTTAAGAATCAAATTCTTGCAAGTGTATGGGGACTTAGCTTTAGTGATCAGTCAAACTAAAGGCGATTGGGATACGAAGCATACGAATCTCATTCCATATCGAGAGCATGTTTTGAATCTGATCCCTTACTTTGAGGAAATCACTTTCGATCATATTCCCCGAGAAGAGAATCAGTTGGCGGACGCATTAGCTACCATGTCATCTATGTTCAAAGTTAGATGGGACAACGAAGCTCCCCAAATCATCATCGAAAAGTTTGACGAACCAGCATATTATTGTGAACTTGCTATAGAAGAGAAACCTTGGTTCTACGAAGTGAAGAGTTATCTCGAGACTCAGGAATATCCCGCAGGGGCATCTGTCAATGACAAGAAATTCTTAAGAAGATTTGCATCCAGATTCTTTCTCAGCAACAGCATCTTATACAAGCGCAATCACGACTTATGCTTACTCTGCTGTGTAGATCAGAGAACAGCGGAACGAATCATGGAAGAGTTACACGAAGGCGCATTTGGTACCCACTCCAGTGGACATACAATGGCTAAGAAGATTCTGAGAGCAGGTTACTATTGGTCCACTATGGAAGTCGATTGTCACCGCCATGCCAGATATACGCTGACAGAGTGCACGTACCTCCAGTACCGTTGAATGTTCTGACCGCTCCTTGGCCTTTCGCAATGTGGGGCATTGACATGATCAAAGAAATCAAACCTACCGCTTCCAACGGACACCGTTTCATCCTTGTTGCAATTGATTACTTTACCAAATGGGTAGAAGCAGCCTCGCTCGCATCTGTTACCAAGAATGTTGTGGCTCGATTCATCAAGCATAATCTTATTTGTCGATACGACGTCCCCGAAAGGATTATCATAGATAATGGTACCAACCTCAACAACAAATTGATCATCGAACTCTACATGCAATTCAAAATCAAGCATCACAACTCTTCTCCATATCGGCCTAAAATGAGCAGTGCGATGGAAGCGCCAAAAAACTCAAAAATCATCTGAGAAGAGCGGTGACTTACAAGGATTGGCATGAGATGTTGCCATTTGCTTTCCACGGTTATCGCACTACAGTACGAACATCTATAGGGGCAACCCCCTTCTCTCTCGTATATGGTATGGAAGCGGTCCTGCCAATCGAGGTTCAAATACCCTCAACCAGAGTCCTCCAGGACGCAGAACTAGGTGAAGACGAATGGATCCAGACTCGCCTTGACCAAATCAACTTAATCGACGAGAAACGGCTCGCATCTATCTGCCACAGACAGATCTACCAAAAGCGAATGATCAGATCCTTCAACAAGAAAGTCAAGCACCGAGTCAACCAAGTCGGTGATCTAGTAGTCAAGCGCATCATCCTTCCACAAGGTGATCCCAGGGGCAAATGGACTCCCACCTATGAGGGACCATTTGTAGTCAAAACGGTACTCTCCAGCGGAGCTATGATACTTAGCACCATGGATGGAGAAGACTTTCCACACCCTATGAACGCAGACATAGTCAACAAATACTACGCATGAACGAGACCCGCAAGGTCGACTGACCTAGGAAAACATAAGGGCATCCTGGCAAACCAAAATGTTCGGGCAAAAGTTAAGGATATATACAAAAAAATATGTACACCCGGCAAGTCGAAAACCTGCAAAGGCGGCTTGGGCAAAAAGGGTATCTGGTGGCGAAAACACGAAAGGGCGGTCTAGGCAAAAGTTAGGGATTTAAGCGTACGATTATGTCTCGTCCAAATCACCTACCTACAGACTACACTACCATCAGCTTCAAGATTCAAATAGTGAAAATCAATTCACTCACTTTTTACTAACAACAAGGAGATGAGATAGTTGAAATATATGAGCAATAGCATAGTTGAAACTCGACGAGATTATTTTCGCATAGCTTTTACTCTTACTAGGATATTCGTCTCTTGTACACAAACTGCTTGGCTATGGGCCACCTTTTAATACAACTCTTTTAACTTTATTGTTTTTTGCATAAAAATCCAATGATTGCTTTGAATGATTATATGCATCTCATAGTAAAACATCTGTTCATAAACATATGAAAAGCGAACGAACAAAAAGTAATTACTACAGACTCTGGGAATTGAGATGATGACTAAAGTTACCAATACATCCCCCACAGAGTTACTTTCACAAGAAATGCACCCACGTGATCATCAATCCCCGCAGAGCCATCGCCCTCCCTACAAGGATAAATCCTCTCCGACGAAGTACTAATCTCCTCCCAGCAAGTATTCCAATGCTTCAGCGTCATCATGTTAGCCCCCGAGCAGTGATCTTATCAGCTTCATCGCGTTAGTCCCCGAGCAATGATCCTATCAATTTCATCACGTGAGTCCATGAGCAGTGATCCTATCAAACTTATCTACCTTCTTAAGTTATCACGTTACATTGGTCCCCGAGTAGTAACCAATTACATCAGTCTCCAAGTAGTAACTGGTTATTCCATATCACATCGTCCCCCAACATGGTTTATACACAAAGATATTCATCCCCAGCGGAGTATCTCCCACAATGATTATCATTCCCCAACATCAGCAATATCCAGACTCGAAACTTGGTCAGATAGTGCATCGGAGGAACTTACATCTCTCTTATTCCCCAGTCAGAGATTTCAATAAAATTCATATTCATCACCTCAAGTGATCCCTATCAGATTCGTCAAGCCTTAATGACCCTATCAGCTTCACCGCGTCACGTCAATCTCCAGGCAGTAACAAATTATGCCATACCGTGTTGTCCCCCAGCAGGGTCTATAGGCAATGTAATCACCCTCCGCAAGATCTATGCACAAGATCCCCAGCCGAGTATCTCTTGATCGCTGTTATTCTTCCAACAACATTAATATCCAGACTTGAGAATTGGTCAGATAGTGCATCGGAGGAATCAGAAGCATATCTTTTTCTCTCCAAGTCAGGGTTCGCAACAACCCTACCCCCCAAGCAAACATCAGAAATCCCTAGCAGGATGTTCCCATCTTCTTCAAGATGGATATGTTTTGAAATACATCTACATTCATACATCTATATATTTATGCATCTACATAAAAGTCATAACCTATGCATACATCATAGTAATATTGTCATACACCCGCATACATCATAATTTGCATAGGACTAACCATATCCTGTCAAAAGTTTATCTCCCCAACAAGTAAAAACTATTTTCCAAACAGAAGGCTAAAGATTAATACCCGAAACAAGACGGGAGAACTATCTGAACGACCATGAAAATTATTTCCAGACAACAGGTCAAAGATTAATGCCCGAAACAAGAAGGGAAACCTATCTGAAAGACCACACAAATTGTCTCCAGGCAACATATATTGGATTAACACCCGAAGCAAGACGATAAAGCTATCCACATCCTGCCAAATATCCACCTCAGGAATAGCCAAGACGAAGGTTTATTCTGACTCCCTTTTATTATCAACAGCCCCAGATGGCATCTTAATCCCATCTCCGTTGTCTCTTCTACTCAAAAGACAACTACAGAGTCTAGCGTACGACTCACCTTCTCTAGATGGCATCTTAAGCCCATCTTCGTTGTCTCTTCTACTCAAAAGACAAATACAGAGTCTAGAGTACGACTCACTCTCCAGCAGCAGCTTCTCCAAATGGCATCTATAAGCCCATTCCAGCGTACCATCAGCTGATGATTCTACTTCATACAACGGCGAGTGCAAATTTTCAGGTGTACTCGAGTGTTCAATCATCTTCTACTTTTAGGTCATGAAAGGCAAGCATGCCAATCTAACCCTTCCAGTACAAGAAGATTGAACAGGGACAACTGTTATACCCCAAAATTTTGCCTCTCACTTCTCAAGACATTTCACATATCCATACTCAAGGATTTCACAAGGGTTGACCAGACAAATCCTCTCTTAAGCAATTAACCCAAGCTAGGGTTTTTCCATTCTCAAGTCAAGATGGACTTCCAATGCTTCAAGTGGTCATCATGCCTCATCATGTGCTCCAAAGAATCACCATGTCAAGTTTCAAGCCTTACAAGTCAAGTTTGCTCAGTCAATTGCTCAGATGATTGAAAATCAGTTGTATTGGACTAAAAGTCAATTGTAGTCAACATACAGTCAAACTTCATAATTTTTTGTCAACACCAATATTTTGAAGTATCATTCATCATTTGATCAAGGGTTGATCATGATTCCTCAAGAAAAGTCAAGATTTGATCAAAAGTCAAAGTTTCTAAATTAGGGTTTTTCAGACAAAAGTCAACAGAACTTTGACCAGGCATAACTTTCTCATACTTTATCAGAAATTTTTCCACCCAAAGCTCATTTTGAAGAGAATTCAATTCTCTACAACTTCGTGTCTCACAAGCTTGGGCAGAAAATGCTTCATTTGGAAGTTATGGATCAAAACATTACAGGTCTTTTTAAAAGTCAACAAAAAGTCATCTTTTTGCAAGGAAGTGTTCTTGAGCATGGAAACTTCAATAAAGATGAAACCAAAAGAGCTGTTTAGAAGACATCTTGATCTTTCTAAAAAGTCCAAGACCACCCAAAAATGTTAAAAATTGAGCAAGATACACATTGTGCAAGTTGAGCATTTTTGAGGAGGTGCACAATGAGAAATACTTGAGAAAATCAAACATTTTCCAAATGGGCCTAACTTTTCTTGATTCAAACTTGTTCCTTATCTGAATTGGAACCTCCAAGCCCAAGGCCACGTTTTTATCTTTTATTTTGTATTTATTTTAGATTTTTATTCATTTAAAACCAATTTAATTAAAATAAAAGATATAAAATCAAAAATTAAGTGCAAGATTGATTTTCTCTCATCCTTGAGGTCTAAGGAAGCCAATTAATCTGAGGAACCCTAAACCAAGTCCAAAAAACCGTGGCCTTCAAGCAACATAGCAGCCATAGTTTTGGATCAATTCAAGCAATTCCAAGCCTTGCAATCGATTTATGGAGGTTCCCTGAATCGACCCAGATACTCACAAGCAAGCAAAACGTGCAGAAACGCGAAATCAAGAACACGGATTGCACAACTCTAACTCAAAATCGTTTTCTTATTTTCATGTATAATCAATTGAATTTAACCATGTATTTGTGTTTATCATGAAGCTTCGAAGCTTTCTGCATAGTTTAATTAAGTTTTAAGTGTAGGAATACTGTTTCACCATTGCTAGGGTTCGTAAGCTCTGATTGGGGTTTTCTTATTTAGGACAAATTGGAAGGAACCAAGGGCATCATTGTGTTTAGAACCTGATTTCCAGTTGATCCATGGCCTTATAATTCATTTATGTTGCATGTTCCTTGATGTTTTGATTTGCAGGGATTTAGCTACAGAAACGATATGTAGGTAAAAGCTGTTGCTACGAACAAAAACCGTAGCTAAAAGTCTGAAAATTCAAATGGGGAAGAACCCCTGCGTGCGTTTTTTGATTTAATTAATTTTCAGGAAATTATTTCCCTTATATTCATTCTGTTTCATATGCCTAACACCATCAGCAGGTTGGTTTTAGTGGCAAAGGCAGTGCGTGTTCACCCAGAGGGCCTTGGTTCGATCCCTGGCTCCAGCATTCTTTTTTACACCTTTTCAAAACTAAATATTTTCCTATTTTCTTCATTATTTTTCCATTCAATTTAATTTCTTTTCAAATATTTTTCTAACACATCAAAAAATAACAAAAAAATATTTTCTTTTTGCATTTAGGTCAGAACAATGCTTATTTAATTTTTAGCATAAAAAAAATTATATTTTGCATGCATATTTTAATTAATTGTTAATTAATCGAAAAATTAACTTTTAATTGTTTTTCTACACTAAAATTAATCCAGAAAATTCCCAAAAAATATTTTCTCATCTAGTTAGGCCTACTAACCCTAAAACTTTTTTGCTAACTCAAAAAATCTTTTTTCACTAACATTATTTTCTCTTATTTTGCAATTCGATTCTTTTTTTGATTATTGTAACTGCTTCCAAGTTGTAATATTTAGGACTATTTTCTCGCATTTTCTTTTCCAATATTATGTAACTACTCATGGGATGTAATAGTTTAATTAGGTTTTACTTTCCGCACTCCTCAATTATGTAACTGCCCTAAAGCCATGTAATAGCGTAAGATTTACTTTACGCACTTTACATTTCCGCAATTTACTTTTCGTACCTATAAACTGCTAGTAACTAGGCGTGTATGGCAAGATAAAAACAATATAGATCACTTCTAATCTCAAGATAACATATATGAATTTAACACACTCTCTTCACACATGCACCCCCTAGGGTATCCTTTCTCGTTGCCTTTCGAATAAATGGTCCAGTCCCTCAAACGTTGGGGTATCTTAGCACGGTTGCCTACAAACATATCATCATAGTCCCTTTGAATTAAAGATCATAGTCCCTCGATTACCCTCGATGTTGCCTACGAATACATGATCTCGTCCCTCGGTTGTTGCCTACGAAAAGTGATGATCGTCCATACGAATGTGCTAGGATACTCCTACAAGTTGCCTTCTATGACCATCCGATGTCCCTTCACATCCAATGAATAGGGTTACCTACCAACTAATGGTATGGATAGCACTATTCTAAAGGAAAGTAAAATAACACGGAAACGACCGTTCTGAGTAGGTAATAGACTCTTAATTGCTTGCTTTATCAAAATACTTTTCAAACCCCACACTTTCTAAAAATCATTTTCAAACCCTTTGTATACATTCCAGCGTGAATCATTACAAAGTTCTTTTCCAAAACGAAACATTTCCAAACACTTCATATACATTCCAGCGTGAATCATTATGAAGTCAAAGCAAAATGCCTTTTCAAAATATTTTCAAATACACACAAAAAAATCAAGTCATAGAGTGAGCTAAAGCAATTAAGAGCCCGTAGATAACTACGGATGGAAAGGGTGCTAATACCTTCCCTTTTCATAACCAACTCCCTTACTCAGAATCTAATCGAAAGTCTTTTCCTGTTCTTTTCACCTTCCCTTAATTGGATAAAAGAAAAGTCGGTGGCGACTCTTGCTATCCGCAACATTTGCGATTAAACGCAAAACAAAACAAGTCAGTTCTCCCACCGTGTCACACAGGCGTTCTACCACCTGAGCTAACCTACCAACAAAAGAATAAATTCTTCCATGACCTTAAACAATTTTATTGGGATGAACCCTTTCTTTTCAAGAGAGGCCATGACGGAATCTTCCATCGTTGTGTGCCAGAAGAGTTGATTGAAAGCATTATAACACAATGTCACTCTGTACCTTATGGAGGACATGCAAGCACGTCTAAAACATGTACGAAAATCTTACAATCCGGCCTCTATTGGCCTAACTTATGGAAAGACGTGCATGCCACCATCATGAAATGCGACCGGTGCCAATGCACTGACAACATATCTAGGCGCGACGAAATGCCACAAAAAGGTATTTTAGAAGTTGAAATTTTCGATGTGTGGGGAATAGACTTTATGGGACCATTCCCATCCTCTTCCGGTAACAAATACATACTCGTGGCTGTAGACTATGTTTCAAAATGGATCGAAGCCATAGCTTCTCTGACAAATGACACCCGAGTAGTCCTTAAACTCTTCAAAAATATAATCTTCCCAAGGTTCAGTGTGCCTAGACTCATCATAAGCGACGGTGGCTCCCATTTCATTTCCAAAATCTTAGAAAAATTATTAATGAAATATGGAGTCCGACACCGTGCCGGTACACCTTATCACCCCCAAACAAGTGGATAGGTAGAAGTTTCAAACCGTGAGATCAAACAAATCCTAGAAATGACTGTTGCTACGTCTAGGAAAGACCGATCCTTAAAACTCCATGAAGCTTTATGGGCATATAAAACCGCTTACAAGACTCCTATAGGGACCACCCCCTTTAAGCTCGTTTATGGTAAGTCGTGTCACCTTCCGGTAGAGTTAGAACATAAGGCTTACTGGGCCATTAAAAATTTAAACCTAAGTTATACATGCGCTGGTGAAAACGCATCCTCGATATAAACGAATTAGAAGAACTTAGACAAGATGCGTATGAAAATGCTAAGATTTATAAAGAACGAACAAAGAAGTGGCACGACAAACGCATATCTAGGAAAATTTTTAACAAAGGCGACATCGTATTATTATTTAACTCTAGATTAAAATTATTTCTTGGAAAATTGCAATCTAGGTGGTTAGACCCTTTTGAAATCACTAATGTTTATCCAAGTGGGGCTGTAGAAATTAAAGGAACATCCATCGAACCTTTTGTAGTAAATGAGCAGCGCCTAAAACACTACCATTGTATCGAAATCGATGAAAATTCACAAACATTAAATCTTGACGAGCTACCCGCTCAATTAAAAGACTAACCCTTAATTCATATTTGTCGGGCTTACGACATAAAACAAACCGCTTTGTGGGAGACAATCCACCATTTTATTTTTATTTTTATCATTTTATTTTATTCTTCTTTCATTTGTTTTAAATTCTTATATTTATTTTCTTTCTTCTCATTTTTCTCTAAATTCCTCTTTATCTTATTTTTTTAATTCTATATTTTTATTCTATTTTCTTTCTATCAGCATTTGGCCAATGCTGATCTTCTTTTATTTTACTATTTTCTAGGATAATTTTAGTTGCTAATTCTAACCCTAGAATTCCTTAGCTCTTTGACTTTACCTACCTAACCAAGGTTTAGGTCGACGCCGTGGACTCATCATTTTCAGACTTTTTGGGATGAACTATAAGTTTAACCATGTGGAACTAGCTGACCTTCTAGTATTTCCTAGTGGAGTAGGAGTCTGTCATGAGACTCAAGAGGAATACTTAGGCTTTAGGGAGCTCGACTACTTTTGGGGGTCCATTTCAGGAAACCTTAACCCTGAGCCAGCTGATTTTCGCTCAAAAAATATCCAAAACCCGACATTTAGGTATTTCCATAAGATATTGGCTCACACCGTATTTGGCAAACCCCAGAACGTTACTACAGTGTCTCGTGATGAACTTTTCATCATGTTTTGTGCATCACATAATTGCCCGGTTAATGCAGTCACATATATGTTACGTGGTTTTGAGCATCTCATTGAGACGGATCACACGCCCATTCAGATGGGTGGCCTAGTGACCATGATAGCTAACATTCTTGGACTAAGACAACCATTCGGAAACCTAAACCCCTTCATTGGCGTCTGATCCATGAATATTCAGTTATGCTTTAACACAGGTCTTATCGGTGATCTTGGCCCTCACCAGTTTTCTTTGCTTATTAATAACCAAGTTGTGGACCTTTTTACCTTACCTAACCCTACCACCAGTGTGCATAACCGAGCCAACTGGCTCTACGGTCTAGATCAACCCCCATCTCAGCCATCCACTCCTGAAACCCCTCAAGCATATGAGATTTTGGAAGACTTTGAAGAGGATCCCACGGCCCCCCCTAGATATTGTAACACCCCGATTCTACCCCATGTATTTATTTAGTAAAATATTAGAGTTTCAAAATTTAATCAACGTAATCAGGATGTCACAATTCAACGTAAACACATCAACATCTTTTATTTCATTTAATATAGATACATAGCATTTCAGATAAACAAATCACAACGTACATTATTCTCATGAAACAAAACAACTTCTTTATTATTCAACAACTATAACAGTAATAGAAACAATAACAACCAAACAAGACAAGTATTCGTTTCCCCGAGTGCTACGTATCAGAGCAACTAGACTGACTTGGACTAACAGCTACTAACTCTTCATTCTTCATTACCTGTCGTTACCAATATAAAGGCAATAGCGAAAACAAGCAAAGGGTGGGATATCAAACCATATAATTGAGATTATGATAAACAATATATAGTTTGAAATCATATAATATCACCATTTGTAATCACACAACTAATCAACGCTAACACACAACTATTCCGTAACAACATACGATCATCCACAACAACATAATCCAATACAACAACATATTAACAACAACTTATATGCGACAACATTTATCAAACAACGAATCATATTCAACAGCATAACAACATATATCAATCGGCAACATGAACATCAACAATAAAAATAACAACAACAACGACGCAAACAACAACAACAACAATGGCAACAACAACGTAATCAACTATTAACATGCGACTCAACTATGCAAATGCATGTGGATCCATCAGAGTATAACTCCCAACGTAAACAACTGCCAGTAATTCCGAGGCATCAAGGCGTAAGCCTTCAACGTAAACAACATTCCCTTACGGATCAACATGGTTTTGCTCCTCACGGCTCAACGTAATATGCAAATGTATGTATGCGATGAAATTAAATAGCATACAACAACAACAACGTAATCCATAACAGAAACCAACTTACAACATATTCATCTTTCCCCTTACGACCAACGTAACCGGCAACATGAACAACCATCAACGTTAGCTATCAAAGCCTCTACAACAGCGTTTAACAATAACGACAACAACGAATTCACTTACGGAAACTACAAAAAATCATCCAAAAACTCACCTACTGTACTTAAAGACATTATTATAGGCTAACTCATGTTCATAGCTTTCCAACGGTCCAAACAGCATCAAAATCGGAGTAACGGTCGCGAAGATACGACCAAAATAATTTTCAGAAGTTATGTTTCTGTTTTCTGTTCAGTATGCATCGATACAAACCTCCATGTATCGATACATACTCAGCTTGTATCGGCACAGGATTCGTTTGAGTCGACTCATACATTCTGCAAAATTCTACTTTTCTGTTTTTCTTTAGTATGAGTCGATGCAAGCTCCCTTTGTATCGATATAAAACTGACTTGTATCGATACATACCATGTATGAGTCGATACAAGTCCTACAGAACATCCCCATGAGTCGATGCAAGGCTTTATGTATCGACGCAAGAAGTTTTCACGCTCCTGGTTTTTTTAATTCATAGTTACTTGTATCGATACATAACATTATGTGTTGACTCATGTTGCGTATTTTTCACCAAAAACCTGATTTTTCTACTGTTTTGCAATTCCAATCAACACCATTCTTCACCAACAATCACAGTACAACATATGCAGTAAATTTGTGCATTCCTTTCATACAATTAACAACAATGCAACATATACATAGAATTGCATAATCAACAACAACAACATACATAGAATACAAGATCATATATTCCAATTTGGGATTTTCTACGGTTAATCACATCGTTACGACACAACCTAGCGAATCATACATCCCTAACTACCAATTTCCTATCATATCCCTAATTATAGAGCAAGAACCCCACCCTTACCTTGGATTGAAGGTTGCTCTAAGAATTCTTGATCGTTCCACCTTTCTCCGTCAAAACCCTTCTTCCTCTTTGGTCTGCAGTTTCTCTTTTTCACGATCAATTCCCAAAAACCAAAACCTTTATTCTTTTATTTCTTTTTAATCCATAATAATAATAACAATAATAATAATACTGTTATTCCTTAATGGGCCTACTACTTAACACCTCCCACATTATTTCTCACACCACCACTAAATCCAACTTTTAATCAAATAATAATTCCATAATAGTATTATTTTTAATATTATTTCTCCGATCAAACCGACTATCGCTCAACTATCAACTTAACCTCTCAACCAACATATTAATCCAATAATAAAATACTTCAATAATTTAATTAACTAATTAATTAAATTTGGGGTGTTACAACTCTCCCCACTTAGGATATTTTCGTCCTCGAAAATTTTATCCGACATAACCCTTTCTAACATCACGTTCGCATCCAACTTTCTTATTCTCAAGTTGTGCTTGACAACACTTCGACTCTTACTTTTCTGACATAACCGTAGCTCAACACGACTTGAATTTGATACTCTTGCAACATAATCCTCATTAACTTGTCCACCATTTCAGAAATATTTTGGGACAACATTTCACAACATCACAACAACCTTCACTTGCTCATACTAGATTTATACCTCATCGCATCGTTATCTCAACAATATATTCACATCAAAACACATATAATTCGTACTCTCACAGTGACATCAACATAGCCAACTTTATCAACCTCATCATACTATGGAGTATTATTCCTTACTTGCGGTAACCAACAATAACATCATGACAACGAAATAGAATTACTATAACATCAACAAAACGACTCAACTCAACAAAATGCGCACAACGAGCCAACAACCAACAATCATAATAACATCTCTATGGAATACGCAAAAATCTATGAGGACCACAGCTCTCTGGCACATTACGCTTCCATTGCGCAACTCTGATTATTTATCTTTAGTTGTAGTGCTCGTTCAAACCTCGGTCAACTAACCATTTATAATTCTCAATTCAGTCCCAAACTTCCTTCAACGTTCTCAATTCCTCACTTTGCGACGATGGTTCGCACACAAACCATCCATGATGCATTATTTAATACTCCTCAACTTTTCATTGACATTTCTCTATTAATTCTCATCAACTCGAAAGCAAAATTTCCACTAGAAAAAAATCCAACTTAATGCATTATTAAGATAGTAAGATAAGTCTACATTCTCCAATACGATCGCGTCAAATATCAACAATGAGTTAAGGGTGATCAAGTCCTCAATTTGTCAATAGATATCTGACAATAATATCGAAGTATAAACCATCGTTACTAACTATAATAGTTTCCTTGAAAACTTTGTACTCACCAAAGGTATTATACTTCAACAATTTTTAAAATCATCCGAACATGCCAACTCAACGTCTTGCAACTATACTTAACACACACTCCTTATGATAACATCAAAACAAAATTCGTTACACCATTACAATGCTTCCCACTCTTGATATCATACTCATCTTTTCGCACCCTCAACATGGACTCACGGTCCAAAAGATTCCAACAAATCCAATGAATTCTACAACTCTTTCAATCGCTCGTAACAATCCCACAGTAAGGTCTACAATAATCAATTACTTTACACATCGACATTGTTACGCAAGATTTCTCAAACAATAACTTTACAGCCCATCAACAATGCTGAACATAACAACTCCCTAAATTCCATCATCATTACCTTACTCCTCATCCGACATGATTGTTGAGATACCAACTTTCGACATGCTACACAGTTCACTTGACAATCACTTAGTCTCCTATGGAAATCTCCGCATCATTGTGCACACAATTTTGATTTACTAAATCTCAACATACTTTGCATCTCTAACTCGGATCATCATCCTCAGACTGATCGATCTCAACTTCCGAATCTACCATTTTCATAACTAACTCTTTTTAGTTCTTTGATATTGTCCAGAAATTACCGTTAATTTTCAACCTCTCTAACACAACATTCTGCGGTAACAATTCACAACTAATCTCATATCAAACATAAAATTCCAACAATGCCGCTCTACATTGATTTGGCGACATAAAAACTCCAATTCCTTTTTCACACGCCACTACCTCCATCAAATCACAACTTTAGTTTCCTCTTAAAGGCATCTCCCTTGAAAAGGTCACATTCATCATAAGTATTACCTTTGCGAACTTCTTGACTCTTCTTTGCAACTCAAAACCTTCCAACAGTTCCAACAACTCTTACAACTATATACAAGAATCTCACAATAGGCTTACAACAATCTAACACTCTATCGTTGTTCAAGCATCAACATCTTACGCAAGGCTACTCAACCCGACAACTTCACAATCCACTAACACACTGAATACAGCAACTCATTAGATTCTGTCTTATAACAATTATCTTTTTCCTAAGACGTTCCAACTATGTAAACAACCAGAATCTTAAATCCATATTACCTTCGAATTCGGAAATCAACAAAGCTCCAACAACACTTACACTATAGCCATCAGCAACATACTAGTTAACGTCTCACAACCGAGCACATCCGAGAAACAAAGCTTCTCTCCCACTTAGCTTCAACTAACTCCTACAACAACAATCAGAAAATAACAAGTACCGACAGTGTTCCACACACTTGTCGCGTACAAAGGAAATAACAACGTTAGACGACACTGGCCGGACAGACCGACCTGCTCTAATACCACTATTGTAACACCCCGATTCTACCCCACATATTTATTTAATAAAATATCAGAGTTTCAAAATTTAATCAACGTAATCAAGATGTCATAATTCAACGTAAACACATTAACATCTTTTGTTTCATTTAATATAGATACATAGCATTTCGGATGAACAAATCACAACGTACTTTATTCTCATGAAACAAAACAACTTCTTTATTATTCAACAACTATAACGGTAATAGAAACAATAACAACCAAACATAACAAGTATTTGTTTCCCCGAGTGCTACGTATTAGAGCAACTAGACCGACTTGGACTAACGGTTACTAACTCTTCATTCTTCATTACCTGCACGTTACCAATATAAAGGCAACAGCGAAAATAAGCAAAGGGTGAGATATCAAACCATATAATTGAGATTATGATAAACAATATATAGTTTGAAATCATATAATATCACTATTTGTAATCACATGACTTATCAACGTTAACACACAACTATTCCGTAACAACATACGATCATCCACAACAACGTAATCCAATACAACAACATATCAACAACAACTTATATGCGACGACGTTTATCAAACGGAGAATCATATTCAATAGCATAACAACATATATCAACCGGCAACATGAACATTGTAACACCCCAATATTACCCAATATGCAAAAATCAGAGTAATTTAAAATTTCATAAATTCAATATTGAGGCGTCACACCTTCAAAACCAAATTACTTTAAACTGTTTGCTTTTAAAGTATAAATCTTGGATACATAGCATCGTCGGAAATCATAAATTGATTCTTAAAAATCAAAACATCTTCTTTAATAAACTTCCTCATCAAATCATACTTTCATAAAGTATGATTCTTATTCATAAAAGGAATAACAACAAAAGAACAACAACAAGACAACATAAATATTCCCCCCGAGTGCTACGTATCAGAGTGACACCGACTCAACTAATAGCAGCTATAATCTTCGTCTTCATAACCTACACGTTACCAGTATAAAGGTAACGGCAAAACAAGTAAAGGGTGAGATACTCCAAAACATATAATTAAAGGCATGATAATATATATATATGTATATATATATAGTTTCAGAATTATAAAGGGTATAGATTAATAAGTGCAATTCCAACACATATCCAAAACTCACTCACTCTAATCGTCATTCTAATGTGTATAATCTACACTTTATCGCCATAACCTCATCGACATAAATCGTCACAACAACACATAAACGTTCATCACCACGAAATCATCACAAGTCAATACGTCACTAATCAACACGACAATCATAAACAACAACATCAAACAATGCTAATAACATAAGCAACATAAATAAAATCATCACCAATTGGCTAAAGCCCATCGTCGCTTTTGGCATAGAAGCCCATCGTCACAAACATCATCACATCATATTTGCATTAAGCATTTCATCAAAGTTAAATCATCGCAAAACTCATCATTTATATTCATCGCCTAGTTATCATGAAATTATTAAGTCATATTCATTTCATGTTCATCATAAAGATCATCACCAAACAAAGCATCATATATCATTGCAATTCAACATCATCCATCAATTAAAACCCAACGCCAAACAACTCAAACATAAACATAACCGACTCCATGAGACACGACTATGTTATGCATGTGGTACCCGTCGCTTTGTCCATAATTAGGAACACTTGGCATAAAGCCCATCGTCGCTTGGCATAAAAGCCCTCGTCGCTTGGCATAAAAGCCCTCGTCGCTTGGCATAAAAGCCTTCGTCGCCAATGCAATGTATGTGAATCGACAATAAAAACAACATAACAAAACATCATCATCGCTCATCAAAATTGACATAAAGTCCAAGTCACCATATTCATCCATATCAAGATAAACATATCATCGCATCGCATATCATCAAGTATTCGTTAATAAATACACTGTCGCAAACATCATGTTTAATCACACCACATCATTATCAATTCATTCACTAAATTCCAAATACGGAAAAATAGTCAAATACCTATAATCTTCGCGAAAGCCATTCCTAATAACCGGCATTAATCATAATCGTCAACATCCCAATCGGATTGTCCATATGTGTCTTAAATTGACTAAAATGCAATCCGATTCAATTTAAACGTAATTAAGCCTATTTCGGGTCGTTTCGTAAAAACTCGTAATTTCGAAAAACTAACCTCACCACTACGTTCTACACGTCGAACTTAGATAGCACGTCAATTTTCGTTGAATTCAGAGCAACTTGCTCCGTCACCGAAATTACCGAAATCGGAAAATCGGAACATAATCGGGTTCTAAACTTAGTCAGCTAACTTATGTCCTAGTTATATTTTATTAATATAAACTATTACAATGAATAAATAAGGAAATTGGATGAAACAGAGGCTATTTACCAGTTATGCAGGAAAACAATTTGCAGAAAACAGAATTTTCAACATACAGAAAACCGAAAAACAGAATTTCGTTGCACCCTCCCTACCACTAAGGGACGATCGTCCCTGGCTTAATTAGGAAAGGAGGCGGGGGCCTTGAAGTAGGGGACGGACGCCCCTCACCTTGAGGTGGGCGCCTCCCCCTTCATACACACTCCACGCCATTTTCTTTTCTTCTTCCCTGCACTATTTGTTTTCTGGTTTTCTCACAGTTTATGTTTTTTCCATTTTAACACTTCTAGTTTTTATAAGCTAGCACCTAGAACACCCACAATCCATACTCCTAAATCAAACTTTCTAATTCATTTCAACAATCACACATACAACTCATAAACCACAACATCAATTTCTATCCCAAATTCACAATATACCTATCAAACCCTAACTATATGGAAAGGAAAATCAAACCCCTTACCTCATCTTGTTCTTGCAAAGCTTCTTGATTTCTCTACCACTTCCAACCAAAGCTTCCTCTCTTGTTGCTCTTCTTCTTCTTCTTCCAAAACCTTCTATTTCTCTCAAGTTTCTATGTTTGGCTTTTGTGTTTTGAGTGGAAAGAAAATGAGGAGAAAGTATTTTATAAAGGTGTTCTTACTAGCAACCAAGGGTGTAAACCCAATTCTACCAAATTAATCCTCACACCCCCATCTATTCTTATTAATTAACACACTAATAATATCTAATTATATTATTAACTCAATTAATTAAAATAATTCCGGAGAATTAAATATCGATCCGAATAATATTTTACCAAACCGAACGGAATAAAAACCGGACCAAACGAAACGTCGCCAAATATATTAACAGATATATCGATTAATATAAATATTCTCATCGCAAAATAAATATCGATCGGTAACTCGAAAATATTAATATAATATAATATTAATTAAAACGGAGCGTTACAAACATCAACAACAAAAACAACAACAACAACAACGACTCCAACAGCAACAACAACGGCAACAACAACGTAATCAACTATTCGCATGCGACTCAACTATGCAAATGGATGTGGATCCATCGGAGTATAACTCCCAACGTAAACAACTACCAGTAAGTCCGAGGCATCAAGGCGTAAGCCTTCAACGAAAACAACATGCCCCTTACGGCTCAACGTGGTTTTGCCCCTCATGGCTCAACATAATATGCAAATGTATATATGCGATGAAATTAAATAGCATACAACAACAACAACGTAATCCACATTACAATCCAACTTACAACATATTCATTTTGCCCCTTACGGCCAATGTAACTAACAACAACGTAATCCACAATAGAATCCAACTTACAACATATTCATTTTGCCCCTTACGGCCAATGTAACTAACAACAACAACAACCATCAACGTTAGCTATCAAAGCCTCTACAACAACGTTCAACAATAACGACCAATACAGATGCACTTATGGAAACTACAGAAAATCATCCAATAACTCACCTACTGTACTTAAAGACATTATTATAGGCTAACTCATGTTCCTAGCTTTCCAACGGTCCAAACGACATCAAAATCGGAGTTACGGTCGCGAAGATACGACCAAAACAATTTTCAAAAGTTATGTTTCTGTTTTCTGTTCAGTATGCATCGATACAAACCTCCATGTATCGATACATACTCAGCTTGTATCGACACAAGCTTGGTATGAGTCAACTCATATGTTCTGCAAAATTCTACTTTTCTGTTTTTCTTCAGTATGAGTCGATGCAAGCTCCCTTTGTATCGATACAAAACTGACTTGTATCGATACATACCACGTATGAGTCGATACAAGTCCTACAGAACAGCCCCATGAGTCGATGCAAGGTTTTATGTATCGACGCAAGAAGTTCTCACGCTCCTGGTTTTTTTAATGCATAGTTACTTGTATCGATACATAACATTATGTGTCGACTCATGCTGCGTATTTTTCACCAAAAACCTAATTTTTCCACTGTTTTGCAATTCCAATCAACACCATTCTTCACCAGCAATCACAGTCGACATATGCAGTAAATTTGTGTATTCCTTTCATACAATTATCAACAACGCAATAACATATACACATAATTGTATAATCAACAGTAACAACATACATATCACAAGATCATATATTCCAATTTGGGATTTTCTACGATTAATCACATCGTTACGACACAACCTAGGGAATCATACATCCCTAACTACCAATTGCCCACCATATCCCCAATTATAGATCAAGAACCCCACACTTACCTTGGATTGAAGGTTGCTCTAAGAATTCTTGATCGTTCCACCTTTCTCTGTCAAAACCCTTGTTCCTCTTTGGTCTGCAGTTTCTCTTTTTCACGATCAATTCCCAAAAACCAAAACCTTTATTCTTTTATTTCTTTTTAATCCATAATAATAAAAATAATAATAATAATACCGTTATTCCTTAATGGGCCTACTACTTAACACCTCCCACATTATTTCTCACACCACCACTAAATCCAACTTTTAATCAAATAATAATTCCATAATAATATTATTTCTAATATTATTTCTCCGATCAAACCGACTATCGCTCAACTACCAACTTAACCGCTCAGCCAGCATATTAATCCAATAATAAAATACTTCAATAATTTAATTAACTAACTAATTAAATTTGGGGCGTTACAGATATTATGACATTGATCCTCCTCAACAAGCTCCTACTGCTCAGTCTGCTGCTCCAAATAATTTTATACATCAGCCCCCTGCCATTGATTTTGCTACGGCCATCCATGCTCTTCAAGTGGAACACCAGTTTTTGAGAGATGACCTTACTACTTTGCGAGCTGATTTTTACGGTTTCATGGATACAGTGTCAGCTCAGTTCCAAGAAGTCTTTGCATACTTTTACTCCTTGGCCCCACCAAATGGAGGACCTTCTAGTGGCTAGAGAATTAAAGCAACCTTAATTTTAGTTTAGAATTTCTATGTTTTTATTTTATGCTTAGCGGAATATTTTCAGTATTTCATTACCAAACAATTGTTATTTTACATTTAGTAGCAACTACCTTATTTCTATTGATACAGTGATATTTCAATTTTCAATTATATGATGCAGAATTTAATTATACTTGGCTGTCTCTATTTTTACTGCTACCTTTCCTTATAATTTGCATGTATCACTACGATACTGAGTGCAGTACTGAGTGAATTGTTATTCTGAACAACTTTATTGTTGTACTTGAATGCATCGTTTCTATCGTATATAGCAATATAAAATGCACTAAATGTGTGCCTACTGATTTGTCCCCTGGAATATCTTGTGATATCTACTTTTAATGCACACTGAATGCACGAGATTTCCACATGCAAGACATGTTGTCATTCTGCACTTCATAGCCCGACACACATGCCTTCATAGCCCGGGATGCACGCCCTAGACAGTAAATAAAATTAAGATTCCCATTTACTATTGGAAACGGTCATCTCACCCCTTGAGGCCCCCGCCTCCTCGTCCTTTTCTTCGCACACGTGTCTGTTTCCTGTCTTCCTGTCTCCTTGCCTTCTCCATGTTTCCCACGCATTCCGTCCTTTTTCACACCTTTTCACTACACTCCATAAATCTCATTCAACCCCTTTATTATTATTCATTTACCCAACATTAATCCTCACCGTTTCACTCCACAAAAAAAAATAATTAACCACAAATTTTAATTCCCCGCATTTCCACCACCCATCATATATACCCAACTTCCTATCCTTTCTTCCACCACCTTTTCATCTACATCTCTCATATTTTCTCTCCATTAATTCATCTTTCTACGATATTTCTCTTCCACTCTTATCTCACCATGCCTCCACGAAAATCCAACCGACAAGTGAGACCGGAAAGGCCACCACCCGATTTATCCACCTTGGTGTTCCGTGAAAATGACAAAGGGCAACAGCATATAAAATATCTAAAGTTCTATGCACGCTCAGTTGTACCCACAAAATATATGGACGCTGACTGTTTAGCAACTTTGGGTTTGACTGACAGCGTAATTTTCTTGCTCACCAACACTGGCCTACTACATCTCTGCACTCACCCTTTTCCCACTTTTGAACCGCTCGTGTTGGATTTCCTAAGCTCGTTTTCCTACACCACTCCTCTCGAAGATCATTTCACATTAGGAACTGTCAACTTCCGCATGTTTAACCGCGAGTTCAATCTAGATCAAGAGATAGTGGTTAACTCCTGCACTTCTCACAAAGGCAAAACGTCTACTACAAACCTTCTAATGAAGAAGGGGAAGTACCTTGGGATTACATCGGTTTCTCATTCTGGCAAGATATCACCGGCCACGCAATAGAAAGTTAGAGGGACCTATACCCCTCTCACATCCAAAATCCATCTTTGAGGTACTTTCATCGCATTCTAGCGAACACAATTTTTGGAAGAACCAATAACCACAAGGTTAATCAAAATGAAATGTTTTTTATCTTCTGCGCACTCAATGGTAGCGCAGTGAACGCCGCCTCTTTCATGCTCAACCACTTCCAAACATGCACAAATGCGACCGGTACAAATCCTTTCATTTTTGGTGGTTTAGTAAGATCACTAGCCTACGCTTTAGGCTTGGCCGATGAACTTCTATCTATCGTACATTTTATGATGCCGACCCAACTTTTTGATATCACATATTATCGTGATTCACACTTGGTCTCTCCAAGGCAAGATGGGAGAGGGTTTACCTTGATGGTTAACAAATGTTTGGTCCCAAATGTAATTTTACCCTGCCCGAATCGAATTGATGTGCGCAACAATAATCATTGGCATTTTGATCTAGATGTGCCTGCTCCACAACCTCAACCTGAAATTCCCCAACCTGCTGCACAGCCGCCTTCGAAAATTTTTCCGCAATCTGCCACCCTTGAAGCGATATATGTTGCTATCTTATGACAGGATCAACGTTTCCAAGCAATGGAACTGAATCAAAACAAAACATTGCTTCTGGTTCGAGAGTTATAGCGAGATCAACGAGAATATGCCATTCAAACCATTCGTAACTTCGAAACTCTTTCAAATCGAATGGCGGATGCCTTACATCTTAATGACTCCGATTCTAATAGGCACAGGTGGCCACGAACTAGAGGACGAGCCAGGGCACGCCATCAACCTGACGAGGAGTGACTACATTTTGTTCTCTGATCCTCCCGATTTTATCGCATTGGGGACAATGCTCATTCCATGTCTAGAGGAGTCAGAATATTTAGTCCGCTTTATTAGTATTTTTCCTTTTCGTTTTATTCCCGTTATTGTAAAAGTTCAATATAATAAAAGCATGTTTATGTAACTTTAATTCTTTTATGCAAAAGTTTCATGTCTATCCGAACCCCTTCATTTTCTTGAGCCATAACAAAATTTTAAAACGCGTATCTAGACACATTCAAAGAGCAATAAGGTTGCTTCTTTTAAAGATAAGAACTTGAGTACGACTAAAACAAAATCGTCACCGTCCTAACACTTCAAAACCCCAACACGCTAGATCGGTTTAAGTACCTATTATACCTTAAGACGTAGTTTTAAAGTAGCCCTGAGTAGTTTAAATAAGCAGTTGACACCGTCTTAAACGGCAAACTATGTGGAGAACCGATACATATAAGTGATTGATCAAAGATTTTTAAGAGCAAATTTTTATTAGGAAATGCACTAACTAAGTTAGATGGTCCTCACCAGATCATTTATCCCAACAGTTGCGAACACTATAAATTTTTTGCAAACAATCCATTATGAATTGGTTCAGTGGTTCCTGGTGCTGACCTTGGTAGGGCGGACTACGGTCCGATCCCCCACAATTTATAATTGGATAAAGGAGTACCAAATATAAGTACCAGAACTTCTAGCTACACTACAAAGATCAAATTCACTAACCGGTTACTCCACTATGTGCGCAAAAAGGCAAAGGGCTAAATGTGATTGCACTAGAACGAAAATGGGCGAAACAAAACAAAAGAAATCAAATTAAGCTATAATAGCATGACTATAACTGGTTTGCAAAGATGGGGTTGTCTAGTGTTTTTACGACAACTTTGGTGTTTAAGTCAAGCTTAAGTTATTCAACAAAAGAACGGTTTGCTACCAAGTACAAATTGATCTGTGCTTTGTACATGCGTTTGAACAATGCTTAAAGGTTTTTCATATTACTTTTTTTGCTTGAGGACAAGCAAAGGTTCAGGTCTAGGGGAGTTTGATAACATGAATTTATATAGCATAATTTGATTTAAATAACATAAACAATGTTTGTATTCTCATTTGATTTTATTATTTTATACTCGTATTATAATGGTATATCTCATGTTTCAGGTATTTGAATGTTCGAGAAAAGAAATGGAATTTAAGAGAAATTGATTTAAAAGAAGGAAAAGAAATAGAGAAATGGGGTGTTATAGAAATAAGAGGAAGTGAAATAGCAAAGAGGATATTTGGAACTAAGCGAAAGCCCAGCCCAAATCAACGGTCCAAGTTAAAATGCCAGCAAGCTGAGACGGTTGCCTCAAGCCAATGAGGCGCTCGTCTCCTCCTCTTTGCCACGTAAGACAAACGCTTCCAACTTGAAAGGGTCAAACTGCCACGTAAGGCGCCCCTCTCCCAGCCCATTCTTTTCAAGAAAAATTCCGAGTTTTCAGACACACGTCTCACTAGTTCCTCTCCACTTAAGGCAGTCGCCTCCAACTTTCTCCTATATTTTTGGTCAGCGATATTCGTTACGACGTGGTGATAAATATGGAGAAGGAAGTTATCAAAGCACTATAAAAGGAACATAGGAGGACGAACCCAAGGAGACCTTTTTTTTTGGACAAATTTTTTACAGAGAGAAAAAAGCAAGAGTTTTTTCCAGCACTCGCATTATTTCGATTGAAGCTGTGTTTTTAGTTTTAGATTTTCTTTCTTTTAGTTCTAAGCAGTTATAATTTTCTCGCAACAATTTCTACATCGGAAATTGTTGCAAACCTTTGACCAACCTAACCTTACGTTAGATCCGGTCCTTTTTGTTCCTTGTTTATTTTCTGTTTTCGGTTCAAGAGTTTCAAGTGTACTCCATCAATTTGAAGAACAAGATTTATAGAAGTATTTTATTTTTCAGGTTTATAATTTAATTGTTTTAATTTATTTAAAAATATTGCTGCATGATATTTGTTTGTTTGATTATGGAAATGTTTAAATGTATGAAATGCTACTATTAATGCATAATCGAATTAATTAATATGTTTGGCTAAATCGATTTGATATCGGTATGTAAACTAATCGAACTAAAGGGATCCGAAACAAACTGGCCTAATTTTATTTTGTAAAAAATAAATACTATTTCTGACATTGGTATCCAAATTAATTTATTAAAAGGTTTAGAAATTAACAGAGCGAAAGTTTGAGGTTAAATAAACTGGACTAAGGTTAGAAACCAACAAAGCGAGAGTTTGATGTTTAAAAATGGATAGTGGATACTAGGTATTGATTTTAAAGAGTGCGAAAGCGTTTTAAAACTGATTAAACCTTATTTATTTTCAAAAAGTATTTTTGAGTTCAGCGGGATAGCGAGAGCATACGTTAGAGTTTAAACATATAATCTGATTCAATAGAGCGAGAGTTTGAGATAGGATTTTTAGATAAGTATTGTTTTCTAAAAAGGGATTTTAATCAATTTGAGAAATAAGCCAGTGGAAAGTCAGATTCCCTAGGTTAAACGAATTACATACCGGTATCCATTTATTATTTCAACTAGATTTAAGTTTTAATTACCCAAAAATTCCCCCAATTAATGATTCGATAGCTTTAGCTTTACACTGTAGGTTTAGATTACGTTAGATCGATTTATAGTCCCTGAGGATTCAATATCTTTTAAAACTACGCGATAGGACTGTGCACTTGCAGTCTCCCGACTTATAGACGATAAAGTCACGATCACAGAGAAATCAAACCTACCGCTTCTAGTGGACATTATTTCATCCTCGTCGCTATTGATTATTTTACCAAGTGGGTAGAAGCAGCCTCTTTCGCATCTGTTACCAAGAATGTTGTGGCTCGATTCATCAAGCATAATCTCATCTACCAATACGGCGTCTCCGAAAGGATTATCACATACAATGTACCAATCTCAACAACAAGATGATCACCAAACTCTGCATGTAGTTCAAGATTAAGCATCACAACTCTTCTCCATATCGTCCAGAAGATGACAGTAACGTATAAGGATTGGCATGAAATGTTTCCATTTTCTCTCCATGGTTATCGCAATTTAGTACGAACATCTATAGGGGCAACCCCTTTCTCTCTCGTATATGGTATGGAAGCAGTTCTATCTATCGAGGTTTAGATACCCTTACTTGAAGTACTCAAGGACGTAGAGTTAGACAAAGACGAATGGGTCCAGACTCGACTTGACCAGATAAACTTGATCGATGAGAAATGGCTCACAGCCATCTGCCATGGACAAATATATCAGAAATGAATGATCAAAGCCTTCAATAGTAAAGTCAAGCACCGAGTGTACCAATTTGGCGATCTAGTAGTCAAGCGCATTATACTACCACAAGGTGATCCCAGGGGAAAATGGACTTCCACCTATGAGGGACCATTTGTAGTCAAGACAGTGTTTTCTGGCGGAGCCATGATACTGAGCACTATGGATGGAGAAGACTTCCCACACCCTGTGAATGCAAACATAGTCAAAAAATACTACGCATAAACGAGACCCGCTAGGTCGACTGGCCTAGGTAAAAATAAGGGCGTCCCGACGAACCAAAAGAGTTCGGGCATAAGTTAAGGACATATATACAAAAATGTACACCCAACAAGTCGAAAACCAGCAAAGGCGGCTTGAGCAAAAAAGGGCATCCTGGTAGACTGAAAACCTGAAAGGGAGGTCTAGGAAAAAGTTAGGGATTAAAGCGTACAACTATGTCTTGTCAAGATCATCTACTTACAGATTCAAGATTCAAATGGCGCAGATCAATCCAATCACCTTCTTCTGGCAGCAAAGAGATGAGATAGTCGAAAATATATGAGCAATAGCATAGTAGAAACTCGACGAGATTGTTCCCATATAGCCTTTACTATTTCTAAACTTTTCTGACAATTTCCTCTTACTAGGATATTTGTCTCTTTGTACACAAACTGTCTATCTATAAGCTCAATTTTCAAAATTAATACAATTTTCCTTTTCCAATTTAAATCTTTTACTTTTATCTATTTTGTTTGGATAAAGTCCAATGATTGCTTTGAATTATTATATGCATCTGACAATAAATATTTGTTCGCAAATACACGAAAAGCGAACAGAAAAAGCAATTACTATAGACTCTAGCAACTGAGATGAGAACTAAAGTCACCAGTACATCCCCACAGGGTCATTTTTATCCCCACAGGATAATCCCTACAATCCCCACAGAGTCATCACTCCCAACAGAAATGGATCTCTCCAACAAAATTACTACTCTATCATCTCCTTACAGCAACATCTACATTTCCTCCTGTTATATTAGTCCCCAAGTGGTAGCAAGACAACTTTCACTTCATCACGTTAGTCCCCGAGCAGTGATCCTATCAACATCATCACGTTAGTCCCAAAGCAATGATTTTATCAACATCATCACATTAGTCCTCGAGCAGTGATCCTATCTACATCATCATGTCGGTCCCCGCGGAGTGATCATTTATAACATAATCAAGTCAGTCCCTGCACAATGATTATCTATATTCTCAACTCATCATTTTAGTCCCTGAGAAGTGATCATCTGCATTATCACGTCAGTCCCCGTGCAATGAACATCAATATTGTTACATTGGTCCCCGAGCAGTAACCCACCATCAATCAACTTATTATGTTAGTCTCCAAGTGATAATAGGTTATACAAGATCACATTATTCCCCAGAAAGATTCATACACGAGATGTTCATCCCCCAATTAAATATCTCTCCAGGATTGTCATTCCCCAACAGCATCAATATCCAAACTTGAAACTTGGTCAGATAGTGCACCGGAGGAATTCACATCCCTATTATTCCCCAGCCCAGGTCGCCAACCACTACATCCCCAAGCAGAAATCAAAGATTCCCATCAGAACTTTTCTATCTTCTTCAAGATGGATACCACAACATCTATATTCATACATTATTCATAAAAGTCATAACATGTGAATATATCATTCACGAGCATTATCGTATACTCGCATGCATCATAATCTGCATATAACTAATCATATCCTTTCAAGTTAAATTTCCTCTGCAGGTGAAAGTTCTCTCCAAGACAGAAGGTCAAGGATTAATACCCGAAACAGGACCGGAAAACTATTTGAACACCAAACATGTTTATCAACAGACAACAAGACACAGATTAATACCCGAAACAAGACGGGAAAGCTATCTACAACCTAACGAATACTCATTTCAGATACAGCCAAGAAGAAGGTTCATTCTGACTCTCTCTTATCATCAACTACTCCATATGGCATCTTTAAGCCCATCTCCGACCATATATGGTTATCTCTCCACCTGCAGAATGCTACATATCTGTTTAAAATCGATGCATACCAGTAACTTCATTCAAAGAGGAACATAGAGTCTAACATACGACTCACTCCCCAACATAAGCTTCTCCATATGGCATCTATAAGCCTATTCCAACGCATTGTCAATTGACTATCTCATTACATACACCAGCCGGTGCAAATTTTCAAGTGTACTCGAGTGTTCAATCATCTTTTACCTTCAGGTCACGAAAGGCAAGCATACCAATCTAACCCTTCAGGCACAAGAATATTGAACAGGGGAAACTTTTATACCCCAAAATTTTCCCTCCTATTTTTCAAGACACTCCACATCTCTATACTCAAGAACTTCTCAAGGGTTGACCAGAAGAACCCTCTCCTAAGCAATCAACCCACAAGTAGGGTTTTGATTCTCTCAAGTCAAAGATGAGTTATATCACCTCAAGTGGTCACCATACCTCCTCATATGTCCCAAGGAATCACCATGTTAAGTTTCAAGTCTCACAACTCAAGTTTGCTCTATCAATTGCTAAGATGGTTGAAAATCAGTTGTATTGGACAAAAAGTCAATTGTGGTTAACATACAGTCAAACTTCATCATTTTTTGTCAACATCAAGATTTTGAAGTCACATTCATCATTTGATCAAGGGTTTATCATGATTCATCAAGAAAACTCAAGATTTGATCAAAAGTCAAAGTTTTTGAATTAGGGTTTTTGGACAAAAAGTCAATAGAACTTTGACCATGCATAACTTTCACATACTTTATAAAAAAATTTCCACCAAATCTCTTTTTGAAGAGAATTCAATTCTATACAATTTCATGTCTCACAAGCTTTGGCCAAAAATGCTTCATTTGAGAGTTATGGATCAAGACATTATAGGTCCTTCTAAAAGTCAACAAAAGGTCATCTTTTTGCAAATAAGTCTACATGAATATGGAAACTTCAATGAAGATGAAACCAAAAAGAGTGTTTATAGGACATCTTGAGCTTTCTAAAAAGTCCAAGAACACTTAAAAATGTTGAAAATTGAGCAAGATACAAGTTATGCAAGTTTGAAAAATTTGAAGAAGTGCGTGAAGAGAAATACTAAGCAAATCCAAAAAAATTTCTAAATGGGCCCATATTTCTTTGATCTAAACTTGTTTCTAACATTATCCATGGCCTCTAAGACCAATTACACACCCTTCTTCCATTTATTTTATTTATTCTTGAATTAAATCATTAAAATTCAATTTTAATTAAAATAAAATGCAAGGAGAGGCTTAAGGGCGTGTGGGCTTGGTTTCCAAGTTACTTGAGGTCCAAGATAGTCATAGCAAGCTGACAAATTCGTGCAAGGAAGAGATTGATATTAATTTGAGCAATTTTGGAAATATTACATTTGATTTCCAATCAAATATTTTTCAATCAATGCAATATATTCCAACACAAATGTTAACCTAATTTGCTTCTACTATATATGCACAAGGTTTCTAGATGCCAAGGACGAATTTTTGCAGCCTCAAGAACCCTAACCTAACTCAAACAATCCGTGATATTCAAGCAATTGGCATACCTTGAATTTGATCAATTCAAGTCATTCCAAAGGTGCCAATCGACTCCAGGTGGTCCTCTGATCCATTCTAGACCTTTACAATCGACCAAAAGGTCCAAAATCCAGAAAACGCGATCACGGTTTGCTTTCCAGGTTTCAAATTTTTTCATACATACATGCACTTTCAATATGATTTGACTGTATATTTGTGTTTACAATGATATTTCGATGCTTTCTGGATAGTTTAATTGAAGGTTAAGTGCAGGAAATCCATGATGCCATTGTTAGGGTTTACGAGCTCCAATTGGGGTTTCCTGATTTAGGTAAAATTGGACAAAACCATTGGCACTATCATGCTCAGGGGGTCAAATCGAATCGATCCATAGTATCCTAACAAATTTATTGTGCATATTTTTTATTTTTGAAAAGTTGCAGGGTTGTAGTGACACACAAAAGCGTCGGTATAGGCTTACCCATGGAAAAGTCATGGGTAATGTCCGTGGGAAATTCAAAAATGAAGGAGACGAAGCACGCGCGAGTTTTTCTTTTTAATTAATTTTTAGAAAATATTTTCTTTTATATACGTTTTGTTTTATTATACTAACAATTTGTACACCCAGCATAGATGGCAAGGGAAACGCGCATTTGACTCTTTGGGCTACCCCACATATTTTTCAACTTTGGAAACTATCATGTTTTTTCTTATTTTTGATTTCTTTTCAATTTCTTTTTCAATTAATTTCTTTCCAAATATTTTTTTAAATACAACAAAAAAACCAAAAAAATATTTTTTTTTACAAATAGGTCAGAAAAATCTTTATTAATTTTTTATCATTAAAAAATTTCTTTTATCCTTTTACTTAATTAATTGTTAATTAACCATTTAAATTAACTTTTAATTGATTTTCCTAATTAAAATCAATCCACAAAATTCCAAAAAAAATGTTTTCTTTCTTATAATTAGGTTTACTAACCCTAAAAACATTTTTACTAATTTCCAAAACATTTCCACTAACATTTTTCTTATTATTCTGATTATTTATATACTATTTCGCATTTACAATTCTAGAAATGATGTAATAGGTCGCAAGGTTTATCCTGTAATAGTGTAGATTTATATTTTCTGCCATTACTTTCTGCACCTATTATGTATCTGCCCCAAAGCCAGGTAATAGCGTAGGACATTTACGTTCCCCACTTTATATTCCGCACTTTATTTTTCTGTACATATTAACTGTATAGTAACTAGGGGTTGTATGGTAAGACTAAAAACAATCTTAGACAACCCTAATTTCCAAGATTAAATATCTGAACTTAACATACTCTCTCACACTTGCACCCCCTGAGGGTATCCTCTCTTGTTGCCTTTCGAATACAACGACCATGTCCCTCGAGTGTAGGGATGCCATTAGCAAAGACGCTTACGAATAACATCATCATAGTCCCTTCGATACAAAGATCATAGTCCCTTGATGACCCTCGATGTTGCATACAAATATATGATCCCGTCCCTTGATTGTTGCCTACGAATAAGTGATGATCGTCCCTTCGAATTGCTAAGATATCCTTACATGTTTCCTTCAATGACCATACGATGACCCTTCGATTCTCCCTTCACATCCAACAGATAGAGTTACCTACCAACTAATGGTATGGATAGCGTTATCCTAAAGGAGAAGGAAAATAACATGGAAACGACCATTCTAAGTAGGTAAATAATACTCTATTGCTTGCTCCAGTAAAAAATACTTTTCACACCTCACACTTTTCAAAAACTTTTCAAACACTTTGTATACATTCCAGCGAGAATCATTACAAAGTTAAACATTTTCCAAACAAACATTTCCGAACACTTCGTATAAATTCCAACGAGAATCATTAAGAAGTCAAAGCGAAATGTTTTCAGAAATACTTTTCAAACTACACAGACACAGAAAGTAATTTTTCAAAGTGAGATAAGCAACTAAGAGCCGGTAAATAACTACGGATGGAAAGGGTGCTAATACCTTCCCTTTTCATAATTGCCTCCCGTACTCGGAATCTAACGAAGGTCTTTTCCTGTTCTTTTCACCTTCCCTTTATTGGATAAAAGAAAAGTCGGTGGCGACTCTTGCTATCCGCAAAATTTGTGATAAAACGCAAAACAAACAAGTCAGTTCTTCCACTGTGTTACAGTAAGCTTATGATGATTTTCTTTACATGATTTGCCTTGATGTATCCTTTGTCTAGAACTCTCAGGCCAACAATTAAAGTTTGAAGTCTTGAGAACATTGCCTCAATTGACTCATTTTTCTCCATTTTAAATGCCTCATACTTCTGGATGAGAGCCAGAGCTTTAGTTTCTTTGACTTGAGCATTTCCTTCATGTGACATTTTGAGTGACTAAAAAATATCATGTGCTCTGTCCCTGTTGGTAATCTTTTCGTACTCCATTTTTTAAATGGCATTCAGCAGAATATTTCTTACTTTGTGATGACTCTTAAAATTTATTTTCTGTGTTTTATCCATTTCTTTTCTATCTATCTTGTTTCTGTCCTTGTCTACAGGGTGTTTGTAGCCATCCAAGACCATATCCCAAAGATCAGGGTCATAGCCTAGAATAAAACTTTCTAATCTATCCTTCCAGTACTCAAAATCTTCTCCATCAAACATTGGAGGTTTAGTATTGTTGTTGTTATGATCTGTTGCCATTTTTGTGTTTTTCTTCTGGATCTTTTCTGACACGGTTAAGTGTTTGCACCCAGAACCAAGAGCTCTGATGCCAATTAAAGTCTTGGAAAACACTTAGAAGGGGGAGTTGAATAAGTTTTTCCCTTTTAAATTTTCTTTTACTTAACAACAACCTAAACACACAATGATTTTTATCCTGGTTCGTTTGAAACTCAAACTACTCCAGTCCACCCGTCAAGGTGATTTAGCCTCTCTCAACAAGGACTTAATCCACTATAATCAAAAGATTACAAGTGCACAACCAACTGTTGTGACTAACAAACAATGCACAAGCCAACTACAAGTGAGTAAAACTTCTAAGACTCTCTAGTCCTAGACCTCTTGAGAAATCTGACCCAACTGGTCTCTAAAGGAACAATTACACAAGAAATTCTAACAAAGTGTATAAGGATGCTTCTAAAAATGATGTATCACAAAATTGAATTTTACACGAAAAATTTAAGCTCAAAACTGAAAATAAACTTAACACAATAAGGTTTGATTTTGGCAGCATAAGTTTTCTTTCAAGCAATTGTTGTTCTGCTTCTTTTAATGTTCCTCTTTATATAGCTTCTAATAAATCTGTTGCTTCTGTTGAGTTTCTTGGGTGATGAGAAAAACATAATTAATGTTGCTTTAGTTGCATGTGCTTTGTTTTCTCAATGATCCTTGGAAGTTTATCCACTCAAGTGATTTAGCCGTTTTAGACTTAGTAGAGTAATGGTGTTGTAGCAGACTTTGTCTTAGAAGACGATGTATTGATACTTCATGATCTTTTGCAAGCCTTGTTCAAGTATCTTGTAATCATAGGTTTCCTTGGTGCTTCTATCAGAGGTTGAGTTAGCAAGCTTCTTTCAGAAGATGCTTTTCAGCGTGCGTGTCCAGAAGTTTTATTCATCATTAGAACTTCTAACAAATTGGTTACTCAGCATAGTTGATATTTCTTTTATTCTTGAATGCTTGAGACAGAACATTATCTGAAATGGAAACAATAAACATCAGAGTATCATATTTATTATACAAAATTTATTTCACTTGTTATCATCAAAACTCTAAGATATGATTAGAACCAAACTATGTTCTAACACACATGAGATACAAACAAAACTAACAACGCGAAAAAGCTTACAAAGCTCAAGTATCGATCATTGGACTTTATTAAATTAAATTTTAGAATAGATTCATGTAAGAATCAACTCTAAGAAGACAAACAATATATTTTTGTTGATACTTATTCGAAAGTCGAATCGAATTCAAAGTTCGAAATCGCAACACAATGAAGATCATTACAATATAACTTTATTTATTTACAAATGAATATAGTAAAGTATAAAAATCAAAAGTAATATGTATAATTATATAGTTACATTACTAAACATAAGAATAAAAATACTAAGTATTTTGTATATTCATAAATACATTACTAAATATTAAATTGAAATAGTAGTTCAATATCAAAATGCTATTGCACAAGTGTAGATGTGCTAATAGATAGTGAATGCTTTGAACAATCCTTGAATGTCTTCACAAATAGCAAACGTGTTAGTAGCATAAGTGAGATAAAATTAAAATTACAACAAATTAAAACATGTGTTAGTAATCAAGATTATAAAATCGAATAAAATTTACAAAAATGTAACATGAACAATTCAACAATCAAGTAAATATTTATTTAACGACTTCAATTCACAAATGAAAACAAAATACAATGATTCATGTTATTAATCGGTTCAAGTTTAAACCATGAAAAATCAACTTCAATGCAAGCTTAAATCAACAAAAACAAATTCCGAGCAGCAACTATACAATCTAAAAATATTCCAAAAAGATCACTTTAATTGTATTCAACATCAACGGAGACGACAAAACGGTATCATAACCGCATTTAAACTTTTAAATATTAATACAAAATGAAATAATCATGCTACCAAAGCCTCTTCCATAATTTAAAATCAACAAAGGTAATGTTTTGCAGCCAATACAAATCAAATCGAAAACTTCAAATATATGCGCCCATACGGTTCACAACTTAAACAAGGTTAAACTTCGAAATCGCAATGCAATAGAAAAGGCAACATAATATATACCCATAGTCTCTTGGTTATATTCTACGCGAACAAACGAGGTATCAATACCAAACCATCATTGAGAGTAAAACGCAGATATCACTTCACAACTTCAATTGCAATTAAGTCGGAGTCTAAATGTTAACATGATATCGATACCAAAACAAACAATATGGCACCAACATATAGCATGACCTCAAAATTCAGATTCGATCGACAACCTCAAAATTAGTTCAATCACAAGATTGAAATTTCAACATTCAAAATTCACCTAACACCGACACAGCTAAACACATAGTTTAATATAACACAAAATCCAAACAAAATCGAAACGATTTAACCGCGGACAACAACATTATGCACAGACAAACTCGATTTTTTTCAGAAAATTGCCACTATATTGTTTCCAGCGTCACAGTGGAATCAAGGAAACAATAAACATCAAAATGGTAAAGATTCGAATCATCACATACAACATCAAAAACAAAGCCGAAACGAAGTCGAAGTTACCGAAATGCAGAACAAGTTGTTAGGTGTTTATGGGAAGAGCAGAATATCTGAACAGTGACTCGATGTTTCTCACGGCTGGGTCACTGTGATGTTGACGAGGGTGGCAGTGAGAGAGATTGAATATCATCTGCCACACAAGCATATTTTATAGAGTCTGATTTAGTAGATTGTTGTACACTGCAACAATGATGAGAGCATGTTCCACTTGGCGGGTTTCCTTGTACTTGAGATGGAGTCTTGGCTACTATAGAGGTTGGGTTGTGTGCAAGTAAACCTTCATTCTTCCTCTGTTGTCTTATTGACATACAAGTTTCGTCCTCGTGGCACATGTAGGAATTGGCATCTGGTGCATTACATCTTGTATCACCAAGGAAGAAGCTCCTAGCAGTGCTAGAAAGGGTATTGATCTACTTTGATCGTAACATATTTTGCATCTTTCAGTAGGTCTGTGGAAGGGAGATGGATCTGAAGGGAAGAAGAATGGAGGTGGTGGAGGCAGAAAACGATGGAGGTTAATGGAGTGTGAACGGCAGGAAGTATGAACGAAGGTTGTTGTTTGAAGATGGGGGTTTTTGTTGCAGATGGAAGGAGGTAGAAGGTTGTTGAACGGAGGGCGGGTGGATGATTACTGTGGGGGTTTTTGAAGAGGGTCAAAGGTGGTTTTTGTGAGGTAAGTTTGGAGTGTGAATTCGGCTATAGTGAGTGAAGTGGTGAAGATTGAGATGTTGGTTGAAGATTGATGAAGAGGATGGACCGGTGGTGGGAGGTTGGGTGAAGTTTAGCCACGATGAAGATGATGGTGATTTATGAATATGAAGGTGGTTGAGCGGCTTACAGTGAAGGAAGATGAAGAGGGTTGCTCGCCGAGGTCCTGGCTGTTAGGCGGAGAGATTTGAGGCGGACATGGATGGAGGTCGAAGTTACGACGAGGGTTGAAGATGAAGGAGTTGGAATAGGTGTTTGAGAATGATGAAGGTGTTTTTCGTTTTCTTTTTTCCTCTCAAATTTCAGATCTACGTGCCTCCTATTTTTTCGTCACCTCTCCTCTTCTGAACAGTGCCATTATAACATACACACAAATATATATATCCACAAAATTTAGTTTAAGCAATTTTTATAATGTCTAATGATACACACAAATATATATATCCACAAAATTTAGTTTAAACAATTTTTATAATGCCTACAATGACTCTAATGATAAAATGGACTTTTAATTCTAATAGGGTATAAATTAATCTATCCGAAAATATTTTTGTTTTGATTTTATAGATAAAAAATGGATACTTAAAATTGTCAAAAACTATAAAAATTTGGACAACAAATTATCAAAAAAAATAAAAATGAGCACATTAAAATAAACTACGGGTCTCAAAGATTAAAGAAAAATTATCAAAATGTTTACAATCGAAATAAAATGATAACAAAGAATACCCGACTTTAAAACGCTTACGATTAAAAACGAGACTTCAAAATGTATCTAAAAATTAGAGAGAGCACATTTTCATGATCTACGCGACACGTAGATTCATAAAGCAGTGAGTTAAAGGAGAAAACTTGAAATGTTTTTCCCGCTAATTTTCTGCACAGTGACGAATCTCTTTTAGCAATCTGTTTATAAAACCGAAATATCAATATCATCGACGTATAAATAACTTAACACGATGCAAAAAACAGGTAGAGAGACAAAAATGTATGAAGTAAAATAACAGGTATTTTACAAGTACAAAACGATGCAAATTTTGGTTTAAATAGACTTTCGGTCAACCTAAACGCAACTAGCAATCCAAATGTGATGAATGGTTGACTGTTTAATGCCAATCCTAATGGAAGCGTATGCATCTGAATGTGAAACCTAAGTCAGATAAATTAATTAGGAGGGCATAATTTGGGGTATGACACCTAGTTTTAGTAAGCTAGCCGGTTTTAGAAAGATGTATCTTTAGGGTTAGCCATGTAAGTGAACCACCCGGATTGTGGGATGGTCACTGATTTGTACCTCGAAGCCTATAGGCAAGAGGATTATTTTACTCACTCATAAGTTGTGAAGCAATGAGTGTAGTTGTGTCCTTGGAAGAAGCTGTGAAGAAATTCCAAGTTTTGTTTGTGTCACATGTGTGACTGTTTTATATTGTGTTTGAAGTGTGATATCTTCAAACTGTTTTAGTTGTGTTTGGAGTGAAGTATCTCCAAGATGATTGTGTTAGGAGCCAAGCAGTTGATGCAATTACTGGTGTGATAGTGGCTGATAGACATCACTGAGGTGATTGGAAGTGAGCGGAGGTTCTCATATCTAAGTCTGGTATCTTAGGTAGAATGGTCATTGGATAATCTCATTAAGTGAGGAGTGTAAACATGGAGGTTTCCCTCTGAATTAATACTGTTGATAGTGAACTTCATTACTGGCTTTGTATGCCCCCAAATGTAGGTTGGTTATAACCGAACTGGGTTAACAACTCCTTGTGTTCTTTTGTTTTCTAGACTCTTAATTGTATGTTCTACTTAGTCTGTTTTACAATGTCGGATCAGATGCCACGACATCCTGAGTCTGATGGCACCAGAATTTCAACATTTCAAGAGGGAAAAAGATATATAATTTTAACATTTCAAGAGGGTGATCCAAAATAGGTTTTTTTACAGGGGTAAAGTGAATTATATTTCAAGGGGTATTGTATATTTAACCCTAAAATAATTTATAGAATCTTAGAAAAATGTATGAAATAAATATCAAAAACAACAAACTTATATGACTGGGTTACCAACTAACACATTAGGTTGAAACTTTTAATCAAGTATGGATGTCAAACTAATAAAGTTCAAATGATTTACAGGAATATCAGAAAAATCAGTAATCTTTACCGAAGTTGAACCACAAAATACCAACTTGAAACCATGACTAGTTGATTTAAAGGAGAAATCATCATTGGAAACCTTGAAATTCTTCATGATGTAGGTATTTCTAACTATAAGTGCAGACCTATGTTTTTGAACCAAATAGGATGGTACAATTACTTGGATCATGTCGCACTAAAAAATCAAATACATTAAAGACACATTAAACACAAACATGATTGGAAGGAAATAGTAAACTAAATATATGATGTTTGAACCATGAGATATCATTTTACCTATGCTCCAATCAAAACCATTTCCAAATGCTCTTTGTTAGAGGCACTTGTGAAAGATCACAAATCTTTACACCTAACATCAATCTTTCACAAATGTTTAGAATCATTTATATCCTTAACATCTTCAATTGGATGTGTGTTAGCTGGAAATTTCGAATAGAGGTTATTTGGATATCAAAGGGATATTTCGAATAAACGTATAAAGAGGTTGGTATCAGTGATGAATATTGGTTAAAAATATAGAACCATTGTTCTAAAAGGCTCTTCGATTTCTAGTAATAAGTGATGGACTTCGATCTGGCATTTTTTAGTGTTTAGATGTAAAAAGTTCTTTTGTGCAATGTACAAGAATTGGAGCGGTCCAAACAGGTTATTTACAAATTCGAATCGAAAAGACAAAAAGTACTTCGCTGGCATAGGATTCGAATTTCGAATAAGGGCGCCATTCTTAGAAGACGCGTGGAAGCCAGTGAACGTGAGAAGCCTGCATGCTTCGAACGTGGCATGATTTTAGAGTAAGATCGTTAGGGTCGAAATACTATAAATAGGTGTTTTTATGTTAGAATTGGTGTGTTCATTCGTGTACTAAAAAATATCAAAATACTCAAACTACCGTGACATAAGGGAAACGAGTTGGAAGACAAAATGTACGTACTGAACATCATGACTTTTTATAATTTAAATCCAAGTCTTTTTATATTCCTTTCATTTTTACAGTACTCTTGTTCTTAGATTCCTTTGATTTCCTTTTAAGTTCTTGTTATACTTGCCTTTACATTTCCAGAAAAACTTGAACACTTTTATCTTTTCAGAAACTTATTTTATTACATTGTTCTTTCATTAAAACATTCTACGTTTCCATAAACCTTTATGTTCTCAAAAACTCTTTGTCTTTACATTTAATTGTTAAATCTCAAGTTTAATTCGAAGTCCTTCTTTATGCATTCAATCAGTATATTTTCATAGATAATTTTAGAGAGATCTTTAAGAGCCTTATATTCCGCATCAACACACAATTTAAACTTATCAAATAATGGGTATGAATATAGAAATGAATTATGACACATGTGTCCTAGGATCAATCTAGTCGATCCTGCAAGTAACCAATAATAATCAATAAATTGGAAGACTAGCGGTTGTTTACTAGAAATCACTGTAAACAAATTGGCACGCCCAGTGGGACAGTGTCATAATAAACTTTTAAGTCAAACCAATTAGAAAATTTTAGGATCTTCTGAGTTTGGAGCGCGTTTCGTTATATGAACCTTCGAAGCGGAAAAATAAAGAACAATAATCCACATATACCCAGAAGACAACGTACCAAAACAATGGTTAATACAACTAACCGAGATAGGGGACAAAATCCCCCACAGGGGGCTGCAACAATCGTTTCAAGTTCGATTGATGCATCCAATACCATCCCTGTTGGTAGTTCGAATACGGTCCCAGTAAGTACATTAGAAATACCATCGAACATGTCGTCAATGCAAATTGTGCCACACATAGGGAATCAACAGTATTCGACCCCCACTAGGCCTCCAGGCTTTGAGCCCTTGAGACCCAGAAACCCTTCATACGGAATGCCAATTTCGTTTATGGCAGGTTTACATAATGCATCAACCTCGTCCCCAGTCCAAGGGTCTGGTTCAGGAACGAACCATTTGGGTACAAATCCCCAAAATCTAGGAAACTTTGCCCAGTTGCCTACCCTTACAACTAATAGTCAGGCAATGCTTAGGCAGCAGATGGATGATAGCAATCATGATATGGTAGGAGTCTTAGCCCGTGAAATGAATGCTATTTTTAATCCCTTGATCCAGAACATAAACATAACAAACCAAGAAAATGCAGCCCAGATGGCTAGAATAGCGGATTTCTTTGGTGCCCCTGATGCGCCTGCAAGACGTAGACAAAATCCAGTGGTGATTCGAAATGAAGAATCCATAATTGAGCAGATTCGACCTCCTAGACAAGTGGTCGAAGAGAGAAATATAGGGGCAAGATTAAGGCAACAGGAAGTGCATGAAGTTCAGGATGAACAGCCTAGACTAATAATGATGGTAAATAGGGACCAAAATGCAGACGAAATTATTCATAGAATTAAAAATGACAATTTAGTGGCAGAAAATAACCTAACCACTATGATCGAAAGAATAATGGCCCAGAATGGCCTAAATTCAGGATTTATGAGACCAAATTACACATCTCCTATCATAGACTATGTTCTGCAATCAGAATTACCCAGGGGCTGCAAAGTTCCTAAATTCACGAAATTTGCTGGAGACACGAGTGAATCAACAGTGGAACATATAGCAAGATATTTAACTGAAGCAGGAGATATAGCAAATAATGAAAATCTTAGGATAAAATACTTTCCAAGTTCTCTAACGAAGAACGCTTTCACTTGGTTCATAACCCTTCCCCCTGGATCTGTAGACACGTGGCCTTATTTAGAAAGACTTTTCCATGAACAATTCTACATGGGTCAGTCTAAAATCAGTCTGAAAGAATTAGCAAGCATTAAGAGAAAATTCACGGAACCAATAGATGATTATTTGAATAGGTTTCGTTTATTAAAATCTAGATGCTTCACAGTAGTTCCTGAACATGAATTGGTCGAAATGGCTGCTGAGGGCCTAGATTATTCCATTCGAAAGAAATTGGATACACAGTATCTCAGAGATATGGCCCAACTAGCAGACAGAGTTCAACAGGTCGAAAGATTAAAAGCTGAAAAGGCTAGGGCTAGTAAAAATCACAAGAAAGAGAGAATAGCCTACATAGAGGCTGAAGAGGAGAACATAGATGATTCTCGAGACCTTTATGATTTCAAGCAGTTCGAAATAGATCTTGCAGAACTGAAGGAAGCACCCCCTTATGCTTCCAAAGTTCTGCTTCCTTCCAATGGAAAGGATCCTGTCGAAAGTGAAAAGAATGATAAATTCCCTAAGAAAATCTATACTTTTGATATAACTAAATGTGATGAAATATTTGATCTGTTTGTCAAAGATGGCCAGTTAATAGTTCCTCCTAACCTTAAAATTCCTCCGTTGGAACAAAGGAAGAAGAGGGGCTTTTGTAAATATCACAACTTTTTAGGCCATAAAACCTCACAATGCTTTCTTTTCAGGGATCTGATACAAAACGCAATCAAAGATGGCAGGCTGAAGTTCTCAGACAAAGGAAAGAATCCAATGAAGGTCGATACGGATTCGTTGCTGATGGCGGAGACTAACTATGCTGAACCTATGAATATTAATGTAGTGGAGATTGCTGAGAGGAAGGTTGAATCAAAAGTGGAATTTTAAGAGGAAGGGGACTTCATCTTGATCAGGAATGAAACAGAGGCTACTGATGGCCTCCCAAAGGTGCTCAAAGCGAAGATACTAAGTGAAGCAATGAAGGTTGCTGATGGCCAACTTGTTGTTGACAAAAATTTGACTGAGGCTACTGAGGGTCTCAGGGTGAAGTTCGAATAGGTCAAAATTTCTGATGGTCAGACGTTAGGAGTAAATATGGTGGACTTGAACAAGCGAAATGGAAGAAGTCGAACGCTGTTTGGAGAGAGAGAGCAAAGAAGGGAGAATTTACCTAGGAGAGACGCAAGTCTGCGCGAATATCTCTTTCACTGTCATTAGAAAAACCAGGATAAGTTGTTGTGCCCAAGGTGTAGCATCATATGCAACCCCAGAATTGCTGTTGAGTTTGAAAGGGCCCAACACGAAAGAACAGGGGTCAACTGGAGGCAAGACAACCAACTGTACAAAGTTTATCCAAAAGCTGATGAAAGTTTGCTTAAATTCCTAGTTCGATGCCACAAAATTGGAACATAGTGTTTAATATGTCCTAGATGTGCAGCTGTATATGACAGGGAAATGGAAGAGGCATTCGAGAGAATTCCATTTGCATCAGGCTGGGGGCACCAAGGAAGGATGCCTTCGAACCCTGGAAATGCTGGTAGAAATATGCCAAAAAGGCCAGATAGCCCTTATCCTAGGGGAGTGAAGAAAGTCTCCTTCAAACTACCTGCAGAAATCCCCACTGACAGATGGCTGCAGGTGAAGGCTGATAAGGGAAAAGGAAAGTGGCAAAGCTATGACCAAGGTGGCAAGACTGTGATGGCCTACAGGAAGCAGTTTAATTCAAACAGGAGGGAAGAAATAAGATTGGAAAATTATAAAGGCAAGAATCCAATGTCTCGCTCTCAATGGCGTAGACACTAGAGAAACAAAAAGGCTGAGAGGGATTGGAAGCCCATGGAGATAGGAGAATCCAGTACCAATAACCCAACATCAGTGACCCAGACTGGGGGCAAGCCCCCGGTGCCCAGGAAGCTTTTTTCACCAAAGAAAGACGTTGGAGAAAATAAGGAACAAAAGGTGGCGACAAATGAGGAGGAGATGATGACCGGTGACTTCGAATCGGAGGGAGAATCCTTCTTTAATATAAACTGCAATGTAGTTTCTGTGCTACCTTGTGAGTACAATCAAGATCAAGTTTATCTTGGTGAGGAACCGATGAGGACGAAATGGCCAGACATAGGCCAGTGTGTTATTACGTGATGAATAATGGGGCAGTCGAAGAGCAAAATGCTTTCTTCGAGAAGTCAGATGAGGGAATGAAGAATCACTTAAAACCCTTATTCATCAAAGCAAAGGTAGAACAGTATGGTGTGAACAAAGTTCTGGTGGATGGTGGCGCTGCTGTTAATTTGATGCCCCGCTTCATGTTAAAAAGGATAGGCATGCACGACTCAGATGTTAGGCCTCACAATATGGTGCTTTCAAATTATGAAGGAAAGGTTGGTCAGACGTTGGGAGTAATACAAGTTAACTTAACAGTTGGTTCCCTCACAAGGCTAACAATGTTTATGGTCATCACTGCGAAGGAAAACTACAATCTGTTGCTTGGCAGAGAATGGATTCATGGCATTGGTGCAGTACCTTACTCAATGCACCAAAGGTTGGCGTTGTGGAGGGATGATGGAATCGTAGAAAATATAGAGGCAGACCAAAGTTACTATATGACAGAAATCAACAACGTGGACAAAAGAAACTTCGATCAAAATATGGCCAACATAGGGCCATGTCACCCATGTCACCCTCCTGAAGAGTATTTCGAGCCCAATGAAAACGCTTATTATTCTTTGACCCTCCGTCCTAATGGATTCCAATGGGATAGATAAATTATGTGGGATGGGCAAGAGATTGAAGAAGATGGAGAAACTTCGACCATACGGCCAACTGGTTGGGGAAGCGAAGATCATTATGATTGAATCAACTTATTACAAAAAGATTTCGGCCTATTTGGCTGAGAACAAAAGAAAGACGGCTCTCGAAGCCGAAATGCAAATCGTGGCTGTCGAAGCCACAAATAAAAAAGAAAAAAGAAAAAAAGAAATAGCAAGTCCTGAGGGAAACTACCCACCCCACCCTGTGATGGACCAACTTCAGAACTGGTGGATCTAAGGCTAGATGCCATTTATGATCAAGAACCCCTGGGGTTCGAAAGGGATCTAGAGTCAACAAGCGCTAAGATGATGGCACAAGATCCATTGGAGGAAGTTGATATTGGGGATGGTGTCGAAAAAAGAGTTACGTACATCAGTGCGAAACTCAGTCCCAGTCTGAAAATCAAGGTGGTCGAAATGCTCAAACAAAACAGAGATTGCTTCGCCTGGGACTACGACGAGATGCCTGGTTTAAAGAGGGAACTGGTGGAACATAGGCTTCCAATTAAGGATGGCAAGAAGCCCATCAAGCAGATGCCTAGACGGTTCGCCCCAGCAATCCTCTCAAAAATAAAGGCAGAGATAGAACGGCTCCTTCGATGCAAGTTTATCAGGACCACAAGGTACGTAGAATGGCTTGCTAACATAGTACCCGTTATTAAGAAAAATGGTTCTTTACAAATTTGCATAGATTTTAGGGATTTAAATACCGCAACACCTAAAGATGAATGTTGCTGTGATATAAGCGACAAGCAAAGAGTTGGTATTATTTTTATCGGGTGGCTAACACCTCTCTCTTCAATGTGAGGCAGTGCCCTACCGAGTCACTACGAGATTTTATGGCTAGGTTCAATGAAGAAACCATAAAGGTTTCGCATCCTAACTAGGAGATCTTCGTGGCGGTGTTTCAGCATGGGCTTAAGGCCGGTCAATTCAACGAATCTCTGGCTCAAAATTCGACCAAGAGCATGGACGAGATTATTACCCGGGCAGAATGTTACGTGAAGGGGGAAGAAAGCAACATGGAGAAGCGAGCCCGGGATTCCAAAGAAAGAGGGGCGGGGCGTGATGAGCGCGCCCGACCTCGGGACCATATCGCCTCCCGAGATCGTACCCGGGACAGGCGGCTTCAGTCCCGCCAGCATTTGACAACAAAGTCCGGAGAGACTTTCACACCTCTAAACGCCAGGAGAGAGGATATCCTCCGTGACATAAATCATCTGAACTTGCTCCCTAAGCCTTGGAAGTATGGGGCTGTCAATACGGTGTTAGGGAGAGATCCAGAGGTGTGGTGTGAGTATCATCGTCTGAAGGGACATACCACAGAATCCTGCATTCAGCTGCAAAGGGAGATTGAAAAGTTAATCCAAAGGGGCAAGCTATCGACCTATGTGAAAGAAGACTCTGAGCAGATGAACAAGCGCGGTTCGTCTCCGAGAAAAGACTCGGCCTCCGATTCCAGGTCTAAAAAGAAGGGTAAGGCTGTTGAGGAGGTCAAGGAGGCCAGGGCATCCCGGCACACTCTTAACACTATCTCTGGAGGCTTCGCAGGCGGTGGATCTTCTAGTTCCGCACGAAAAAGATACGCTCGCAGAATCGGGCACGTGGTCCGGATCGGAGCCTCTAGAGAAGAGCCGGGGGTGATAACTTTCTCGGGAGAAGACGCCAGAGAGGTTTTGCCCCACAAGAATGATCCTATGGTTATTGAAGTATAAATCAGGGACTGGGGTGTGAAGCAAGTGCTGATCGATCCGGGAAGCTCCGATGATGTCCTCTACTATGAAGCTTTTAAGGGGATGGGTTTTGATCCAAAGGAGCTATTGCCCTTTAGCGGGACCCTTGTTGAGTTCTCTGGTGAACAGGTACAGGTTCTAGGGTATCTTCATGTGCTCACCACCTTCGGGAGTGAAGAAAATTCCAAGAGTGTCCGGGTTAGGTACTTGATGGTCAATGCTTCATCGCCTTACAACATCATTATCGGACGACCTTCGTTCAACGCTCTTAAGGCGGTACTGTCGACACTGTACTTGACCATGAAGTACCCTCTTGGTAATGGTCGCGTCGGTGTCGTCCGGGGAGATCAGGGCCTAGCCCGGAAGTGCTATAAGGACAGTTTGAGGACCAAAAAGAGCCGGGTCCAGTGGAAGACTCCACAGAGCATGAAGTCGACATGGTTGACATTGTTCCGAGGGAGGGTTCAGAAGAAGATGGTATTACCCCTCAGGAAGAGACCAAGGATGTCTAGATCGGGCCATTGCCGTCATAGATCACCCATTTGGGAACACAACTTTCTGAGGAAGAAGAGGCCGAGATAATCCAGGTATTGAGACAGAACCTAGACCTTTTTGCTTGGAAACCGTCAGACATGCCAGGGATAAGCCCGGAGGTCATGTGTCATCATCTGGCACTCGATCTGGAGGTTAAGCCGGTGGCACAGCGGAAGCGAAAGATGGGAGAGGAGAAGAGACAGGCTGTCTCGGAAGAGGTAGGGAAGCTGGTTAAAGCTGGGTTTGTTAGTGAAGTACAATATCCGACTTGGTTGTCCAATGTGGTTATGGTAAAAAAGAAGAATGGGAAGTGGAGAATGTGCGTGGACTTCACTGACCTTAACAAAGCATGCCCAAAGGATCCTTATCCTCTTCCTCATATAGATCAATTGATTGACGGCTCTTCCGGTTTTTGTCTCTTGAGTTTCCTGGATGCGTACTCCGGGTACAATCAAATCCGCATGAATCCGACCGATGCATCAAAAACTGCTTTCATGACGAATCAGAAGAATTTCTACTATAAGGTGATGCCTTTTGGTCTGAAGAACGCTGGGGCAACCTATCAGAGGCTAATGGACATGGTCTTTGCCTCTCAGATTGGACGAAATATTGAAGTATATGTGGACGACATGGTGATAAAGACCGCGTCAGGAGATAGTCACGTGACTGGTATAGAGGAGACTTTCGCTGCTGTTCGGATGTTTGAAATGCGCTTGAACCCGGATAAATGTACCTTTGGGGTTTAGGCCGGAAAGTTTTTGGGTTTCATGTTAACGAGTCGGGGAATAGAGGCCAACCTGATAAATGCCAACTGGTTATCAACATGAGGAGTCCGGCCTCAGTACGTGAAGTCCAACAACTAACTGGTCGTTTGGCCGCATTATCTCGTTTCTTGTCTTGTGCAGGTGACAAGTCCATCCATTTCTTTTCGGCTATTAAGAAAAGGGCCGAGTTCGAATGGACGGAGGCATGTGAGAAGGCGTTCCTGGAAGTAAAGCAGTTGTTATCAGCACCCCCGGTGCTAATCAGACCTAAGGAGAACTCACAACTAGTGTTGTACTTGGCAGCGACAAACTGTGTGATTAGTTTCGTGTTGGTCCAAGATACAGAAGAAGGGGAGCGCCCGGTGTATTTTGTAAGCAAAGTGTTAAAAGGGGCTGAGCTCAGGTACCAGAAGATTGAGAGGTTAGCACTGGCACTCGTAACAACCTCCCGGAAGCTGAGACATTACTTTCATGGTCACCCCGTCAAAGTAAAGACCAATTTTCCGTTAAAACAAGTGTTCAAGAAGCCGGATTTAGCTAGAGGATGGTGTCCTGGGCTGTGGAGCTGTCCGAGTATGATATCAGTTTCATCCCGCGTACCAGTGTCAAGTCCCATGCTTTGGCTGATTTTATGGTGGAATTTACTTCCCCACCTGGGTTGGTTTCCTCTTCGAGGTGGGTTTTGTCTGTTGACGGCTCCTCTAATCTGAAGGGGAGCAGCGCGGGAGTAGTTTTGGAAGGTCCGGGAGAGATGGTTTTAGAGTATTCATTGTGTTTCGATTTTCCAACGAGCAATAACCAAGCAGAGTATAAAGCTCTTCTTGCCGGGTTGAGGTTGGCTCTGGAGGTTGGAGTAACTCATCTACTGGTCCGCACAGATTCACAGCTGGTTGTCGGGCAGGTGGTCGGATCCTTCCAGACAAAGGACCTCACTTTGACGAAATATGTGCAGCAGGCCGTTTCATTAAGTAAGTGGTTTGAAGCCTTTGAAATATGTCATGTGCCCAGGGAGGAAAATACCCGAGCAGACCTTTTATCTCGGCTGGCCAGTTCTAAAGGCTCCGGGGTAAACAAGTCGGTTATACAAGAAGTGTTACCTGTGCCCAATATTGAAAGGGAGGAATCCTTAGCAATTGATGAGGAAGATGGATGGATGAACCCAATTATTCGATATATTCAGCAAAATATGTTACCAGAAGATAAGGAGAGAGCCAGACAAATCAAGAAAATCTCAGCCAGGTTCGTGATGGAATCTGGGAAGTTGTACAGAGTAGGGCGAGCAACCCCTATGTTGCGATGTGTAGCAGAGGGAGATGTAGCTTTGATAATTAAGGAAGTTCACGAGGGGATCTGTGGAAATCACGGGGGTAGCAGAGCTTTGGCTGGTCGAATCTTAAGAGCCGGGTACTACTGGCCTACTCTAATGAAGGATTGTGCGGGGTATGTGGCTCATTGTGCAAAATGCCAGACATTTGCTCCGGGTATCCACACTCTAGCTGAATTTCTGCATGCTGTTCTGGTGCCATGGCCTTTATATCAGTGGGGGTTGACATCCTAAGGTCGTTCCCAGTGGCCCCGGGACAGTTGAAATTTTTAATTGTTGCTGTTGACTATTTCACTAAGTGGGTGGAGGCCGAGGCGGTGTCCCGGATATCAGCAAATTGGGTACGCCGCTTTTATTGGAGGAATGTCATTTGCCATTTTGGGTTACCCCGGGCTATTGTTTCTGATAATGGAACGCAGTTCGCGAGCGCTTCGGTGGTGGAGTTTTGTAAAGAGCTCGAAATTCAAAATAAGTTCATATCCGTAGAGCACCCCCAAGCAAATGGACAGGCCGAGTCAGCCAACAAAGTAATCTTGAATGCATTAAAGAAAAAGCTGGATTCTGCTAAAGGGTTATGGGCACGGTGCCTACATGAGGTATTGTGGGCATATCACACTACGATTCACTCCACGACTCGGGAGACCCCCTTCAGGATGGTTTTTGGAGTCGACGCCATGATCCCGGTGGAGGTTGCCTTGCCATCTTGGAGGCGTGAATACTTTGAGGAAGAGTCCAATAAACAGGCTTTGAATGTGGAGGCAGATCTGTTGGAGGAGGTAAGGTGTACAACGCATGTCAGGGAGGTTGCAGCAAAACAAAGAATGACCAGACGTTTTAACTTGAAAGTGAAGCAGCACGGTTTTGAGGTTGGAGATCTAGTGCTCAAAACGATAATCGATCCGACCAGGAAAGGCAAGTTGGATCCTAACTGGGAGGGGCCGTTCAGGGTATCGAAAAAATTGTGCAACGGGGCTTATAAGTTGGAGACACTAGAAGGAGCTGAGTTTCCCAGGACCTGGAATGTTGATAATCTTAAATTGTATTTTAGTTAAACGTTGTAAACATGTAAAAATAAATGGTGCACTCTTTTCCCTAGGTAAGGGCCAGGGTTTTTAATGAGGCACCTATAAGATGTTATTTATTTTGTAAGCATGTTTGTAAAAGGAACCTTCAACTCCAAGTGAGCCTCAGAGAGCTCTAATCCTATCTCATATCAACTCTTAGTGGCGATGATACCTCCAACTTCAGGTGAGCCTCGGAGAGCTCTGACCCTATCTCGGATCAACTCTTAGTGGCGTTGATACCTCCCAGGTGAGTCACACAGAGCTCTGATCCTATCTCGGGTCAACTCTTAATGGCGTTGATACCTCCCAGGTGAGCCTCGGAGAGCTCTGATCCTATCTCGGATCAACTCTTAGTGGCGTTGATACCTCCCAGGTGAGTCACGCAGAGCTCTGATCCTATCTCGGATCAACTCTTAGTGGCGTTGAACTCTCACCTTTAATCTCACCAAAGCCTTAAATGACACGCTCTTACCACTCGGGGGCTCTGTAATTAACACGTTGAAACGGTGTAAATATGGTTTGAAGGATTACATTGGCATCTTGAACAGTTGTTATGTGCTCGGCAAAACCATCAGGGTTGCTTGATGCACCCTATGGCTTAGGGGGCTACTAACATGACATAAAATTATTCACAAATATGCGCACGCATTCAGGCAGTTAAACGATTTTTGACAAAAACACACGATGTTTATTAAAAGCCCAAGGCGAAGGTCAGCACAAAATGCATCCACCACAAAAAGGACCATTAACTTCTGAATTAAAAATGTTAATTAAAGGAAACAAAAGTGGGTCATTCTTCCACATTAATCTTCTCCTCGGCGAGGTGGTCAATCAGAATTCAACCTCCTCTCGGGGCTTCTCCTTCAACATTTGCCTCATAAAGGAAGCCAACCTTCCTGGATTTTAAATCAAAATCAGAGGTCACACCTCCCAATCAATTTGTTTTGCCTTCTTAGCTTGGTTTCCGGAGGCGGGTTGTTGGTTCAGCTCGGGCGCTTGACCGTGAGGCTGATCACGCGGCCTCCAACTGATTGTTGTGTTCTTCTTGGGACACGGATTTCACTGTGTTTGATTTGGTCTCGAAGGACCTTTATTCATCAGCGACGCATCGTTTCTTTGTTCCTTCACGGACATGTCTGTCATTTTGTCTACATCAAAAGAGGAACAAAGAGAGGTTAGTTAAGTATGATGAGGATAATTTGAATAAGCTTGTTAAAAATTACTTACCTAGGAAGTCGGGGACTTCCTTTGGAGGTAGGGCAAGCAAGTCCTTGACCCTGATTAGCCTGAAGGAATCCAAAACTTCTAGGGAAAGGGTCTCAGATTCATTTAGGCTGTCGTAATCAAAACCAGAGATAGGTAACGGGTCGTTGGTCCAGTACAAGGGAAATTTGTGGTGCCCATCGGCACTGTAAATGACTTGAGGACATCGGGAGCCACATTTGACTCGGAGGAAGCGCTCTTTGTAACCTTTGAAGTTTGAGGTATAGGCTTGAAGAAAGCTCCTTTTCGGGATGCCGCTGATGGCAACCCAGCTCCCAAGATTAGCACTTTTATCCCAAGATTGGCAGATTACCTCAAATGCCCTGTTAAACCCCCAGCTATTTGGTCAGAGTTGAGAGGGAGCAACATTCATGGTTCGTAGGACGTCAGTTTCAAAGTCGGAAAGGGGGAATTGGATACTAAACTCTTCTATGACCCTAGCGTAAAAATAGAACCATTCGGAGTCAACTCCTCTGGGTCGGATCATGCAAACATTTTCCCCAGATTCACAGGGTTCTAAAATCACATCATCCTCGTTTCCTGTGGAAGAAACATTCCAGAGAGAACGCAAGGTAGCAATCTCTACGTCTTTTATCAAGCTTTGTTTGAAGCCTATAGCTTCTCCTTTGATTAGTTTGTTGGATTCCATTATAAGCTCCACCGAACCTGAAGAGTCAGGGTCAGAATCACTGTCAGAAGTGAGAACTTCAGTGTTAACCCTGTCCGTAACCCTTTTTAGTTCAGTTACCCTCTGAGCATCTCTCATTTCACGCATGCAATCCTCAAACAAGAAGTTGCGTTCTTTGTTGCTTAAGTGTATTTTACGACCGAAATCGTCACACTCTCTAATAATGACCATTTTCTGATTAAAATAATAGCAAGAGAAAGAGAGGATAAAGAGGATACCTGAATGGATGATTAAAAGACTGGAAGATAGTTTTGAAGCAAGTGACGGCAGGAATGCAGTAGGGTTACTAAAGTTATGGAAGGAGGATTTCTTGGGAAAGGAATGAGTGCGATATAATAGGAGAAAGGAGGAGAAGGCTTATAGGTAGTTATACCCTACTTAAAGGGTAATCATTACAACTACAAGTGACCGTTTGAATGCAAGCGTGTGGGTCACGTGCGGAATTTGAAAAGATTTCTGGGAATACATCTCGTTCTGGGCTTATGGTTTCTGGACGGTTGATCACACAGTTTCAAAAGCATAAAACCGTATGACCAAGGGGGCTTATGATCATGCATAAATTCCCCAACCGAGATGTAAGGCCGGAGGAGGATTTTTGGTGTCCGGGGTAGATCTCGGATGGAGATGTGAGACCCATGCCCGGCTTGGTTCCCGAAATTGGGATAGGAGACCTGGGTCTATCCCGGGATACGGTCCGATCGTCTGTTCGGGTTCGAGTCCCGGATAGGAGTGGACGTTACAGATTGGGGAAGTAATGAGAGCATGGAGCCATTAAGAGGTGTGGCACCCCGATTTAATTCGAATATTAAGTAATAAGGAATTTAGTTATTTAATTAATTAAAGACTTGATTATTTATATTTTTGGATTTAATTGGATTATTTAATTGAAAAGAAGGGTTGGTGGTGTGAGGAATAAGTAGAGGTGTGAGGAGTAAAGTACTCTACTTTACTAATTATTAATTATTTATTTTATTGGAATAAATAAAGGAATAAAACAAGGAATATAAAAAGGAAAAGAAGAAAAGAAGGTTATTTTGGAAAAGTTATTTCACGTAGAATTGGAGAAGAGAAGAGAAGAGAGGAAAAAGCCAACGCCGAGGAAATCGAAGATCATCGCGAGGTAAGGGGTGATTTCATTCGGTTTTAATGCCTTATGGGTTTTGAGAATCAACCGGGTGATTGGGTATGTTAGGAAATTTGATTTAGGTGAATATAGGTTTATAGGATTAAACCCTATTTTGTGTCAGAATATAGAATTTAAGACTGTTAATGTGTCGAACAATCAATAGGAAGGAAGAAACAATGATGTATGATGTTATACTGGTGTATAATGGTTGTAATTTAGTGTTTCTAATGTCATAACTCGTATGGAAATGTTTGGAATTGAATTGGAATGCATAAGTGCTGTCAAAATAGCAGAAAATGGTTCTGCAGGTCGTGGGAACCGGTTCCCTGTGGGGAGGAACCGGGTTCCCAGTGTTCAAATTTCAAACGGGAAATTTTGTACCCAGGAACCGGTTCCTGTATATGTAGGAACCGGGTTCCCATACAAATTCCAGGAAGCGTGTTTTTCAGACTTCGCAGGAATCGGTTCCTGTATATGTAGGAATCGGGTTCCACTATTTCTTTTTGAAAAATACTTAAACTTCAAAAATTCATATTTTCTAAACCGTAACTCCGATTCGAGTGCCGGCATTATTTCTTAAATTAAAAATACTATCTTTTAAAAAGATAAAAATATTATTTTGCTAAAATTATTTTAAAAATAGTCGAGCTTCCGATTTTTTTGAAAAAGGTGAATAGTTGAGGACGATGGGAAATGGGGTTGAATTGTCTGATTTGATGAATGAGTAATAATGCTTACAATGTTGTATTTGATATTCATTATGGTTGAGATGTGATCATGTGACATAATGGTTAGATTGTTTAACAAGTTGAATGAAGATTGACGCTTATGTGATGTTTTCCTCGTGGTTTATTCATGATTGTATTGATATCACGTGTTGTTGTCGATGTTGTATGTTCATGATGATTGTTGATCTCAGTTGTTATTGTTGCACATATTGGTGATAATCTTACTAATTGAAGGGTAAGCGTTTGGTATAGTTATGCTTTGTGATAATTTATTTCATGATTATGTTGTTATCATGTGATACTCGTTGATGTTGGCATTGTGTGGAATTCTGTTGTGATCATATGTCGTTGAATTGATGTTGCATGCTTTTATGGTGCATGCATAAGCATTGTTAATTGGTTCATTCCCATTGTGCGGAAGTGAACTTGCAGAGCCAATAGACTTACCAGGATTTGAGGTAGTGAGGCTGGATTCTTGACTCAGTGTTCTGGGCGAATCATGGATTAGATTCTTGACTCAGTGTTCTGGGCGAATCATGGATTTCTGTTGTTTCCAAGTGTGATGGAACAGAGGGTGAACTCGGTTCACGTTTGGTACCACATGCATAGAGTCTGCATTGCATATGGGATTGTAACATGCTAGGATGGTTTCCAGTGTTGCAATTTCCATTGATTGTTTACTTGTATAATGAATTGTGTACAATGCTCTTGTGAATTGAACTATGAATGTGTTTTGATAATGGACTAACACATCGAATTATTCTGTTGTATTTAAAAACGTATAATGCATTTTATATTGAATAGAGATCTCACCCCTACTTTGATGATTTCAGATTCGAAGTAAATAGCTGCTTGGAATTGGTGAGGATAGCTCTAGAGTTGAGTCTGTTAGTTAATCCGCGTGTCAGTGTCGTGCTCTGGTAGATGTAACACTGGGGAAACGTTTGTTTTGGAATCCTTAATGGATATCCTTAATGGTTTTGAATTATGTTTTGATTTATTATCCTGGAATAACTATGAATGATGTATTCGGGATTTTGTTATGTTTCATTTCCGTTATTAAACATAACTTTAAGTCTGTTTTATTTAATGATTTATTCTTCAGTGAAAGCATGACAACTGTGTTGATTGATTTGAATTATTTAAATTGTGACGCCTCTTGATTTGTGATTAGAAAACTCTGATTATTATTTATAAAACGCGGGTAATTAGAAGGGGTGTTACAAGAGGCGTTACAGAATGAGCCATCATGACCTAAAACGGTCGATTCCTTCATCTCCAAGCCATAGTTAATGCGCTAGAGCAGTTGCAGGAAGGGGAAAAAGAATGCCATGAATCGTTGATATAAATAGGCAAGACAATCATCAGCTTGGAACTCTAGTTATTACACTTGAGCTTCCAAATCCCTAAAATATAATCAAAGAGGTTTTTCCTGCAAGAACACAAAGAGAAGAGAAGAAGATGAACCAAACATTTATTGGTTTGTCAACACCAATCGACGAGAGATTCGACTCCAGATCATCCAAATGCAAGCTCCAATGTTGTTTTCTAAGCTAATCTATCAAAAAAATGATGTTGATGGTGTTGGGACTCAAAAATACCCAACCCATAACCTAAAAATGTGTTTTTAGCCCCTTTTAAAGAATTCTGATATCGCAGGGCGCGTTGTTTTTGCCATATCTTGAGAACCGTAACTCGGAATTGCGCCCGATTTGAAGCGTTGGAAAGCTTATTAAATTTCCTATCTAACCATGACAAAATATCAATCAAATTGATGATTTTTAATCTTTGATTTTGAGCTTTATTCGTTGATGAGTTGCTCAAATCGCGCGTTTGAAGCCGTGTCTTCGACACTTTATTACTCAATGCTTCAATTATGAATGAATACCTATAAAAGAGATGAAAAACTATCAAATGATACAATATTTACACAAAAACTCAATTATTCTATTATGTACACATTTATACAAAAGGCGGGGGATTTATTCGAAGAATATCAATAAAAGAACCGATAAGTGCCACTAAACATATATACAAAATAACTAAATTTTGGCGCTTATCAACTCTCCCTAACTTGAAACATTGCTTGTCCTCAAACAAAGTCAAATAACTCAAAGAAACAAAGAATGATAATCAAATAGTCACGAATCAACAAGTTTTTAAAATGGAAAACAAATGTATGGTTCAAACGAAAACATACACGACGAATACAAACTTACCACTATACTACAACAATAACATATAAATGAAACAAATCCTATGTACAAAAATCATGCAAAACATTCTAAAACAAAACAAGCTCAATCATGAATCACACGTAGCAAAAATTCATCGGTAGATGAAGAACACACAAAGGTGAGGGATAAAAAACACTCCTCCACAATCTTGCAAACAATAGACTAAATTATGCATGCATCCAAAAACGTATTGAAAATACAAATGCAAGAATCACAAGGGCTTTTCAAGGTTGTAATGTGGCTTGGTTAACAAACAAGTGATAAGTCCTAAAGCTAATCGAAATAAAAACTTGCCTAAACCTAAGGGAGTGATCAACTCACAAAGTTCCAAACAATACAATTCCAATCAAACTTATTCTTCATCACAAATTTCACACCAAACACACCTCACTTATTAACATAACATTATTCCTACTCTTTTTGTTTTTCTTTTTCAAAGCTTTTCTCTTTTTTCTTTCTTTTTCTAATCTTTCTTTTTCAATTTTTTTTCTTAACCTCATACCAACCACAATATAAGTATATAAACATTTCTCTCCCCAACTTGAATTAACCAACATTACTGTGTGAGTACTCCCTACTTTCTAAGACAAGGTAAAAATCCATACAACAACATATAATTGAGGGTTCAAGAAACAAAGAAATCAACATCCATACAAAAAAGGTGAATTCAACACTCATAGACAAGCATCAAGTTCAAATAAACATGGATATTGATAAAAGCTCAAGGGGGTAACAAAGGTTCGCACACTCACAAGGTGAATTGAATATTTGGCCAAGGTAGTTATTCTCAAAATCAAACAAAATGCCTTGATCATTTTCTTGCAATCATACAATCAACACAAAATAAAAGATTAAGCATAATAAAATCCAGTTAAAACAAGAATGTGGACTCTCATATGTAAACAATGGAAAGTTTCCTCACATTTATGGTTAAAAATGGTACTAAAGTGATTCAATTTATGAGCAAGTAATGCAAAAAGAATGAATAGCATGGTAATTATACAAATGATGAATTTCCTAAACATGTTATGCTATAGAAAGCGATAAACGAGTACCTGACGTGTACCAATTTTGAAAACTATCATTACCATACATCCGCGAGTTGAAACGATCAAACTCGGAAAATCACCTCAAAAGTCTTCAAGTTACCGGACCAAAATTTGAGTCCAAACAACAACAAAAGAATTAGAAAAATAAAATTTACAAAATTTACAATATTTACAACCAACAAAACTCCTCAAGCTAAACACGACAAGCTCGAGAAAAACACAATTTACGTACGAAACAAAAGCAAATTATGATACGAAAACTTGGTGACAATGAATTAACAAGTTGAAAAGTGAAGATTTAAAATTAAGAACAAGTCCTATGTCAACTTGTCACCACACACATAAACAAACATGCTTGTTTTACGTCGTAAGCTCGAAGCCTTTATTGTGCGAGCACTAGTAACCTCCTCTCGTCATGCCATGGTATTGCCACACCTCACAAACCTAAAGAAAGTGTCCTAACAACCACACAAAAAATGTTACGAGTATGAGACAATTCACAACATCACATGAAAGCTAAGAAAATCACAAATATGTACAAGTATGGAAAGTAACATATACAAGTACATGTAACATATACAAGTTCATATACAAAACCTATACAACATTTACATTAATTACAAAACTCAAAAACAATGGAATTACCGCAATACAGAAACAATAAAACCAATCCCCGGCAACGACGCCATTTTGTTGCTGCGGTATAAGCGACAAGCAAAGAGTTGGTATTATTTTTACCGGGTGATATATACCGGTTAGGTTATATCGTATCGTGTCCACAGAGATTGGTTATTGATTCGTCGTTCGATAATTCTACCATTAATGAGTTTGAGATTAAAAGAAATGAAAATAAAAGACAAAAGTAAATGAACAAAAAGTATAAAGGATAGACAGCTTGTCCGGAACGAATGTAAACTACCCGTCACAGACTTAAATCGACCACCCATGTCATACTCGGCCTACGATACTCGTCCGTGTCATCACATACCTCTCACAACCTAAGCTATTTCTAACCCCAAATTGAGAATCCTCCCGAATCACCTCGATATCCATTTCTGGCCTACCTCGACAACCAGAAGTCAACTGCGTCACCTCCATACCCATCTTTGGCATACTTCACTAACGCAGAGGCATTAAGTTCAGATACTCTATAGTGAATGTCAGCTCTAAACCCATTTTAAGCATTCAGAAACTAACAGATAATCATCCTAGGAAAGAATCTAAGCAATCTATCTCTAGTAAAGCTCAAATTCCTAACATAGAGTAAAAACCTAAGACAATCACCAACACAAATTCGTAAAGCAAACTTTATACAACGTCAAGGGCGACAAATATACATGAGTTATGAGTAGATATACATACAAAACCCAACAAAATATATTACAAAGAGAAGAGAAGAAGAGGAACCAAACATTTCTTGGTTTGTCAACACCAATCGACGAGAGATTCGACTCTGGATCATCCAAATGCAAGCTCCAATGTTGTTTTCTAAGCTAATCTATCAAAAAAATGATGTTGATGGTGTTGGGACTCAAAAATACCCAACCCATAACCTAAAAATGTGTTTTTAGCTCCTTTTAAAGAATTCTGATATCGTAGGGCGCACTAAGCGCGGTCTGTGATGTTCCGAAAAAAATCAGCATCTTGTTTTTGCCATATCTTGAGAACCGTAACTCGGAATTGCGCCCGGTTTGAAGAGTTGGAAAGCTTATTAAATTTCCTATCTAACCATGACAAAATGTCAATCAAATTGATGATTTTTACTCTTTGATTTTGAGCTTTATTCGTTGATGAGTTGCTCAAATCGCGCGTTTGAAGTCATGTCTTCGACACTTTATTACTCAATGCTCCAATTATGAATGAATACCTATAAAAGAGATGAAAAACTATCAAATGATACAATATTTACACAAAAACTCAATTATTCTATTATGTACACATTTATACAAAAGGCGGGGGATTTATTCGAAGAATATCAATAAAAGAACCGATAAGTGCCACTAAACATATATACAAAATAACTAAATTTTGGCACTTATCAATGAATATTCTATGCCTATAGCAGAAATGCTGATTAATTTTGTTGCGGGTTTCGAATACCTGAGTATGTTAGATGGATACTCTAGGTATAACCAGATTTTCATTGCTGAAGATGATGATCCCAAAACTGCTTTTAGATGTCCAGGCGCCTTAGGCACTTATGAATGGGTAGTAATGCCTTTTGGACTAAAAAATGTTGGGGCAACATATCAGAGGGCAATGAATACTATTTTTCATGATTTCATTGAATCACTTATGCAGATTTACATAGATGACATAGTAGTAAAGTCTGTATCTGATGAGGATCATTTGAATCACCTCTGCCAATCATTCGAAAGAATGAGAAAACATGGCTTAAAAATGAATCCTCTTAAGTGTGCTTTCTTTGTGCGGGTCGGGGATTTCCTAGGCTTTGTGGTCCATAAGAAGGGGATCAAAATTAACTTGAACAACACGAAGGCTATTATGGAGACGAAACCTCCATCAACAAAGAAAGAGTTGCAATCTCTATTAGGTAAAATCAACTTTTTAAGGAGATTCATATCTAATATGAGTGGGCGAACTCAAGCATTCTCTCCGCTCCTCCGTCTCAATCAAGGGAATTTCGAATGGACGGCACAACATCAGGAGGCGTTCGAGAAGATCAAGGCCTATTTGATGCATCCTCTTATACTTGCACCTCCCTCTAAGGATAAGCCTATGAGACTGTATATCTCTGCCTCTAATGTAACTATAGGTAGTATGTTGGCCCAAGAAAACAATGATGGCGTCGAAAGAGCCATCTATTATCTTAGTAGGTTCCTAAATAAAGCAGAGACTAGGTATAGTAGTATCGAGAAACTATGTCTCTGTCTGTATTTTTCTTGTACAAAACTTAAGTATTATATTAAACCAGTTGATGTTTATGTTTCATCTCATTTTGATGTTATTAAACACATGCTTTCAAAGCCAATCATGCACAACAGAATTGGAAAATGGGCCTTAGCGCTCACTGAGTACAATTTAGCCTTCAAGCCTTTAAAGGCCATGAAAGGACAAATAGTCTCAGACTTCATAGTGGATCACTCTGTGAGTACAGACTTCGCGTTAAACTATGTTGAGATCCAACCATGGAGGTTATCCTTTGATGGGTCAACACATAAAAACGGAAGTGGGGTTGGGGTGCTTATAATTTCTCCTGAAGGAATTCCAACAAAATTCAAGTACAAGTTAGAAGGTCCCCCCTGTTCGAACAACGAAGCTGAGTATGAAGCATTAATTGTTGGACTTGAAGCTTTGTTGGAATTGGGGGCAACCAGAGTCGAAATTAGAGGAGATTCAGAGTTGGTCATCAAACAAATAACCAAAGAATACAAGTGTATAAAAGAAAATTTGATCATGTACTTTGTTATTGCTAATAGATTGCTCAAGAAGTTTGTATATGTGGACATCAAACATATTCATAGGATTGATAATCAGGAGGCAAATGACTTGGCTCAAATAGCCTCAAGATATAAGACATCCAAAGAAAAACTCCAATACCTCATAGAAACAAGAGGTAGAATAATGGCTACCAAATTGTCACCACTGGATCTGGAAAATTCGAAACTTGGCTATGCAAATCAGAAAGAATTCGAAGCGCTAATTATAGATACTTTGGCAGATGCAGATTGGCAAAGTCCCATAATAAATTAATTGAAAGAACCTTCATTAAGTACGGAGAAAAAGATCAAATATAGAGCATTGTCTTATGTGCTAATAGGAAATGAACTTTTCAAGAAAACCCCAGAAGGAATCTTACTCAAATGTCTAGGAGAAAATGAAGCGTATTTAGCATTGTCCAGTGTGCACAGTGGGGCATGTGGGGCACATAAAGCAGGTCACAAAATGAAATGGTTACTGTTTCGATATGGCATATATTGGGCCACTATGCTTAAAGACTGCATAGAATTTGCTAAAGGGTGTGAGGAATGCCAAGTTCATGCAGGCATTCAACATGCTCCTGCAAGTGAGCTACATTCAATCGTTAAGCCTTGGCCTTTTAGAGGATGGGCATTAGATCTAATTGGTGAAATACGACCAACATCATCCAAAGGACAGAAGTATATCCTTTTGGGTATAGATTATCTTACAAAATGGGCCGAAGCAATTCCTCTAGTAAATGTTGATCAAGAGGCTATTATAGAATTTATCCAGAAGCAAATAATTTATGTTCGAATACCGTAGTATTAGACCAAGGTTCGGTTTCACAGGCAAAAATGCAAGAGTTTGCACAAGAAATGGGATTTAAGTTGCTCACATCAACGCCTTATTATGCTCAAGCAAATGGTCAAGTAGAAGCAGCTAATAAGGTAATAATAGGATTGATAAAGAAACATGTGGGGCGAAAGCCAAAGAATTGGCACAAAACTCTGGACCAAGCTTTATGGGCATGTCGAACATCTCATAAAGAGGCAACGAATACTACTCCGTTTCGACTTACATTTGGACACAATGCAGTACTGCCAGTCGAAATACATTTATAGTCAGTTAGGATCCAAAGACAAAATGAGATACCGGCTGACCAATATTGGGAAATGATGATGAATGAATTAGTAGATGTAGATGAAGTTAAGCTGCATGCTTTAGAAGTTATGAGAAGACAAAAAGAAAGAGTAGCCAGAGCATACAACAAAAGAGTTAAAAGTAAGTTGTTCTCAACTAATGATCTGGTATAGAAAGTTATATTACCTATGGATAAAAAGAATAAATCCTTAGGAAAATGGTCACCCCATTGGGAGGGACCCTTTCGTGTTTTGAAAACTTTTTCAAATAATGCTTATGAAATAGAGGAATTAGCATAAGATAGAAGAATCTTGAAGGTAAATGGGAAATACTTAAAAAGGTATAAGTCATGCTTGCAAGAGGTTCGAATTACTACGGAATAATAAAAGTAAAACAAATAATAAAAGCCAAAATGGTGTTACATAATTGCCAAAATGGTTGCGTTCAAGTTACAAAAGTACATAGTAAATATCCTTAACAATAAAGAGCATTAAAGGAATACATTCGAAAGAATCAGAAAGGAGCGTTTCGTTTCAACTTAGCAAACTTGCTCTTACATAAGTTGATCTTGCATTGGGTAGCATTTCTGACGCTTTTGAGCCCCTTGATCTCCTCGCTTATTTGTTCAGCTACCTCCATTTGCTGAAGACTTTGTGTGACAAGAGTTTCAAGATCTTTGTCATCAACAAGCTTCAAGGCTGCTTGCTCACTTCGAGCACCCTCAATTTTCTTTTTGAGTTCTTCAATCCGAGACTCCCAGAACAAGATTGATCGAGCCAAAACATCATGCTTGTCTCTGGTTTGAACTTTAGCACGTTCCAATACTTCTACTTCTTCAGAAAGTTTCGAATTTTGGTCATAAGCTTTAGACAAAGCCTCTTGTTTGGTTCGAATCTTGGCATCAGTATCATTTGCCCTAATATATTCACCGCTAACTTCATTGAGCAAGATTTGCAGATCATATATAATTTCACTTACTTCAGATGGGCAGATGCTGAGATCGATCTGAGAGAGCAACTTCTTCATCGAATAATAGGTTGCAGCATCTTCTTTCAGAATGGTAAAGATATCAGCCTCAAGAATAGTTTTGTTAACTTGTTGGAGAAGTTGGTCAATAGAAGTAAGAGGGGCATTATCTTTCGTTAGGCTCGAATCTTCAGATTAGTTTTTTCCAGAAGAAGAATCCCGTTGAGCTATCATTAATTTGATGTATTTCAGGGATTGCTCCTTTTTAGTTCCTCTTTCTGCTCTCCAGTCAAAGATGGAGGATCCTGGTTTCTTGTGGAAGAGATTCCAGCAGGAATAGGAATCTCCACCTTCTCTTGCATTACTTCATCTTCCTCCCCATCTGCGAAATAACGACTTACGGTATGCATTTCGCTTTCCTCCTCAGATTGGTTGGCAAAGGGTACCCTTCTGGGGGAAGAGTCACTAGGAATTTCGATCACAGGAGTCTTGAACGTTGTGTTTGGTTCGCCAGTTATAGGGTCCTCTGTCAAAGGAGGTGAAGTTACTTATTGGTCCAAGGTTTCGACAGTCTCTGCAGGAGTAGCAGTAGTAGATGAACCTTTATTAAGGACAACCTCGTTAAAACCCTCTGGTGGAGGAGAGGCTACAGGTTTTGAAGCTTGGCCCTGAAGAGCAGGAGGATCAGAGGGAGAGAAAGGGACGCTCTGCGCAGAAACGAAGGGTTAGCATAAAAGAAGTTCACATAAACGTAATCTCGAAAAGCATTAAGTAATATTTACCTTTTGTTCGTCAGAAGTTGCATTGCTACCAATGCGTTCCGAAATCACGTTCTTCGAAGACTGAGATTTCGAAGGCCCTTTGGATTTAAGTTTGGGAGCAGTTGCATTTATTTCGCTTCTGGATGGATTGGCGAGTTGAGAGCCTTCGCCAGACTTCTTAGCTTTCTTTTTCTTCTTTCGTTTAAGAGGAGAAACATCTTCACTCTTTTCTGATTCGTTCTTAGAGTGGTCACCACCACGTCTTCGTTTCTTAGGAGACTTGGGAGGTAATCCACTCACCTGGAAAAATGGAAAGAAGTGATTAGTCAATTAAAAGAGTAATTTCGACAACGAAACAAGAGTGAGTGAAGTATTACCTTTTTCTTTTTCTTTTTTGGGGAGTCATTTTCTTGCTCAGGAGGAGGATTTTCAGTTGTGGTCATTGGCGCTTTCGAAGTAGAGGTTGAGTTTGCCTTGGGGATGAATTTACCCTTCTTCAATATTTTTAGATCAACAGTTGAAAAGAGTATGAAACAGTCAAGGTTAAAACGAAGTTTAAAAAGAATAAGGGAACTTCGAATTTCTTCAATTCCGCACCTTCGCAGTTTCGAGACGTGATAGACATGGCTGACAAGTCATAGCGAAGGTGCCCCCTGAAATTGTCTAAATCACATTTATCCCACATTATCCTTTGGGCAGGTTTTTTGGCATCATTTTCATATCTATGAAAAATGTTCCCACAAACAAACCACCAAGGATATGGGGGAAAAAAGGCCAAAGCCAACTCTGAAGTAGGTAGGTTGGGAAATTTTGGTGGTTTATGTTTAAAAGCCCACCAATACCTATCTTCAGGTTTTACATAAGGAGGAAATCGAATTTTTGAAAGTTGTTTTTCAAATTTTCTTTCAAAGTTCTTGCTGTTTCGCAAACGGTTCGATGTATTTCCATAGGATTATAGACAATTTCGAAATATTTTTGGAAGGCTCGAATTTACTTGACATGAGTAAATCTACCTTTTTTGACATGCTCCTGCACAAGGGAAAAAGCTGTCGTCAGTTGTTGTTGAATTTGGATGGTGCTGAACATATCATTCGAGTAATAAGCCGTCCACCAAGTATAAAAATCTTTCGTCATATAAAAGGAAGGACTAAAAAAGATTAGTGAAAAATCGGCAAAGCCAGCATATTGTTTCTGTCGAGTCTCAACTTCCTTGAAGGAGTAAGGTACCCCTGCTATACATATCTCCCTTTTCTTATTAAAGAGAGGTTCAGGTAGGATTTCGCATAGTCCGAATTGACGGGCTACGAAATTTGGTTGATAAGCGAGGATGCACACTTGGCTCTTCACAGGCGTGATCCTAGAGATGATAAGCCTAGGGTTCAAAAAGGCACACCAAATATCCCTAATTACTTCTTCTTCGATGGCTTGTTCAAGGGGCATCATGAACCAAGTTGGACCACAGTTTCGATTGGCAAAAGGAGCCATTGAGGGGTCGAACCTATGCCTCTTAGAGAAAATCATCATATAGTTAACAAAACATGTCTTGAAATTTTCTCTTTCATCGTTTGGGGTTAGTTTTAACAACCTAGTACCCTCAATGCCGCGGTTTACAACATCGGGATGCTCTTCATTGATTACCCCAAAGATTGAAAGAGATGATTCGAAAGTAGCATATAACCAAAGTTGCAGTAGCCAAAAGGGGCCAGCGAGAAGCAGATTAGTGCTAGCTTCATAAGTTTTCAGTTTTGAAACTGCAGCACCTATGCTTTCATATAGACTTGTCAGCAGTAACTCATTGATACACACTCTTCGACCATGGTGGAGATGATTCGCAAGAGTGATGAACCTGCTAGCAACTTGCAGGGACTTACTGCAGAAGACATATTTCGATAACCACAGAGCCAAGAAGGCTATATGTTCAACATCAGAAACTTCCTCTTCAGCAGAGTGGTAGAAATTGATGTATTTCGAGAAGCTGGCATTCTTGACATCGAAATCGATGAGGTTATCTGCATCCTCATTTGGATCAAAAGTTTCTCCAATAGGGGAGAGTCCGGTGATAGCAGCGATATCGAAGAATGTAGGTGTCAACATTCCACAGGGGAGGTGGAAAGTGTTATAGGTATTGTCCCAAAAGTACAGGGAGGCTAGCAGGAAGGGTTGGCTATAACTGAATCCTAATTTTGACATACGAATAAGATTCAAGATGCCTATACTTTCCCATTCCTGGGATTTCTTATTTTCAACTTTCGAAAGCCAATCTTGGTATAGTTGATCTGATGAGGGACATGAACGAAAGGGCTTAAAGTTCCCAATGATATAGTCCATATTAAAAACGTCCCTCATGGGCTTTGACGTTTCCGTTTCACAGGTTTTTTCTTTTAGGGTTTTTTAAAGCCTAACAACCGATTCATCTTCCTTAAATTTCAGAGGGATAGATTTATTGACAATGGGTTTGGTTTCGGAATAAGCGGGAAAAAAATCCCTTTGTCTTTTCCAGACGTTCTGTAGAAATTAAGGGACCCATAACCCCTAGGGTTTTATCAAGAACGGTAGTGGGAATGATTACTTGGGAAGCGTAGATAGCTTTCTGTTCTTGAGTGAGTTTTGGAGTTGTTATGAACTCCTGATTATCAAAATTGATGATCTTGCTTACTGGTCTGAGACTGGAAGAAGGAACTTGCTTGGATTTTCCAGACTTCTTGGATGAAGGAGATGACGTTGAAGGAGAAGACATTGTGGAGATTAAAAGTTTTTTCTGAAAGTAAGAAATCTGGGTTGTTTGAAGATTAAGAGAGTTTGGAAAAGTTTGGACTTTAGAAGATGAAGTGCTTTTATAGCATTCCTCAACGGTTTAAAAGTTTTTGACCTTTGGAAAAAGGTGGAATACGTGTAACTTCCTCATTGGAAGGAAAGGGAAAAGGTGGATTTTTAAAAGTTCCTAGGGAAGTGATGTTTTTGCTGCTAATTATTAGCTATAACTACTATGATTGCACGTCTAGGTATGGTGATTGGACATTTTGCAGAAAGTTGGACACTTATTATGACATCGTGTGCAATGTAGTCATCATGAGTTTTGATGTTTTCGAAATTGCATGAGTAATTCAAAAACAAGTATTTCTTTATATCTATCGAAATACATGTTCTTGAGGGGCAATTTGTTAGCTGGCAATTTCGAATAAAGAGGTTATTTGGATATCAAAGGGATATTTCGAATAAACGTATAAAGAGGTTGGTATCAGTGATGAATATTGGTTAAAAATATAGAACCATTGTTCTAAAAGGCTCTTCGATTTCTAGTAATAAGTGATGGACTTCGATCTGGCATTTTTTAGTGTTTAGATGTAAAAAGTTCTTTTGTGCAATGTACAAGAATTGGAGCGGTCCAAACAGGTTATTTACAAATTCGAATCGAAAAGACAAAAAGTACTTCGCTGGCATAGGATTCGAATTTCGAATAAGGGCGCCATTCTTAGAAGACGCGTGGAAGCCAGTGAACGTGAGAAGCCTGCATGCTTCGAACGTGGCATGATTTTAGAGTAAGACCGTTAGGGTAGAAATACTATAAATAGGTGTTTTTATGTTAGAATTGGTGTGTTCATTCGTGTACTAAAAAATCTCAAAATACTCAAACTACCGTGACATAAGGGAAACGAGTTGGAAGACAAAATGTACGTACTGAACATCATGACTTTTTATAATTTAAATCCAAGTCTTTTTATATTCCTTTCGTTTTTACAGTACTCTTGTTCTTAGATTCCTTCGATTTTCTTTTAAGTTCTTGTTATACTTGCCTTTACATTTCCAGAAAAACTTGAACACTTTTATCTTTTCAGAAACTTCATTTTATTACTTTGTTCTTTCATTAAAACATTCTACGTTTCCAGAAACCTTTATGTTCTCAGAAACTCTTTGTCTTTACATTAAATTGTTAAATCTCAAGTTTAATTCGAAGTCCTTCTTTATATGCATTCAGTCAGTATATTTTCATAGATAATTTTAGAGAGATCTTTAAGAGCCTTATATTCCGCATCAACACACAATTTAAACTTATCAAATAATGGGTATGAATATAGAAATGAATTATGACACATGTGTCCTAGAATCAATCTAGTCGATCCTGCAAGTAACCAATAATAATCAATAAATTGGAAGACTACCGGTTGTTTACTAGAAATCACTGTAAACAATGTGTCATTAGCTTGGTATGTAAAGCTAAAATAACAAAGATCAAAAAATGTTTAAACAAATTTCAATGGAAGCTTGGAAATATATCACGTTTTCCTTATTTTTAAAAGTGTGAACACCCACGTCATCTCTGAAACATTAATGGAGATTGAACAACATTCAACAATCAACAACATTTAACCTTGCTTCAAACAACATACATGGAAGATCATATTACAAGTATATCACCTTTTCCATACACTTACACATATGTATATTCAACATTCAACAACATTCAATGCAAAGTGAATAAACTCTACGACAGCTATGAAATCGTGCGACATTCAACACATATAGAACATAATAAATGGGTTTTACAAAAAAAAATTGAACTACATTTAAAACAAAAGAAATGTTAAAATCTAACAACAACAAAGTGACAAACATATGTTATTTTCCCAACGACAGATTGAACAACTCTGGTGAGAGGAGTTTGCAATGGGTACATTGAAATGGAGATGGAAGAGGGTGGTTTTGTTTGAAGAATTAGGTAATTTGAATGGTGTTAAAGAGCATTCAGATTTAACGAGATTATATTGTTTTCTCACTCCAACTTTCAATGTGACTTTTTTACTATTCGATGCATCGAGGAGAGTGAAAACTTCATTGAGGACAGATAAAATTCAATGGTTCATTTTAAAATTTGAAAATGAGTTGGTCTTTCTATCTTCTGCATTTTGTATTTCACATGAAAAAAAGAAAATTCAATACAATTTGACACTTCAGCAAAATTAGTTCTAGGGCTTCTATAAATTAACAAAGGGTACATAGTCCAAATTTCCCTTGACATTAAGTTGAATTTAACTTGATTAAAGAGGGGTTTAGTGGTGATGTCCAGTGTATTAGATTTTAATAGATATATATTATATGTGAATTAACTTTGAAAAATTATTAGGTAAACACATACGCATTACACATAATCAATTACAATTTTTTATTAATTAAAAATAAAAATAAAGTTTTCTCTATCTTCCATTATGTATGTTTTCATACAAATATTTTTCATTAACTTTATTAGTTAATTACTCCCTTTGGTCCTTAATACTCTCAAGTCTTATTTATAAAAAATATATATATATATTTATTGAGTAACTAATATATTGAGTTTATATAATTTACAAATGTATTATTAATTTAATATATTTAAAAAGTTTTTTTTCTCTTATAAATAGGACCGGGATAGTATAAGAAACATTTTATTTTTTAGATTTATCGAAGAATCAATATATTTGAACTAATATGTAATCCGTAAACATTGATTCTACAACGAATCTAAAAAATAAATTTTTTTCATATTTTAAAGACTAAAGAGACTATTATATACAGATAAAATAAAAATAAAAATAAACTTTTATTATTATGAATTCAAGGAGTACTTGTAAACACAAGTTACACTTTGTTACAATCAACTGCCTTAAAAGAAACAGTATTTCGATGAAGGTCATAACCAACCAATAAATTCTGCTGAGCCAAGTTTCCTATGACGCCACTGCCATCTTGAGATGGTGCAAAAGCCAAACAAACAACCCCATCAGCAACTGGAATAAAAGTGCTAATAGAATCCAAAAAGACATTTGCACCCTTAAAATGTGCCGTAATTTTAGGAAACACATATTTATTTGAGTTATTAGAATAACAAAGGCTCAAAATTCCATTTGGATCCTTCACTCGCTTCAATTTAACCAATGCGGCCAGAGTTGATTCCACATTTTTATAAATATCGGACGGTAAAATTGTCAATGTTGTACCTGAATCAATTATGAAGTTCCCTTCCACAGGCGGTTTAGAAAATCCTACTCTTTTGTTTCCAACACTAAATGCATTCAGTGTTACGAAGTAAAAAATTGGAGGAGATTTTTTTACTAAAGTAGTTGACACAACCCCTCGACCAGAAACCACTGCAGCATCTCCAAAATTGAGTTTGCTTGTTGAGTTAGATGTTGATGGTCCAAGACAATACGAGAATTTTCCACCGATTGATGAACCTAATTGTGTTATAAGAGATATAGGTCCACCTCCAATGCCAACTATTCCGGAGTTTCTACCTTGAAAAGACATTGTATTTTTATGTCCACATCCTATCACGAAATTAGGAAATGAAATAGAAGAGCCAGAGGTGGAATCCAATGTAAGAGTCTCCACGGCAAGATCTCCTTCTGATACTGTTCCACCAACATAATCAATAGAATATTGACAAGAACTGTTTTTACTACAAGAATGAAAATCCACAGATTTACATTGCTTAGATGAACAAGGAAGGTTTTTATAACTTTTAGACTTTAAAGGATCAAAAATAGGAGTGGCTTGTTTGTAACATTGTCTACAAGGTTGACATTGAAGCCAAACAATATCACTACCTGTACCAACAATACCATATATATTAACTGGTGGAGTACCTAATGAATATGTCATAATATATTCACCGAAATCAGGGATAATAGTAGATCTGGGTATATTGGTGAGAGAATTTTTGTATGAAAGATGATTGATGGAACGACGAATAGCATTGGCAACACGTTGGTATTTGTTTTGTGTAGGTTGATAAAGTGGTGAATTTAAAGAATCGCGATGGATGAGTTCAATGCTAAAATGATTGTTTAGAGCGTGAGAAAAAGAAATGATGAAGTATGAAAGAGAAAGGAAAAGAAGAGTTTGAGAAAAATACCTACTCATTTTTACCATCACAAAGAAATATGAAAGGGTTTGTTTGATTTAAATTGTAAAATCTTGGTACCACTTGCATATTTCTTATGATCTATTTATAAGACTATTTCTGGTTACTTTACGACCAATATTCACGTTATAATAGTCAAATTTTGCACACAAAAGTTAGAGTTTTTTCTTGAATATTAATGATTCAAAGATATGAAAAGTTGTTTTAGAAAATTTAATTATAGAGAATTAAATATCTAATACTATTAAATTATGTTATAATATATTATAGAGAAAAAAATTTGTGAACATGGAAACTTACATGTGGCTTTTTCATATTTATACAAACTAAATTGTTGAACCGTCGTACGTACGAGATTGATTTGAATCTTTACCTCAAATATTATTTTAAATAAATAAATATATTTTAATAAATATAGTTATATATAATAGTCATAATAGTAATAATAAATATTATGAACTTATACTATAATATTTTCCGTAAAATTTTATAAATCAATGAAGTTACAAGATGAAAATCAATATTAAAGTTTATGTAATGGTGAGATTAAAAGATATTTTTAAATTTTAATAAATGATTTTGTTTCATATTAATGATACGTAATTTAATAAATATCATAATTTAATTTTAATATTTCTTTTTTATATCTGATGGTTCTTATTAATTCTCACGTTCATATATAATTTACTCATTCTCATATGATATGTCATAAAGAACTTAGTTGTTAATTACTATTGAATCGAAAATAAATATTTATCTAAATTACATAAAAGTATATTACTTTACATTTAATTATCTGTTTAGAATATGAATAAAAAAAATTTAATGTAACAAACAAAAAATTAAAGAAAATATAAGTATGGTAATAAACAAAGGCTAGTCAATAATAAAGAAAAATGAGGAAGTTTTTTAGTTAATAATATTTTCAAATAATATAATCCTTAGTCAATTTCTTCAAAAACAAACCTTATATATTTTATTTAATGAAATAAAAAATATTTAAAGAGTTCAAGTATTTATTTTTAAATTAGAATCCAATATATTTTTTAATTAATTTTTAATTTTATACTATAAAATATTTTAAAGTAAAAGGTATTTTAATCCAAAAATATAAGTATGTTCAATACAGTCAACTTAAAAAGTGAAAAACTTAAATAAAGTATAATATAATTTAATTTAAATATATTCAATGCTATAAATTAATTATAGTAATAGTAAAAATTATTAAAAATATATCATTCTTCTTATACCACTTATTTTTCACTTGACAAACATCTAAATCTCTGATAATATCTAATTGGTACATACAAAAAATACATAAATATTAATATAATTTTTTCCAATACAATATGATAAATATTAAAAAATGAATTAAAAATTTAAAATGAATATAATTTAAAGAATTTCAATACTATGAATTTATTAGGATAATACAATTTTTAATAAATTAATTTATACCATATCAATATTAATTTTATTTAAATTAATAATAAACTCAATCACATCTTATTAAAAAACATATAATATTTTTTATTATAAATACAATCTTAGTTAACAAAAAGAAGAAGAAAATTAGAATACTGGAAGGGTGACTCGTATCCCACTATATTAAAAAATGAAAGAAAAAATAAAATAAAACACAAAAATAAAACAAAACAAATAAAAGCTGAACATATCAATTATAAATGAAAAACTAAATCACGGAGATCAAATGATTATTGAAAAATCTTTCTGAAGAAAATGCCGCAGTATGTTTCATCATATAAAATTTTGTAACATATGTTATTGGTTTGATAGGATATCCATTTCATTCATTATTTGTATATATCTTTTTTATCTTGGTTCACATGAAAAATAACCACACATTAATAAATAATAGAAAATGAAAAAGGAAGATATAAAAACAAACTAACAAAATTTTTATCAAAAAGGAAGATAGAAAAAATAAGATTAAATTACAGTTTATGCCCCTATTTTGTTTGATTCACGAAATTAGTCATTTTATTTTAAATTTAAACAGTTTGGTCCATATATTTTAAATTCAAACAGTTTTAGTCTTTCTTGTATGTTTTTTCTTAAAAACTTAATGCGATTTTTTGTTATTTAACTTATATTTTTATCTACAAAGTTTAATAATAATTTTATATACGATAATTTGTGATATTTTACAAGTAATTTGTCATTTAAAAAGTGAAAATATCATTAATTTTAAGTGTTAAAGTATGAGAGAGGGACCAAAACTGTTTAAATTTAACATAGGAAGACCAAAAAATTTTAAATTTTAAATAGAGGAACCAATTTTGTGAATCATGAAAAATAAGGGAATCAAAACTGTAATTAAGCCAAAAAATAACTAACAAAAATAATCACAAATTATATATTGTAAATCCTATTCTTTAATTATATGCATTAAATTATTTATTGTATTAATATAGATTTTAATTAATAATTTAAATTAATATTTTATTATTTATTATTATTATTATTCTATCCATAATTATTCTACATATAAACATGTGATATATTGAGTTATCATCATTGTCTAGAATAGGGATGTCAATGGGGCGGGGCGGGGCCGGGGGGACACTTCCCCATCTTTTTCCCCGCCATCAAATTCATTCCCCGTCCCCGTCCCCGATCTCCGTCACGGGGGAATTTCTATCCCCATCCCCGTTCCCCGCGGATCCCCGTTCTCCGCGGGGATCCCCATAGATCCTACATTTATTCATTAATATTTTATTTTTTTAAAATGTTTATATTTTCTATAAAAATAAAAAGCACAAAGAATTCACATATTTATTATGTTATTAAAAAATACTAGTATTTGACATTTATTATTTTTTATTAAAAATACTAATGGAACACAAAATAATAATATTTTTTTTATAAATTTCTATAAAATGCTATAAAATTCAACAAAATGAACTATAATACTTTTTAAAGTAACAATATGCCTAAACAACTAAAAAAGTCCAACAACATAATTATGCTTAAAAAACTATACTTCATCAAAACTAATAAGGGATAATTTTTTGAGTAATTTTTATCAAAACTATACTTCATCAAAAACTATACTTCATCAAAAACTATACTTCATCAAAACTAATAATGAACTATGAGTAATTTTTTGATTATTTTATATTTTTTTAATATGCAAATGATTTGATAACTCTAAAATTTCTAAACAATTTAATTTAAATTTAATCAAAATAATCAACTTTTCCTATAAGCAATTACATGAACAGGTTTATGAGAATCAAGGAGAAACAATCTACTTTTTTCTATAAACAATATAAACAGATTTATGAGAATCAAAAGAAATAATCTATTTTTCCTATAAATAATTACATGAACAAATTTATGAAAATCAAACCTTATTGATGAAATTGTAAGAGCTGTGAATAATGGAAGCACACCAAATAGAGAAGATGGAATTGGAAGAGGAAGATGAATGGAGATTTGACTGGAGAAGAAAAAAAGGAGTCTAACGTGTGAGACTCTAAATGTCTGGCAGAAGAAAATGAAACGCTTCAACTTTTTAGGTCTAATATTTACATTTCTCTCTTAATAAATACATGAATATTTATTTATTTATTTTTATAAATAAACATAAAGGAAATGACTAAAAAACCTAATCTAAAATATATATATTAAATTAACTATATTAAAATAATAGGCGGGGCGGGGGGTGTATTCCCCGTCCCCGTCCCCGAAATGCTCTCGGAGAAATTTTTCTCCCCATCCCCGCCCCCACGGGGGAAAATTCCCCATCTTTGGAGCCCCGAACGGGGCGTTCCCCACGGGGATCCCCATTAACAGGTCCAAACTGACATCCCTAGTCTAGAAACAACTTTTATTATAATTAGTTATTAAAATAATTTTTATATTTGTGATTTGTATTTATTATTTATAAAAATTAAGTAATACAAAATTTATATAAAAAGTAGTAAATAATATTATTCTTACTTGATTTCTTTCATTTGCAATTTTTGCTGAATAGTAATTATTAATGTATTTATTTACTTTTTAAAATTTTTATCTTATCATAATTATCTAATCATATTGTATTAGTTAAAATTTTAATAATTATTAAAATAAAATTTATTAAATATTTTTTACTTTTTGAATTAAAATAGACAGAAAGAAGAGTTTTCTGAGTTTTATTTTTTAAATTTATAATTAGAAATGGAATAGGATTATTAATAGTATTATCATCATTATTATATATCATATAACTCATATATTATATTAATTTTAAGATAATATAAGTATATCAATTTTCTCAAAAACTTAACTTGAATTTTTTTATAATTTTTTAATTAAAATAAAAAGAATGAAGTTTTTTATTAGTTTTATGTTTTAGATTTATATTTGGAATTGGAATTGGAATATTAATAGTATTATCATCATTACTATATATCATAAATCTCATATATTATATTAATTTTAAGATATTATAATTATTTCAATTTTATTAAAAAATTTAATTTGGAAAAATAATAAAATAATTTTTTATTTGTGACTTGTTTTTATTATTTAAAAAACTAATTAATTCAAAATTTAAATAAAAATTATAATTTTAATATTAAATAGAATAACTAACAGAGAATAAATAAAAAAATAATTAAAAAAAATAATTAAAAGATAATTAAGATTATAAGATATAATATTAGGTATTAAATATAGGCTAAATTACACTTTTGGTCCCCTATTTTAGTGTTTTCACGATTTTCGTCCTCCTATTTTGTTTTTAAACACTTTTGGTCTCCCATCCTTACTTTGGCTGCAAAAAAACGCTGATATGTCATTTTTTAAAATACGTGGCATATAATAAAATCTCAGTTGTGTGTTATACAATTACAAGGAAGAAAAAACATGTATTTTAAAAAGTAAAACATAGTCGTGTTTTGTAGCCAAAATGAGAATGAGGACCAAAAGTGTTTAAAAATAAAATAGAGGGACTAAAATCGTGAAAATACTAAAATAAGGGAGCCGAAAATATAATTTAGCCTTAAATATAATAGTGTTAATTAAAAAATTGTATTATTATTATTATTATTATTATTAATTATTATAATTTGATAAGTAAATATTTTTTAATAAAAAATTTAGGAAATATGATATAATAGTTTTAATTAAATATATTATTATTATTATTTATAATTGTGGTAGTTGGATATTATATTATTATTTTTGTTATTATTATTATTTTGTAAAAATTATTATTAGTTAGGTATTATATTATTATTATTTTATTAATAGTGGTGGTTTAATATTATATTATTATTATTATTAGGGTTAAATAAGTTTTTGGTCCCTCTAAAATTTCCAAATTTCAGTTTTAGTCCCTCAAATATTTTCCTTCCAATTTTGGTCCCTTCAATATTTTCCGTCTGAGGAATTGGTCCTCCACGTTAAAAACCATTAACGGATGCTGAGCTGGCATGACAGGTGGGTAAATATTATTGTTCCATTTTTAAATGACATGATATTAGGTGGCATAAATAATTTTGTACCCATGAGTAAATTTTATTGTTTCAATCCCTTTCTACTCGTTAACCCTAATTCCATCCCCTTTCTTCATTCATTCTCTCTCTGTTTTCCTAATTCGTGGTCGTTCACCCCTGTCGTGTCATTCTCTTCATTCACCATCTACTTCAGAGATAACGTTATGTCGTCTGCTTCAGTGAAATCTCGAATTGGGAGGCTTTGTCGATGTCATTATCGGATGGTATCGTATCAATGCAGGAATGGACCAAACAAGGGAAGGTTGTTTTGGAGATGTCCTAATTGGAGTAGTTCTGAAACCTGTAACCTCTTTATATGGGATGAAGATGTTGGTGAAAATTCTGGAAATGAAGATGGTGCCATTAGGAACTTAGAGTTGGATGACTTGGCATCTGTGGGTTATATGAAGTCCTTGTATGAAGATGAAAGGAAGAAGAAGAAGAAATTGAAGAACAAGTTGAAAAATGAGGAATTCCATGGAAAATTGAAGATGATGTTTCTTGCTGTGTCCATTTTGATAAATGTGTATTTTGTTTTCAATTATAAATTAGGACAATGCAGTTTGTTATGGTTGTAATTTGTTATGGTTGTAATGAAATGAAATATGTATTTGGCTTAATGTAATAAATTTCAAGTAATTTGCACTCTGTAATTTGTTATGGTTGTAATGAAATGAAATATGTAAAAGTGTATTTTAATGATGGAAACAGAAAAAGTTAGTTGAAAAACAAACTTATCAGTCGACACATAAATCGTATGAGTCGATACAAGACACAAATGTGTCGACCTAAGTGAGTTTGTGTCGATACATATAGCATAACGTATTGATTCCAGAGAGTAAACATGTGTATGAGTCGATGCATAAGTCGTATGTGTCGATACAAACAACTTATGTATTGATGCAAGAGGTTTTGTATCAATACATACTGTGTTAAGATGACTTCCAGAATGTTTGGAATGGCTATGAGTCGATGCATGCATTTTTGTATCGATACATACTGTTTGTTAAAATGATTTCTGTAAACTAACTTCAGTATGAGTCAATACATAATACGTATGAGTCGATACAAGATTGATATGAGTTGACACAAGAGCTTTTGTATCAATACAAAAACAGAAGTATGCAAGCAGACTTGATACAAGTCCATTCATGTATTGATACAAGTCATTTTACATCAATGCATACTGTAATGGAATGGTTTCTAGAAGGTTGAGTTGCGTATGCGACGATGCAAACTACTTATGTGTCGATACATGACACTTATGTATTGATACAAAGGATTATGCATCAATACATACTGCTATTTAAAATGATTCCAGAAAACTAATTAAAACATGAGTCGATGCATGACACGGATGAGTCGATGCATGTGAGTTATGTATTGATACTAGCACTTATGTATTGATGCAGGATCAAATATCCAGAGCCTCCATTCTTACATGAGTCTATGCAAAACACGTATGCATCGATGCATACAGTGTAAAATTTTATTTTCCAGAAATAAGAATTGGTTTGCATCGACACAAATGATTTTGTATTGATGCAAGCAACAAACAGAACTGAATCCCAATTTTTAATATATATATATATATATATATATGTGTGTGTGTATATATATATATGTTTGTGTGTGTGTGTGTGTGTCGATGCAAAACTTTATGAGTCGACTCATATTGATGCACTGATTTTTGTATTAACTCGAAAGGTTATGCATTGATGCATGCCTTCTTGTATTGACTCAAAAACTCAAAAGGTTATATATTGATGCATGCAATCATGTCAAGGCAAGCACACATGTATATTGACACAATTAGACAATCAAGCATATATATTTGTCATCATTCAAAACAATACTGCTCACAGTATGAATGTTGTAAAAAGCTTTGTCTTCCCACAAAACTTGCAAAACAGAATAAAATTCATAATATTACATTAATTAGATTCTTAGTACATAGTACAGAGTACAAAGTAATTAGATTCATAGATTCATTGGTTCATACATAACAAAACATAGTACAGAGAACATAAAATTTGTTTGAGTCTTCATTGAGTCATGCTCTTCTTGATGTCACTGCATTTTTTCTTCCCACAAGCACTGCCAATAGTTGTTTCTTGTTCAGGAATTATAACTGGATCATCTAGATCCCTTCCAGGCCCCTTTACATCCTTTGTTTTCAGTGTCTTAATTCCGTCACTCTTTCTACTTGGAGATGCAACAATCTTCTTCTTTTTCTTTGGTGATATCATCATTTTCACCTGTTATGAACACAAAGATATTTGCAGAATTGTTTGACAGCATACCAAAAAAGCATATATCAGTACAACAGAGAAACTTACAGGGTCACTCATGGCTGGGTTGTTGGCTGGAGTAGATACTTGTTTGACAGTGACTTGTTTGACAGTGGATTTAGGAGTCTTTGGACATTTACCTATAAAGGTTTTGGGACCAGACTTAGTTTTTTTTGCAGGACTAGGACCAGGACTCTCTTCAATGTTTAATGGTACAATATCTAGTATTTCATCATCATTCAACAAAGCTTCCAACTCATCAGGATCTATACCACAATACATCCTCATTGCCTCAGCTGAACTAACAGAATTCTGTGACATGTAAATTGACCAAAGCATGCTATATTGCTTGGTTGAGTCTCCTTCAACAACCCTTCTAGCTAGCTGCCTTGCTTTGAATGCCCTAAATCCAGTAATTTCTATAGCAAACCTTAACCTGACATCTGCTACAACTTCATTCAGTTTCATACTTGAATTGTTCTTCAACTTGTCAACAATAACTTTAGAAACCCAATCAGCATTTGCATTGAATTGTGCTTGAACTGTGCTAGTACCATCTGCTTGAACTGTGCTAGTACCATCTGCTTGAATTGTGCCAGTACCATCTCCTTGAACTGAACCATTACCATCTACTTGACCCTCACCAATAGCATCATCAAAATTGTGCATCCTTTCCTCTTCACTATCATCAAAGTGTATACCATCCAAAGAGTCTTCTAATGATTGACTACCCTCACCCTCTTCACTTTCCTCAACATTAACATGGCCTTTTTCTTTCTCTTTTAACCTCTCCATATAAGTCTTTCCACCACTACATGAATTTGCCTCTGTATATATCTCAACATCACACTTAGTCTCCTCAGCACACATAGCTAACAAACTTGCATCCTCATCATTAACAAGTGGTTTTAGATCATTTTCAAGTGACCCATGTTCAGACTTCCACCACATCTTCACCTCTTCACGATTAAAAGACGAATCTATACCCTTGATTATGTCACATGCTTCAAAGTAAGACCAGAAATCAAGATCTTGACCACACACTGCATAAACACCCCCCCTTCGTATCTCAAGCCTTCTTCCTTTACAAATGACCCTTTTGTATGAAAAACAACCTCAAATAACCCCATTTCCTACAAAATTCATGAAACATAAGGGTATATCAGACATTACCATAGATTCTGGGACCACATACATACAAACAATCCAAAACTCACAGCCATTAAACTATACATAGTGGGACTTACCTAATTGTCGTTCTTGGGACCGAAACAAGGGGCTCCAACTTCGTCAATGCTGGTATGGTCCAGTAGCTTTGGCTTTTCAGAAACAGAGCACGTTTAATTTAGAAGGGACCACAAGAATGGAATGTAGAAAGGAAAGGAATTAGGGTTCAACGAGAGAGACATTGGGTTTAATTTAGGTTAAACAATTGGGTTTATGCCAGCTCAACATAAAATTGAGTTTTAAATTAAAATGGAACAATAATATTTACCCACTTGTCATGCCAACTCAGCATCCATTAATGGTTTTTAACGTGGGGGACCAATTCCTCAGACGAAAAATATTAAAGAGACCAAAACTGGAAGAAAAATATTTGAGGGACTAAAACCGAAATTTGGAAATTTTAGAGGGACCAAAAACTGATTTAACCCTTATTATTATTATTATTATTATTATTATTATTATTTATTTTAATATAGAGTTTATATAATTAGGGTTTGTACTTAGAATTCTTATCAACTCACATGTGGCTAGGATAGTTATCATGACTTATTTGGATTTATATTACGTAGATTCTACAGGATTAACTTTTTTTTAGGTCAAAATAAACTTTTTATTTTAATTTTAAATGAAACTAAAAAAAATACAAAGTACTTTAAAAAATTTATATTTAAAAAGTAATTGAACCAATAAATGTGGTCATATGTTATTAATATATTATATACTCAAAGGAATTTAATAAAAATAATTACAAACTAAAAGTTCATTCAATACAATGAAAAAATATAGAATAAGGAGGACATAAAAGTGATCCAAAATATAAAATAAAATAAATAAAAATTGCAACAAATTTCGTCAATTTTCTTAAGAAATATTATATAATTGAAATCTCGATCTTTTTGATGATTTTTTATTTCTTTGCCTTAAAAATCACATGTAGAAAATATTTTTCATATATGATAGAAGGATTATGCAAATATTTAATGGGTACGGCATGAGGGAAAATATGATAACATGAGTTTTATTGTATTCACTATTGTGAGACTGCTAAGGTTATGTGGGAAAACATACAAGTTACATGTGAGAGAATTAATGATGTCAAACAAGCTAGAATTAATACACTTAATCAAGAATTTGAACTCTTTCGGATGAAGCATGGTGAAATCATTTCTCAAATGTAAAAGCGGTTCTCGCGTCTTAATAATCGTTTAAACTTGCTAGGTGATCCTATTTACAACGTTATTACTACTAAAAAGGTTTTGAGATTTCTTACAATTAGCAACCAAATGTTACAACAACCAAGGAAGCCAACAATCTTGCAACACTTGATCTCATTATTTTGTTTGAAAAATTGGAAGAACACGAGCAAGAACTCACTTATTTGGATAAATATGAAAAGAAGCTTAGTAAAAAGAAGAAAATTGAGAAAGGCACCGATAAAGAGGAAGAAACAAAGTCTAAAGCTCTTAGATCTTCAAATTCAAGATCCTCAAAATATAAGCACACTAATGATAATGATTCTTGTGATGGATAACATTCATATGATGAACAAATAAGATTATTTGTAAGGAAATACAATCAATACATTCAAAAAAATGGTGTCAAAAATTCTGACAAAAATCTTGTGAAATTTAAAAGACAATCTACATCCTTTAAAGATGAAGACAACAAAAATGATAAAATAAGAGATATGTGCTGTGAATGTGGAAAAAAGCTATGTCATTTTACATGACATTTTTCATCCTCAAAAGGATTATGTAAATATTTAATGGGTATGGCATTTTCTTTCTCACGAGATTGAAAGGAAATTTCTTCCTCAAAGATGATAGTTACCCTTCTGATTTTATTTTATATTTTATTTAAAATTAAAAAAATGTCATTTTAACAAGTGTCTTAATTAAGTATTTACCAACTGTTAGCTGGCAATTTCGAATAGATAATAATTGGAGTATCAAACCAATATTTCGAATGAGCATAGAAAAAGAGGTTAATATCAATAATGAATATTGGTGAGAAATATAAAGCCTTTATTCTAAAGGAAGCTTTTCGATTTCCAGCAACAGATAATGGGTTCGATTTTGAGATCTTAGCGTTTAAAATATAAAAGAAGCTCTTTGGACGAAGGTGTCAGTATTGGAAATGGTCCAAGCAGAAGATTAATTGAATTGAAGAAGACTGGCATAGAATTCGAATTTCAAATGATACAGGATTCGAATTTCAAAATAAGAGCACCATTCTTAGAAGACGCGTGGAAGTCAGTAAACATGGGAAGCCTGCATGTTTCGAACGTGACGTGATTTTAAGATAGGACCGTTAGGGTTAAGACACTACAAATAGGTGTTTTTATGTTAGATTTTGTGTGTTCATTTCGTGTACTAAAAATCTCAAACACTCAAAATACCGTAATTGAAGGGAAACGAGTCAAGAAGACAAAATGTATGTACTGAACATCATGATCCTTTACAATTCAAATACAAGTCCTTTTATATTTCTTTTACTTTTACAGCACTTGTGCCTTTAAATCTTCGACTCTTTTCTGTTATTGTTTTACTTGTCTTTAAACACCTTTCAATACATTTATTCCCCAGAAACCCCACTTTTATTTTATCTTTTTATCAAACACTTTACATTTCAGAAACTCTTTATCTGCATTTGAATCCAAGTTTAATTCGAAGCACATTTCCTTTGTATATTTAGTCAGGATATTTTATACATTTGGTCAAGATATTTACATAAACAATCTTAGAGAAACCACTTAAGAATCTTATAATCTGCAATATAAAGTTTGTGCAAATAATGGGTTTGAACATGGAAATCAATTATGATACATGTGTCCTAGGATCAATCTAGTCGATCCTGCAAGTAACCAATAATAATCAAGAATTGAAGACTAGCGGTTGTTTACTAGAAATCATCAGAACAAATTGGCACGCCTGGGACAGTGTCATAATAGAAACTTTTATCAAACCGTCAAAATTGTAGATTTTCGAGTTTCGTGCTTTGGTATATGAACCTTCGAAGTGGCAAAATAAAAAACAATAATCCACATATACCCAGAAGACAACGTACCAAAACAATGGTTAACACAACTAACCAAGATAGGGGACAAAATCCCCTACAGGGGGCTGCAACAATCGTTTCAAATTCGATTGATGCCTCCAATACTATCCCTGTTGGTAGTTCGAATACGGTCCCAATTAGTACATTAGAAATACCATCTAATATGTCATCAGTGCAAACTGTGCCACACATGGGGAATCAATTGTATTCGACCCCTACTAGTCCCCCAGGTTTCGAACCTTTGAGGCCCAGAAATCCTCCATATGGAATGCCAACTTCGTTTATGGTAGGGTTACATAATGCATCCACTTCGTCCCCAATCCAAGGGTCTGGTTCAGGAATGAACCATTTGGGTGCAAACTCCCAAAATTTAGGAAACTATACCCAATTGCCTACCCTTACAACTAACAATCAGGCAGCACTTAGGCAACAGATGGATGATAGTAACCATGATATGGCAGGAGTCCTAGCCCGTGAAATGAATGTTATTTTTGGTCCCTTAATCCAGAACATAAATAGAACAAACCAAGAAAATGCAGCCCAGATGACTAGAATAGCAGATTTCTTTGGTACTCCGATGCCGCAAGACGAGATGTAACCCTGGTAATTCGAAACGAAGAACCCACAATCGAACAGATTCGGCCCCCTATACGAGTGGTCGAAGAGAGAAACGTAGGGGCAAGAGTAAGGCAACAAGAAGTTCAGGAAGGTCAGAATGAACAGCCTAGACCAATAATGGTAGTTAACAGGGACCAAAATGCAGACGAAATTGTTCAGAGGATTAGAAATGACAAGTTAGTGGCAGAAAATAATCTAACCACCATGATAGAAAGAATAATGGCCCAGAATGGTCTAAATTCAGGATTTAGGAGGCCAAATTACACATCTCCTATTGTGGACTACATTCTGCAAACAGAGTTACCCAGGGGCTTTAAAGTCCCTAAATTCACGAAATTTGCTGGTGACACGAGTGAATCAACAGTAGAGCACATAGCAAGATATTTAACTGAAGCAGGTGATATATCAAATAATGAGAATCTTAGGATAAAATATTTCCCAAGTTCTCTAACAAAGAACGCTTTTACCTGGTTCACTACCCTACCCCCTGGATCTGTGGACACATAGCCTTATTTAGAAAGGCTTTTACATGAACAATTTTACATGGGTCAATCTAAAATTAGTCTGAAGGAATTAGCAAGCATTAAGAGAAAATTCACGGAACCAATAGATGATTATCTAAATAGGTTTTGATTGTTAAAATCTAGATGTTTCACAGTAGTTCCTGAACACGAATTGGTCAAAATGGCTGCGGGGGGCCTAGGTTATTCTATTCGAAAGAAATTGGATACACAGTATCTTAGAGATATGGCCCAACTAGCAGATAGAGTTCGACAGGTCGAAAGATTAAAAGCTGAAAAGGCTAGGGCTAGTAAAAATCATAAGAAAGAATAGCCTACATAGAGGCAGAAGGGGAAAACATAGATGATTCTCAAGATCCCTATGATTTCAATCAGTTCGAAATAGATCTTGCGGAATTAAAAGAAGCACCCCCTTATGCTTGCAAAGTTCTGCTTCCTTCTAGTGGAAAGGACCCTGTCGAAAGTGAGAGGAATGATAAATTCCCTAAGAAAATATATACTTTCGATATAACTAAATATGATGAAATCTTTGATCTGCTTGTTAAAGATGGCCAGTTAATAGTTCCTCCTAACCTTAAGATTCCTCCACTGGAACAAAGGAAGAAGAGGGGCTTTTGTAAATATCACAACTTTTTAGGCCATAAAACCTCACAATGTTTTCAGGATCCGATATGAATGCAATCAAAGATGGCGGTGAAGTTCTCAGATAAGGGGAAGAATCCAATGAAAGTTGATACGGATCCGTTACTGATGGCGGAGACCAATTATGCTGAACCCCTGGACATCAACGTAGTGGAAGTTGCTGAGAGCAAGGTTTAATCGAAAGTGGAATTCGAAGAGGATGGGGACTTCGTCTTGGTTAAAAGCAAAGAGACGCATCGATGGCCTCCCAAAAGTTCTCAAAGCGGTTACTAGGGAAGCAATGCAGCCGATGAAGTTTAACTGAGGCTACTGAGGGTCTTAGGATGAAGTTCGAAGAAGTCAAGATTTCTGATGGTCAAATGCTGGGAGTAAATATGGTAGATTTCGAACGGCCCCACGCTGAAATGGAAGAAGTGGAGCATTGTTTGGAGAAAGAAAGAGAGCAAAGAAGGAAAACCTACCTAGGAAGGAGCGAGGAATACCTTTTCCATCACAAGAAGAACCAGACAAGTTGTTGTGCCTAAGGTGCATTATCGCACCCAATTGTCCGAGTTTGAAAGGGCCCAGCGTGAGCGAATAGGGGTCAACTGGAGGCAAGACAACCAACTATACAGAGTTTATCCCAAGGCTGATGAGAGTCTGATCGAGTTTTTGGTTCGTTGCCACAAGATTGGAACAGAATGTTTGATTTGTCCCAGATGCACAGCAGTGTATGATAGAGAGATGGTTGAAGCGTTCGAAAGAGTTCCATTCGCATCAGGCTGGGGGCATCAAGGTAGAATGCCTTCAAATCATGCTAACACTGCCAGAACCATGCTAAGGAGGCCAGACAACCCTTATCCCAGGGGAGCAAAGAGAGTGTCTTTTAAATTACCTGCAGAGATCCCCACTGACAGATGGCTGCAGGTGAAGGCTGATAAGGGAAAGGGTAAATGGCGAAACTATGAACAAGGAGGAAGGACTGTGATGGCCTACAGGAAACAATTCAATTCGAACAGGAGGGAGGAAATTAGATTGGAGAATTACAAAGGAAAAAAACCCAATGTCTCGCTCTCAATGGCGCAGACAATAAACAAGAAAAAGGGATTCGAAGCCTATGGAAATTGGAGAGTCTAGTACTAACAACCCAACATCAGTGACCCAGCTTGGGGGCAAACCCCCAGTGTCCAGAAAGCTATTTTCACCAAAGAAGGACACTGAAGAAAATAAGACACAGAAGGAGGCTGCAAACGAAGAAGACTTAATGACTGATGACTTCGAATTGGAAGGGGAGTCTTTCTTTAATGCTAACTGTAATGTAGTGTCAGTGCTGCCTTGTGAGTACAATCAGGATACAGAGGTTTATGCTGGAGAAGAAACTGATGAGGATGAAATGGCCAGACACATGCCAGTGTGTTATTATGTGATGAACAATGGGGCAATCGAAGAGCAAAATGCGTTCTTCGAAAAGCCAGACGAAGGAATGAAAAATCACCTGAAGCCTTTATTCATTAGGGCTAAGGTAGAACAACATGGGGTGAACAAAGTGCTAGTTGATGGTGGGGCTGCTGTTAATTTGATGCCCAGATTCATGCTAAAAAGGATAGGCATGCAAGATTCAGACGTTCGACCTCACAACATGGTGCTTTTGAATTATGAAGGCAAGGTTGGTAAGACTTTGGGAGTAGTACAGGTTAACCTAACAGTTGGTTCCCTCACAAGACCAACAATGTTCATGGTCATAGCTGCGAAGGCCAACTACAATTTGTTACTTGGCAGGGAATGGATACATGGAATTGGAGCGGTACCTTCTTCGATGCATCAAAGATTGGTTTTGTGGAGAGATGATGGAATCGTCGAAAATATAGTAGCAGACCAAAGTTATTATATGACAGAGATCAATAATGTGGATAAAAGGAACTTCGAGGAATATTTCGAGCCCAACGAGAACGCTTACTATTCTTTAACTCTTCATCCCACCTGAGGAAGTTGAGGAAGATGGAGAAACTTCGACAATGCGGCCAACTGGCTGGGGAAGCGAAGGTTGTTATGATTGAATCAAATTACTATCAAAAGATTTCGGCCTATCTGGCTGAGAACAAACGAAAGACAGCTCTTGAAGCCGAAATACAGAACATGGTTGTCGAAGCCATAGACAAAAAAGAAAAAACAAAAAGAGAAATAGCAAATCTTGAGGGAAACAACTCACCCCCACCCTGTGATGGACAAACTTCTGCACCAATGGATCAACGGTTAGATGCTATCTATGATCAAGAGCCCCTGGGGTTCGAAAAGGATCCATAATCAAAAAATGCTAAAATGTTGGCACAAGACCCATTAAAGGAGGTTGATATTGGGGATGGAGTCGAAAAAAGAGTTACGTACATCAGTGCGAAACTTAGTCCCAGTCTGAAAGGCAAGGTGATCGAAATGCTTAAACGAAACAGAGATTGCTTCGCCTGGGACTACGACGAAGTACCTGGTTTAAAAAGGGAACTGGTGGAACATAGGCTTCCAATCAAGGATGGCAAGAAGCCCATCAAACAGATGCCTAGGCGATTCGCACCAGCAATCCTTTCAAAAATTAAGGTAGAGGTAGAAAGACTCCTTCGATGCAAGTTTATCAGGACCACAAGGTACGTCGAATGGCTTGCTAATATTGTACCTGTTATTAAGAAAAATGGTTCTTTACGCATTTGCATAGATTTTAGGGATTTAAATACTGCAACCCTAAAGGATGAATATTCCATGCCTATAGCAGAGATGTTGATTGATTCTGCGGGTTTCGAATACCTGAGTATGTTAGATGGATACTCTGGGTATAACCAAATCTTTATTGCTGAAGATGATGTTCCCAAAACTGCGTTTCGATGTCCAGGTGCCTTAGGCACTTATGAGTGGGTAGTTATGCCCTTTGGAATAAAAAATGCTGGGGCAACATATCAAAGGGCAATGAACACTATTTTTCATGATTTCATTGAAACATTTATGCAGATTTATATAGATGACATAGTAGTCAAATCTGTTTTTGATGAGGATCATTTAAACCACCTTGGCCAATCATTCGAAAGAATGAGAAAACATGGCTTGAAAATGAATCCTCTTAATTGTGCTTTCTTTGTGCAGGCTGGGGATTTCCTAGGCTTTGTGGTCCACAAGAAGGGGATCGAAATTAAATTGAACAAAATGAAGGCCATTATGGAGACCAAGCCTCCATCCACAAAGAAGGAGTTGCAATCTCTATTGGGTAAAATCAACTTTTTGAGGAGATTCATATCCAATTTGAGTGGGCGCACTCAGGCTTTCTCTCTACTCCTCCATATCAATCAAGGGAATTTCGAATGGACGATACAGCATCAGGAGACATTCGAGAAAATCAAGGCCTATTTGATGCATCCTCCTATACTAGCACCACCTTCTAAAGATAAGCCAATGAGACTGTATATCTCTGTCTCCAATGTAACTATAGGTAGTATGCTGGCCCAGGAAAATGATGATGGCGTCGAAAGATCCATCTACTATATTAGTAGGGTCCTAAATAAAGCAGAGATTAGATATAGTAGTATAGAAAAACTATGTCTCTGTCTGTATTTCTCTTGTACAAAACTCAAATATTATATTAAACCGGTTGATGTTTATGTTTCGTCTCACTTTGATGTTATTAAATATATGCTGTCGAAACCAATCATGCACAGCAGGATTGGTAAATGGGCTTTAACGCTCACTGAGTATAATTTGGCCTTCAAGCCTTTACAGGCTATGAAAGGACAAGTTGTTTCAGATTTCATAGTTGATCACTCTGTGAGTGAAGACTTCACATTAGATTATGTTGAGATCCAGCCATGGAAATTATCCTTTGATGGATCAACACATAAAAACGGAAGTGGGGTTGGAGTGCTTATCATTTCTCCTGAAGGAATTCCAACAAAATTCAAGTACAAGTTGGAAGGCCCTCCCTGTTCGAACAATGAAGCTGAGTATGAAGCATTGATTGTTGGACTTGAAGCTTTGTTGGAATTGGGGGCAACTAGAGTCGAAATTAGAGGAGACTCAGAGTTGGTCATTAAACAAATAACCAAAGAATACAAGTGTATCAAAGAAAATTTGATCATGTACTTTGTTATTGCCAACAAATTACTCAAGAAATTTGAATATGTGGATATAAAACATATTCCCAGAATTGATAATCAGGAAGCAAATGACTTGGCTCAAATAGCCTCAGGATACAAGATATCCAAAGAAAACTCCAATACCTCATAGAGACAAGAGGTAGAATAATGACTACTAAATTATCACCATTGGACTTAGAAAATTCGAAACTTGGTTATGCGAGTCAGAAAGAATTCGAAGTGTTAAGTTTAGATGCTATGGCAGATACAGATTGGCGAAGCCCCATAATAAATTACTTGAAAGAACCTTCAGTAACTACAGAGAAAAAGATCAAATACAGAGCATTGTCTTATGTGCTAATAGGAAATGAACTGTTTAAGAAAACCCCAGAGGGAATCTTACTCAAGTGTTTAGGGGAGAACGAAGCATATTTAGCTTTGTCTAGTGTGCACAGTGGGGCATGTGGGGCACATCAAGCAGGCCACAATATGAAGTGGTTGTTGTTTCGATATGGAATGTATTGGCCCACTATGCTCAAAGATTGCATAGAATTTGCTAAAGGTTGCGAAGAATGTCAAATTTATGCAGGCATTCAACATGCTCCTGCAAGCGAATTACATTCAATTATTAAGCCTTGGCCTTTTAGAGGATGGACATTAGATCTAATTGGTGAAATTCGACCAACATCATCCAAAGGACAGAGATATATCCTTGTGGGTATATATTATTTTACAAAATGGGTCGAAGCAATTCCTCTAATGAATGTTGATCAAGAGGCTATTATGGAATTTATCTAGAAGCAAATAATTTACAGGTTTGAGATACCAGAAAGTATCACAACAGATCAGGGTTCAGTCTTCACGGGGCGAAAAATGCAAGAATTTGCCCAAGAAATGGGATTTAAGTTACTTACGTCAACGCCTTATTATGCCTAGGAAAACGGTCAAGTGGAAGCAGCCAATAAAGTTATAATAGGATTGATAAAGAAACATGTAGGGCGAAAGCCAACGAATTGGCACAAAACTTTGGACCAAGCTTTGCGGGCATGTCGAACATCTCCTAAAGAGGCAACAAATACTACTCCGTTTCGACTTACATTTGGACACGACGCAGTGTTTCCTGTCGAAATACATTTGCAGTCAGTTAGAATCCAAAGACAAAACGAAATACCAATTGATCAATATTGGGAAATGATGATGAACGAATTAGAAGATGTAGATGAGGATAGGCTACATGCTTTAGAAGTTATGAGAAGACAAAAAGAAAGAGTAGCCAGGGCATACAACAAAAGAGTTAAAAACAAAGTATTCTCAACTAATGATCTGGTATGGAAAGTTATTTTACCTATGGATAAAAAGAACAGATTCTTAGGTAAATGGTCACCGACCCTTTCATGTTTTGAAAACATTTTCAAATAATGCTTATGAAATAGAGGAATTAGCAGAAGATAGAAGAATCTTAAAGGTAAATGGGAAATACTTAAAAAGGTATAAACCATGCTTGCAAGAGATTCGAATTACTATAGAATAGTTGAAGCAGGCTAAATGATAAAGCCAAAATGGTATTACGTAAGTGCCAAAATGGTTATGTTCAAATTACAAAAGTACATAGTAGGAATCCTTAACAATAAAAAGAGGTGAAAGGAGCGTCTCGTTTTAGCTTGGCAAATTTGCTCTTGCATAAGTTGATCTTACATTGAGTAGCATTTCTGATGTTTTCGAGCCCTTGAATTTCTTTGTTTATTCCTTCAGCCACCTCCATCTGTTGAAGACTTTGTGTGACAAGATCTTCAAGCTCTTTGTCATCAACGGACTTCAGGGCTACCTGCTCATTTTTAGCACTCTCAATTTTCTTCTTGAGTTCTTCAATCTGGGATTCCCAAAACAAGATTGATCGAGCCAAAACATCATGCTTATCTTTGGCCTGGGTTTTGGCAAGCTCCAAAGCTTCTGCTTCCTTAGTAAGTTTCGAGGTCTGGTCATAAGCTTTAGACAAAGCTTCTTGTTTGGTGCGAATTTTAGCTTCAACATCATTTTCCCTGATATATGCGCTGCTAACCTCATTAAGCAAGATTTGCAGATCATATATGGTTTCACCCACTTCAGATGGACAGATACTGAGATCTATTTGAGACAGCAACTTCTTCATCGAAAAATAGGCTCCAGTATCATCTTTTAAGATAGTAAAAAGGTCAGCCTGAAGGATAGTTTTGTTGACTTCCTGAAGAAGTTGGTCAAGAGAAGTAAGAGGGGTTTTTTCCTTCGTTTGGCTCGAATCCTCAGATTGATTTCTGCTTGAAGAAGAAGAATCTCGTTGAGCTAGCATTAACTTGAGGTATTTCAGGGGATTGCTTCTTTTCATTTCTTCTTTTTGTGCCTCAGACAAAATTGGAGGGTCTGGTTGTTTGGTGAAAACAGTTCCAGCAGGAATGGGAACCTCCACCTCTTCTTGCTTCACCTCATCTTCATCACCGTCTGCGAAGTAATGACTCACAGTATGTGCTTCGCTTTCCTCTTCAGATTGGTCAGCAAAATGCACCTTTTTGGGAGAAGAATCACTGGGAATGTCAATGATGGGAGTTTCAATTTCTGTGTCTGGCTCATCAGCTACAAGGCCCTCTGCCAATGGAGGGGAAGTTGCCTGTTGATCTGAAGCTTCAGCCAATGGAGGCGAAGTTGCTTGCTGATCCAAGGCTTCGACGGTCCCTGCAGGGGTAGCAGTAGTGGATGAGCCTTTGTTTAAAACAACTTCATTAAAACCACCTTTTGGTTGAAGAGAGGCTGTAGATTTTTGGCTTTGGATGATGGGAGGATCAGCAGGAGCAAAGGGAACACTCTGCGCAGGAACAGAGGGTCAGCATAAAAAATGTCACATGATTTATCAAGAAAAACATTGAGTGAGATTTACCTTCTGCTCATTAGAAGTTGCATTGCTACCAATGCGTTCTGAAACTACATTCTTCGAAGACTGAGATTTTGAAGGACCTTTGGATATGGATTTGGGAGTAGTTGTAGGAATTTCGGTGCCAGTAGGATTGATGGATTGAGAGTCTTCACCAAACTTTTTGGTCTTCTTCTTTTTCTTTCGTTTGAGAGGAGAAACGTCTTCATCCTTCTCTGATTCATTCTCTAAGTGGGCACCATCACGTCCCCGTTTTTTAGGAGACTTGGGGGGCAATCCACTTTCCTGGAGACATGGAAAAGATAATTAGTCAATTTAAAAGTGATTTCGATAATAAGAAAGGAATCAGGAAAGCGTTACCTTTTTCTTCTTCTTCTTTGGAGTGTCATCTTCTTCAAGAGGAGGATTTTCAGTGGTGGTTATTGGCGCCTTCGAAGTTGAAGTTGAGCCTACTTTGGGCACAACTTTATCTTTCTTCAGAGATTTTAGATCAACAATTGAAAAGAATTTGAAACAGTTAAGTTTAAAACAAAATTTAGAAAGATAAAGGGATTTCGATTTTCTTCAGTTCTGCACCTTCGCCTTCTCGAGACGTGATAGACATGGCTGACAAGTCATAGCGAAGGTGCCCCCTGAAATTATCTAAATCATGTTTGGCCTACGTTACCCTTTGGGCAGGTTTTTTGGCATCATTCTCGTAGCTACGAAGAATGTCCCTATAAACCAACCACCCGGGATATGGTGGAAAAAAGGCCAAAGCCAGCTCTGAAGTAGGTAAGTTTGGAAATTTAGGTGGCTGATGTTTAAAAGCCCACCATTACCTATCTTTAGGTTTTACATAAGGAGGAAATCGAATCTTTGAAAGTTGTTTTTCAAATTTTTCATACCTATGGATTAACTATGGTATATCCATAGGATTATAGACAATTTCAAAATATTTTTGAAAGGCTCGAATTTCCTTGACATGAGTAAGTCTACCTTTTTTGACATTCTCCTGCACAAGAGAAAAAGCTGTCGTCATTTGCTGTTGAATCTGAATGGTGCTGAACATATTGTTCGAATAATAGTTCATCCACCAAGTATAGAAATCTTTTGTTTTATAGAATGAAGGAGTAAAGAAGACTAGTGAAAAATCAGCGAAGCCAGCATATTGCTCTTGTCGAGCTTCGATTTCTTTGAAGGAGTAAGGTACCCCTGCTAAACATATTTCTCTTTTCTTATTAAAGAGAGGCTCAGGTAAGATTTGGCACAGTCCAAATTGACGGGCCACGAAGTTGGGCTGGTAAGCAAGGACACACACTTGGCTCTTTACAGGTGTGATCCTAGAAATAATAAGCCTAGGGTTTAAGAAGGTACACCAAATGTCCCTGATTACTTTTTCTTTGATAGCTTGCTCAAGGGGCATGGAAAACCAAATTAGACCATAGTTTCGACTGGCAAAAGGAGCCATTGAAGGATCAAACCTATGTCTCTTGGAGAAAATCATCATGTAGTTAACAAAACACGTCTTGAAATTCTCTCTTTCATCGTTTGGGGTTAATTTTAGCAATCTGGTACCCTCAATGATGCGGTTTACAACATCAGGGTGTTCTTCATTGATTACCCCAAAAGTAGAAAGAGATGATTCGAAAGTGGCATTTAGCCAAAGCTGCAATAGCCAGAAGGGTCCAGCAAGAAGCAGATTAGTGCCAGCTTCGTAAGTTTTCAGTTTCGAAACTGCAGCACCTATGCTTTCGTATAAGCTTGTCAGCAGTAATTCGCTGATGCATACCCTTCGACCATGATGGAGTTGGTTCGCTAGAGTAATAAATCTGCTTGCAACTTGTAAAGACTTGCTGCAAAAGACATACTTCGACAACCATAGTGCCAGGAAAGCTATATGTTCAACCTCAGAGACTTCTTCTTCAGTGGAATGGTAGAAGTTGATGTACTTTGAGAAGCTGACATTCTTAACATCGAAATCAATGAGGTTATCTGCATCCTCATTTGGATCAAAGGTTTCTCCAATAGGAGAAAGTCCAGTGATAGCAGCGATGTCGAAGAATGTAGGTGTCAGCATCCCACAAGGGAGGTGAAAGGTGTTATATGTGCTATCCCAAAAATATAGAGGAGCTAGTAAAAAGGGTTGGCTATAACTAAATCCTAATTTCGACATTCGAATTAGGTTAAGGATGCCTATGTTTTCCCATTCCTGGGATTTCTAATTCTCAATTTTCGAAAGCCAGTCTTGATATAATTGATCTGATGAGGGACACGAACGAAAGGGCTTAAAATTTCCAGTGACGTAGTCCATGTTAAAAACGTCCCTACTGGGTTTTGACGTTTCAGTTTCACAGGTTTTCTCTAGGGTTTTTGATAACTTAGCAGCAGATCCATCTTCTTTAGATTTTGAAGGAACAGATTTATTAACAATGGGTTTTGTTTCAGAATAGGCGGGAAAAAATCTCTTTGTCTTTTCTAAACGATCCGTAGAAATTAAAGGACCCATAACCCCTAGGGTTTTATCAAGAACAGTGGTAGGGATGATTACCTGAGAGGCTGAAACAACCGGCTGGACATCATCCGATAACTATATCAATGAAGTTGCCATCGAACGTTTTTTTATCTCGCAAAGGGAGAAAGGTAAACGCATCACGAAAACCTAAAAGGGATAAGACACGGTCTTGCGACCGAGAGATAGGGTAAGGGAATCTATTACGCGAAGGGAAGGTATTATCACCCCACACGCCCGTAATACTCTACGGTATCCACTTCTATTTTCAATCTAATGGGTGTGTTTATATTTATTTACTGCTTAATTTCTATATCTGTATGCTAAAAGAGAATGCATGTGAAAGAAAAGAAAAATAAAGAAAACACGGGGAAAAGAAGGAAGTATTTACAAAGTTTGCTCGATCGAGCCCCGTGACAAGATGCCTACGTATTCCCTCGTGCAATGGGAAAGTCAGAGCGCCGTAGTTCGGCTCATATGTTTTGGTGGGTTATGTGTTTTTTACTTATGAAAAAGAGTTTTAAACACAAAAGAAGACCCGTAGGCAAAAAGGAGTTTGCATTGGTTGGTTGTTTTTACCTTTTAAAAAGGAGTTTGAACCATTATTAAGTGTTTTGAATGTAAAGGAAAAAGAAAACAAGTTTTAGTTTTATTACATGCAAGGATGCAAAAGAAACTAGAAAACAAACAAGGGAAACTATCTAACTTTATCCCTAATGTTATCATGCATGGATTACAACCTAAGGTCTAACTCGAATTACTATCTAAAGTAGATTCAAGAGAATCCTAAGGGAACATGCCAAAGGTTTACAACCTAAATCTATGTCTATCTCGATTCGCTACCTGAAGTAGAATCGAAGACGACAAAAAGGGATGAAGCAACCACGTGCTTTGGCAGAAGCACACAAACAATGAAATGCAAACAAACAAATGGCACACAAGCGCAGGAAAAGGAGGAAGTCCCATAGCCTCAAACAGTAACGAGCATAACGTGAGTCAACCAGGAGCCGACACATCCGATTCCTGTGAATAGTATTACCACATGACATGAATTTTCAAGTGTGAAGAGCAAATGATGCGAGCTCTGCAATAAATGCGAACCCCAGGAAAGTGTGGAGATTCAGAATAGGGAACTCTTGCCACTTTTATTATTGACTCGATAAAGGAAGCAACACGATTCGCGTGTGCTGAGCTGACACGGACTAGAATTGTGCGGGGGTCGATTGCGAACCCTTTCCGCTTACCCATCATATCATCATGACTCAATAGTAGGAAATATAAAAAGTGGGACTTTGCTTGGTGGTGCCACGTCGGGTGTCCTAACCACTCTTGACCTATGCAAGCACAAATATAAACACTTACTGAGAATTACCTCCCTATGCAGATGGAGGATTTTAAACAAACCAAACACAATTAGCAAATGAAGCGCCCTAAACGGGTCTTTAAATAAACCGAGGGTTCCCAACATGCTCCAACCACGAAGCCCTTCATACATCTCTATTCCTACTTCTCATGGCAAGAAAAGCGGTAAAACCCTACTTATCATGCTCTCTAGAAAAGCGGTACAGAAATGCGGTAAACAAAGTAAAATAAATACCAAACGGATAATAATCTGAAGAGCACTGCGAGCTAAGAAATACTCCGGAAAACTTCGAGTAAACTGCCATCAACAAAGCAATGATAAGAAACAACTCAATCAGTATAATCCACAAAGTGATATCGTGCAATATGTGCGTGTAGCAAACAAGTCCTCATAACAATCGGAACACCTGCACAAAGGTACATATCTAGACAAAACAACAGAATATGTGTTTCTCGTAATGTGAGAAAACACAAAGCAAAATGCGTTTCAAACGCAAACAGAACCACGGGAGAAGTGGCATGTTAGTGTACCAAGATTAGGTACCTAACCTAAAACATCCTCAATGTACCTTGCACAAGTCAACAAACATGTCAAAAATAACAAGGAAGCGGGAATACAATTGCATATTCACATCACATGTCAAAATATGATCCAAAGGTGAAGAAATGGAATGTAAATGTGTATAGCAACATAAGAATGGAAAACCGGGCAACAATGCACACATAATGCAAAATAACCCATGGATGATATCAAAATCGAGCTAAGTTCATCACAATAATCCTCAAATGCAATGTTAAACATAGTTAGAGACCTAGAGTAGTTAGAAGTCAAAAATCTACACTAAAATGACTTAAAATGCATTATTTACAAAGGAATCTAAGCATGAAAGATAAATTCTTAATATATGGCAGCAACTACATTCTCTAAAGCTTTCCTAAACATCTAAATAAATAGAGGAAAAACTACAAATTAAACATGCGAAAGGAAGCTAGAAAAACTATACAATTATCAAACTAGTTCCTAAGAATCAAACCATTAAAAGTTAGCTTTGAAATTTTATTTACAATCCTAAGGTGAGGTACACATTTAACTACAATTAGATGGTAGAAAAACATCATAAAGTTTCAAAGAAAAACATGACATTACACTCCTAAGATTAGTCAATTCAAACGACAAAGGAAAAACATGCTTCTAAATTACAAGTTAATCGAAACTTGAGAATTAAGCAACTATTGAATTCAAATAGATATAAAATCATACAAGTCAGTAGCTAACTCATGCTAAATGATCTCAAATGAAATGCACAAGAAAAATTATACTTAAAACATATTCGTGCACAAAATGAAGCCAAAACGATCAATCGTCGCTCTAACGGTTAGCTACCATAGGATCTTTATTATATGACTCAATTAAGGGTTCTAAATCAAAGCGCCAACTACCTAAACATGCCCACATATTAGTCAAGAGGTTAGTTGAGGGTTAGAACAAGTATTAGACATTATATACAAAGAAAATCAACACCACAAATGTATGTGTGTGTAGTGTACAAAAAAGGTTCGCTCCGACACTTTTCGAGTCAAAAAACACCATTATGGATAAATATGAAAAGTGAACCAAAACACAAGGCATAAGGTAAAGAAAACAATCAAAATGATTTATCAAAAATATCGGAAGCTATGCACACGCGTACGGTCTCAAAAATGCGAACGGTTCGGTCAAATCTTGTTCAAAAATACAATTTTCGCACAAAGGTCAGCAGCTCCCAGAATTGACCGAAACATGTCCAAATCAAGAAACCGTTCGCGTGGAGAGCTTGGAATGGCTCGAGAAACATGATTTTCATTAAGAAAAGTCAAAAAAACTCATTACGGATCAAAAGTTAGAGCCAAAACAAATATTATGTCCAACTTTATCAATTTTCAAAGTGTCATGCTATTTTCCACAAAACTCAAATAAACTTGTTTCCAATGTGTTTTAGTGGTATTTAGATGAATAAAAATGCAAGTGTATGTGATATCATGTGCAAGTGATACATACTCAATGCAAATACTACCTATATGCTATGCAAACATGTAAGAATGTTGAAAGAAATTAGATGTGCAAAGTGGTAAAGTGTTGTGAAAAGTGAACTTTCAACATATTTTTATGCCATAAAAGTCGAACAACACCATATCAAATTAATTCAACTATCCTACATGCAAATGTATGGATATGCAAAGATGCAACTTATGTCATAATGTATGAATTCAAGTGTATGTATGAGTTGTGTGCAATGTACCTAAAAACTAGGTGTTAGTTCCTACATTTCAACGCAATTTCAATGCACGAAATAAGCCTCAAATTAATGACTCAATGCATGTCAAAGAATTTACATATTACTTGATGCATGATCATATAATTTGTGATCCACAATGCTCGCATCAAGTACCTAAATACAATGCAAAGTCACAACACAAGTGTAGGTGTGTGTAGTGTGTAGAAAGTTTCACACCGACACCTTTAAGGCTCCAAAAACGGATCAAGATCAATGAATTCGACAAAACAAATGCTATAATCGGAATTCACACGGAATTTGCAAGCAATCTCAATATTCAATTTCAAGAAATTCAACAATTGAAAAATCGATTGAAATAAGCACTTAAGTAAATAAGCACTTACTTGTACTTGAAGCTTTGAGTTGAAATTGATGAGGAAAATCTTGTAATTCTCCAAGAAAATACCAAATCAAAGTTGAATTGATGATAAAAGAGAGGAAAATCTTGAATCCTTGGAGAATTGATGAAGAGGAAAACTTCAACTCTTCACCTCGACACCATAAACGCTCTTCAATGTTCTTGATTGATGAAAAGCTTGATTTGATCCTTGAGAATTGAAAGGGAATAGAAGAGTATGGGGCTGTACCGGAGAAGGAGAGAAGAAGAAACAAATAAGAAAAAGTTTTCCGGCGCGGTGGTTTTGGAATTCTGGTGGTGGTTGTTGGTGGTTTGAGGTGGTTGTGCAACTTTGAGTTGAGAGAAAATTGAGAGAGAAAAGTGAGAGCTCTTGGGTCAAATTTAATAAAAAATTCTCTCTACCCATTTTGTGAGTGGTAAAATATATTTATAATATGAAAAATTGGGCTTTGGAGTGTCTCGGATCCACAATTAAGTCCTAATCGCGATTATCAAAATGATTTTCGTACACAGTCCAAAACAGCCTAATCCGTGCAGAATTTGAGGTCGGAATATAAACGAAAAATGTCCGGAACGTGATTTTGCTTGCGTGAATCAAAATTTCTACGCGATTGGATGAACCGTCAAGGTGATATGAATTTTTGAAATTTCAGCATAGTTTTCGGGCGTCTGACGCATGCAGAATTCTCAATGCGCTCTTCGGAGAAAATGTCTCGAACGAGGATCTTCTGATCAAATTTTGCAAGTGATTGTTTATGAGACAACCGAATCTAACAAAATTTTTGAACTTTTGGCACTGGTCCCATCTTATTTCGATAAAAAACAAGCGAGATATGATTTTTTGAAGTTCGCGTATCAGATGAAAATTGCTCGGTCCAGCTCAAAAGTTTGTCCAAAGAATAAAATACTGGTCTTAAACGGTGAGGAATCAGCTCCCGAGTTGTAAATGAAAGTTGTAGAAGGGTTCGATACAGAATTTTAGAAATTGGTCCCACTCAGTTTCGAGTTTCCAGCTAAGAGATATGAACTTTTTAGTGGGTAGAACACACGGTTCAGCACTAAAATTCAGTTTAATCCTCTTGAGAAATTGAATTTTTCGGGGACCTTCCTCACATAACTTGCTTCCGGATTCAAACAAAAATTGTATATAAAAATGAGAGGGACATGCCAGTCAAAATTCATAAGAAAACACCTGACGAGCTGTGAGATACGCTCTCTGGAGTGCCCGAAACGCACCGAAAGCCCAAAATCCACTTTATTGAGAAATAAGCGAATAAATTCAGTTTTCTTGACGAAATGACCTCCAACCTGAACAGATAATCTGGAGGACATATTGATATGATTCCAGAGATTGTAGAACCAAGCCAAAATAGCTTCTTGACCAAAAATCTTGTAAATAGTCGTACGAACCGAGAAACATTGATTATTGGCTCAAAATGATCTAAGATAGTTGAAACACGCCGTTTCTTTCGTACTTGGGATGTTTTGAACTTGGTAACCCCATGATCAATGATATGCATGCACCTACATGTATGTTAATGCAATCGAATTATAAGTCGGAAATAAGAAAAAGAACAAGGCGAATTTTGGGGTACAACAGAGGCATAAATGGCTTTCTGTTTCGGAGTGAGTTTGGGAGTTGAGATGAACTCCTGATTATCAAGGTTGATGATCTTGCTTGCTGGTTTGAGGTTAGAGGAAGAAACTTGTTTAGATTTTCCAGATTTTTTGGATGAAGGAGCTGGCGCTGAAGGAGAAGACATTTTTGAAATCAAAGGTTTTTTCTGAAAATAAGAAAGTTGGTTTGTTTGAAGGTTGAGAGAGATTTGGAAAAGTTTAAAATGAATAAGATAAAGTGCTTTTATAGCCTTCTTCAACGGTTTAGAGGTTTTTTTACCTTTGGAAAAAGTGGGACACGTGTGACTGTTTCATTGAAAGAAGAAAAGGTGGATTTTTCAACTTCCTAGGGAAGTGATGTTTTTTGCTAATTATTAGCTATAACTGCTATGATTGCACGTTCAAGTATGCTGATTGGACGTTTTGCAGAAAGTTGGACACTTACTCTGACGTCGTGTGCAGTGTAGTCATCATGAGTGTTGATGATTTCGAAATTGCATGAGTCAGTCAAAAACAAGTATTTCTTTATCGAAACACATGTTCTTGAGGGGCAATTTGTTAGCTGGCAATTTCGAATAGATAATAATTGGAGTATCAAACCAATATTTTGAATGAGCATAGAAAAAGAGGTTAATATCAATAATGAATATTGGTGAAAAATATAAAGCCTTTATTCTAAAGGAAGCTTTTCGATTTCCAGCAACAGATAATGGGTTCGATTTTGAGATCTTAGTGTTTAAAATATAAAAGAAGCTCTTTGAACGAAGGTGCCAGTATTGGAAATGGTCCAAGCAGAAGATTAATTCGAATTGAAGAAGACTGACATAGAATTCGAATTTCAAATGATACAGGATTCGAATTTCAAAATAAGAGCGTCATTCTTAGAAGACGCGTGGAAGTCAGTAAACATGGGAAGCCTGCATGTTTCGAACGTGGCGTGATTTTAAGATAGGACCGTTAGGGTCAAGACACTATAAATAGGTGTTTATATGTTAGATTTTGTGTGTTCATTTCGTGTACTAAAAATCTCAAACACTCAAAATACCGTAATTGAAGGGAAACGAGTCAAGAAGACAAAATGTACGTACTGAACATCATGATCCTTTACTATTCAAATACAAGTCCTTTTATATTTCTTTTACTTTTACATCACTTGTGCCTTTAAATCTTTCGATTCCTTTTCCTGTTATTGTTTTACTTGTCTTTAAACACCTTTCAATACATTTATTCCCCAGAAACCCCACTTTTATTTTATCTTTTTATCAAACACTTTACATTTCAGAAACTCTTTATCTCTGCATTTGAATCCAAGTTTAATTCGAAGCACATTTCCTTTGTATATTTAGTCAGTATATTTTATACATTTGGTCAGTATATTTACATAGACAATCTTAGAGAAACCACTTAAGAATCTTATAATCTGCAATATAAAGTTTGTGCAAATAATGGGTTTGAACATGGAAATCAATTATGACACATGTGTCCTAGGATCAATCTAGTCGATCCTGCAAGTAACCAATAATAATCAGTAAATTGGAAGACTAGCGGTTGTTGGTTGTTTACTAGAAATCACTGTAAACACCAACTTACTTGTTATTAAATTTATATAACAAAACATTATCTTTGGATTGCTCTATTATTTTTATTTTTTATATAAAAAGATATATATATATAATTTCAATACACATGTATTGTTGAATTTTATTTGAAAACAATATATTAAATTTTAGTATTTTTATTTTATTTGTATTTTAATTAAGATATTAGGTTTAAAAGATTTTTGAACTATTTAATTAACATAATTTTAGTCTAACATAGAATTTCTAAGATTTTATACTTTTTCTAACAAATCCGACTTCCTTCGCGAGACTATATCAGCTCTAATAAAATATTTAATTATTTTTTAATAGCGAGTAATTTTTTTAAATTAAGAAAAAACTTATTATAAAAAAGATGATACAAGAGGAGGAGGCAGAGGACAATTTGTATATTGGTTCTAATAAAATTTAAGTTTCTTATTAAATTCAAACAATTATGCAATCTTTTTTACAACTTCTAAGAAATGAGACTTTGAGATTTAAAGGTTAAGAGGACCAATGTGAAAGTTGTCTTTAGGAACAGGTTGTGTTATTGAAGGTGAGAAAAACACAAGAATAAAAAGTTGAATTGTGTTAGCTTTTTCTTTCGTTTATAAAACACTTTTATCAGATTTTAAAGACAAGATCTAAAACTTGATAAAAAGTTAATTGTTTGTAACAGATAAAAATTAGTTCGGAAGTAAAGAGTGAAAGAAAGAGAGACACAAGCAACTTTATCCTGGTACCTCTTACAAAACGAGAATAGTACAGTCTCCTTGCACTTCCAGGGAATTTCACTATAATCACAACTGATTACAAATGCTCAAGTAAGAGACTTTAATTCTTAAACACACAAGTAAGAGACTTCAGATGCTCAAGCACACAAGCAAGATACTTCTAACAACTAACTTAATCAGATAAAGATTGTTTGAATATTACACTTGATACACAATCAAAAGTGTAAACATATTACAACACTAAAAGACTCTTAATGAAAAAGTGGGAAAATATACAAGTTACATGTGAAGGAACTAATGAGGTCAAATAAGTTAGAATTAATACACTTAATTAAGAGTTTGAAATCTTTCGGATGAAGCATGGTGAAACCATTTCTCAAATGAAAAAGTGGTTCTCGCGTCTTATTAATTATTTAAACTTGATATATAATCTTGTTTCCAATGCTATTACTACTAAAAAGGTTTTTATATTTCTTATTAGGAATTGGCAACTAAAGGTTACAACAATCAAGGAAGCTAACATACTTGAAACACATGATCTCATTACTTTGTTTGGAAAATTGGAAAAACACGAGCAAGAACTCACTTACTTGGATAAACATGAAAATAAGCCTGATAAAAAGAAGAAAAGGGAGAAAGACACCGATAAGGAGGAAGGAACAAATTCTAAAGCCTTAAAGTTTCAAGTTCAAGATCCTCAAAGGATCAGCGCACTAATGATAGTGATTCTTGTGATGGATAAGATCCAGATGATAAACAAATGAGATTATTTGTGAGGAGAGACAATCAATACATTCGGAAAAATGGGGTCAAACATTTTGACAAAAATATTTTGAAATTTAGAAGACAAACCACATCCTCTAAAGATGAAGACAACAAAAAGGATAAGATTAGAGGTATGTGCTATGAATATGGAAAGCCATATCATTTTAGATAACATTGTCCATCTCTCGCCAATAAGAAAGGAAATGGCCAACAAAATAATTCTAGGAAATATAGAAAAGCCTATGTTGATTGGGATATCGATGGTGATGTCTCAAGCAATGAAAGCTCAAGTGGTAGTGATGAAGAGGAAAATTATTGTTTCATGACCAATCAATGTCAAAGCAAGAAAATGAGTGTAAGTCATTCTAAATACTAAAGTTGATAAGTTATTTTTTTTATTGAATTGAAAAACGATTTTGAAAATCTGCAAAAAGATGCATTACATGCTTATAAGAAATTAGCGTCGAATGAAATTTTTTTACATACTTGGAAGCAAAGTTTAAAGAACTCATAAAATTTTTTAAGCATTAAGGCGATCGATTGTAGATAGTCAAATTAATAAAAAATACGATGAGTAGCCATGTCGGTTCAGTTGTGAAACTTGTGAAATTTAGATTGACAAGGTGAGTACTCTTGAAACCAAAGTGGATAAGTCATTACAACCTTGTGTTACTTTTGCTATTAATTCTTCAAAGGTTGAAAAGCATTTTAAAAATTATAATTTGATCAAGAAGGATTCAAATGGTTAAAAGTAAATATCATCATAGGTTTCTTTGTCACTATTGTTGCAAGAAAGAACACATTATTGAAAAAAGAAAATTTAGGTGATTTTTACTTCCTAAAGGTATTTTCCAATGGTTTCCCAAATGCAACAATATTTTCACTCACTCCTAAGGACCCAATGAGAATTGGGTACCTACCACCTTTATTTAATTTTTAGGTTGAGTGTCTTGACTCTATGACAGGAAAAAGGATTCTCGACAATGGATTCTCAAGACATATGGCATGAGACACCTCTCTATTCTCTGACTTTGTGGCAAAGAAGAAAGGTTATGTATCCTACGGTGATCACAACAATGGTGCAATACTTGGAAAAGGTAGTATAGTTAATCTCTTAACCATCATTATCTCAAATTTTATGTTAGTTGAAGGCCTTAGACATATCCTTCTTAGCATTAGTCAATTGTGCGACAATGCGTTGTACCCCAATTTTCGCCCCTAAGATTCTCTAATACTTCATATGATTGCATTGCACAAAGATCACAATTTGTTCTCTCTCTCTCTCCTATCTTTTGGTTTTGCTCTTGGTAAATCACCAAGCACCTTTTAATGTGTGTGATAATTGATACTTGGCTAACAATGATGTGTGTACACTTTGCTCTCTAAATGTTGTAGGTGAATGGTGCACAAGTCTCTTATTCAAGGAGATAATAGGTTCATGTGTTTATTTCCATGCCTCCTCTCCTCAATTCTCAAAGATTTTGAAGTATTGTCTCTCATCGAAGACTTCTCTTGACATCATCTATGGTTTATTATCTTGAGAGTATGCTTCATGCTTGAAGAAGATCATCAAATTTGAAGAATCTCCATGTGATGGCCATCTATCTTGAAATTAGGGTTTTGGACTTCTGAGGACCATATCTTGGTGTTTGTATGAAGTTTGTGGATGATTTTAAAGTCATTTGATTCTTAAGAGGACTTCTAATATGAATTTGTTTGGATCCAAGGATTTTAATTGATGAGAAGATTGTTTTGGAGGTCTATAATTGCCAACTCTCTAGATTGATACTTCATCTATCTTGTATGACTTTAAAGGATCATAACTTGGCCATCTCTGGTCTCTTTGAGCTCATTCTTATTTCACAATGAACCTAAGGATGTCTAATACAACTTAGTTCATTTGGTAGGAAGAGAAAATGCTTAGAAATTTGCCTAAGAGGTCAAAGGATTACAAGTTATTGATGGATTTCTTAATTCTTGATCAATCAACTTCAAAATATTATATCTTGATCATCATTCCTCACCTTGAGGTCATTATTTTTGCACAACAATCTTGAAGATACGAAATTTATCTCCATTTAAGTTTCAAGGGTTGAAAGTGTTTGGAAGTTACTTGAAGAAGTCAAAAGATTACAGGTCATTTCACAAATTTTCATCAACTTCACAAGGTCATAACTTTCTCAATTTTTGGATGATTATTTTTTTCCAAATGTTCCTTGAGATGTCTAATTCATGACATCTTTGAAGATCAAGAGCAAATTTTAAGTGGAAGAGCAGGTTTGAAGAAAAAAATATTTTTAGGTCATTTTTAGAAAGTGTGGCATACTTGGCCAAGGCCTGGCCTGAAAATCAGTTTTTTTTCATAAATCCTAAATATCTCTCAACTCAAGCATCCATTGAAATTGATTCTTTTTGCATTGTGTTCTACTCTTTGAATACTTCATTTGCCTCAAGAAAAATTGGAAAACGCACGAGGGAATTTGATTTGGCCTCAGTTCAAAGTTTGTGCCAAAATCTGTTTCGAGCACACCATCAATTTGTGCATTTTGCGCTACCACTCATTTTTAAGCCAAAATTAAGCTTTGTTTTCATGAATAATCATGTTTAGAAGTTGCCTAGAGTTAATTAGCACCTTAAAACGCAAGTTTTGGCTGAGTTTTGATGCACATGAGGTCACACTTCCTTTGTGCACACATCTTGCATGATTTCGCTCCAAATCTCACAATTCCTTCTCATTTTCATCACCACTCACTCTCCTATAAATAGAGGACCATTCCTCACTCATTTCCTCAAGCTTTGATAGCCAAAAAACCTCTTCCAAACTCTCTCCACAACCATATTTTCTACAACTTCGAAATCATAGTTAGACCACTTCCAGTTTGAAATTAACCATTCATTCTTCTTCCTTGAACCTCACTGAAGCTAACAGAACAAGAATCGTGCCTTGAAGCTCTCTGAATCGTCTTATCCAAGTCAAGTTTCAAAGCTCTGAAAGTGAACTTCGTTCAGGTAGGATTCATGACCAAATTATTTCAAATCAAGCATTATTTTATTCTCCTCATCTCCCTGATCCTTGTGATCTTCACCGTTTGCATTTTCATTGAGAATTGACTCTGAATTTCTGGAAAAAAACTCGTTTTTATTCTGGTTTTCTTCAACTTTCTCTTCACTCAGTGTAAATAAATTTTCCGCGAGCATGTGGTTGAGATATTCGAGACGAATCCAAGGATACCACTGATGTACATTAATTTTACAGTTTGAGAAACACAAATTGGAGATGGCTGGAGGTTGAAGACGACCTATGTATCTGTCTTCAACCAATGATAGCACGCCATGTAATTTTTTCAAAATGGATCTAGTGTATTGGCTGAATCATGCACGCGTTATAGGAGCCATTATATCTGACTACTTTAGTGAGTCAACATCAATCCAACACGTGACATATTTTCTTGTTTCATTTTTTTATTTTGTAATCCGGTGTGAAAACCAAGGAGGTCCATATCAAGCTCAGCGCACCATGTCTATTGGATGTGATTACTAACACGTTTTGACTATGATTCAATGGCCTACATTTTTTTTATCTTTATTTTATTTTCTGATTTTATATTTTAAATGTTTTAAACTTCAAAAAAATCATAGAAAATTCATTTTTGACTCAAAAATAATGAAAAGATTCACAAAAATATTTTCAAATATTATCCTTCTAATTTTTATTTTTTCATAATTTTATTTTTAGATTTTTTATTTTTTATGATTTTTCTATTTTATTTGATGTTTTTAAATGTTTTAAAATACTTTTTGACATTGGTAGCGGCAAAAACTGCGATTATAAGCCATTGAATTAACTTAACTCAAAAAAATAACAAAAGAGTCGCCATCACGCTTTTATTTTATCCAAAGGACTAGGAAAAAGAGCGAATAAAATCCTAAAAAAAAAGATCAGAGATCTGGGACCGGGGGTTAGTTATACAAAGGGAATGTGTTAGGCACCCAAAGCATCTACGGTACTCCGCAGGAATCTTTTTTGAAAATTTGTATATGTGCTAAAAAAGATATGTACAAAAATGTCTCGAGAGATGAGAAAAGAAGTATTTTTTTTAAAATTTTTTGTTTGATAGAACTTCCAATGAGTTCCAAGCCTACATACCAACAATGTGCAATATTGAAATCAAAACCAAGTAGTTCGGCTAGAAAAGACCAAAGTTGTGTGTTGGTTGATTTTAAGAAAATGTTAGTTTAGAAAAGCCACAAAGAGCTCAAAAAGAGTTTGGACGAGGTTAGGTGTTTTTTAGTCTTATAAAAAGAAAAGTCAAAGTATTACTAAATGGATTGAAAGTTTATTAAGAAAACAAGTTTGAAAATGCATGAACCTAAGTCGAAGTTTTTTAAGAAAGCGGTTAGAGTTTTTAAAACAATAATCCTTTGAAAAAGAGGAAAGATTTTGAAAATCAAAGAATGAGGAGGGGATGAAGAGGCTAACCTATGTACATAAAGATAAAGGTAAAAGTAAAGAAAGATCTAACCGGGTGAGAAGACTAGTACTTGACATCAAGAGCCAATATCATATCCCATCCTTTAGATTACCACATAAGCAACAAATACTCGGATGAAAAATAACAAGCTTCGGAATAACTTGAGGAAATCCACTCTTAATCGACTATAACGGAATAACTTGCATACAAAGATAATAACCAGACAAGACAAAATAACACCAAGGGAACAAAAATCTCCAAGTTGAGGTAGAGGTCCTAATCCTAAGTCCAAAGATCAAACTCCGAGCATAGGGATAATAACCAAGTCCAATTAAGAGTTTTTTATGTTTAAATTGAATTATTAGGTATTTTAGAAAAGAAAAATAAAGCTCAAGTGAGAAAATTCAAAATAACAAGATAATAAAATGCTCAAGTGAGCAAAGGGAAAATGACAAGAAAATAAAATGCTAAAATTATAGTGCATAAAAATAGAGAGCATAAAAGAAAACGCGGAAAATAAAGAGAGAAAAATAAAAAGAAACTAATAAATGTTAGCAAGATGACCATCTTGAAACTTGTCAAGTATATCATCGAATTGTTAATTATTAGTTGTCAGCAAGGTGACCATCTTGAAACTTACGCATGAAGACTTGCCAGAAGCTTGATAGAATCAACGCGACCACACGACAAGTTTTAATTGTTTTTTGTCAAGTATATCACCAATTTTGGAATTATCATATCACTTGATCAAAGATGATTGAGAATTTCAAATGGACAAGGCTAGTGGAAACTTGCCAGAAGCTTGATTAGAAATCAACGTAACCACACGACAAGCGCCACAAGTGTTTAACCAAGATCAAAACTCAAGTCATCTTTTGGGGCTTTTTTGAACATTAAAGTTCATTCCACCAATTGATCACTTTTTCTGAGTTGGGACAAAAGAAAAAAATAAGATGAAGAAAAAAAGCAATGTAGCGCTATGTTAAGCAATCGCCAAGTGACTTATGTAGAAGCCACCCTACAACGAGGCCGGTCAATGGTGATGTATGTGTTGAAAAAGCAAACGAGAAGAATGATATGTAGATCATCTTCTAATGTTTGTCAACACATGTAAAAAAAAAGAATGATAGATCAACTTGGATTATCTTCTCTAATTTCTTCCATCTTTAAGTTCAATCACTCGTCTTGGTGGGTTAAGGCACAAAGTATATTATTGACTCAACGCACCAAGAATTAATTGTATAATTAATCCTTTGATAGATTTGAATCACCAATACATTTCTCTAACCTCATCAACACCCAAAGTCCTTTGAGATTAAAAAGGAATTAGTTGTACAAAACTACAATCCAAGGCAATCATCAAAAGAATGGAGTAGAAGAAGAGTAAAGATCCAAAACAAGTAAAAAAAACAAGTGAAATCGATTGCACACTTGTTGGCTGAAGATTTTGATGCAGATGATTTGAATAAGAATCACTGAGCTCGAAATGAAACAATGTCAGTATTCATTGGAACGAGGAAAATGTCATGATTTAGAATGAAAGAATCAGCTCTTCGAATAAGATATTGAATCTTGGAGCTTCGAGTAGCAATTGTGATGATACATGTAGAAGGAGCTTCGAAATGGTAGTAGCGTGGTGTTAGGAAGCGAGTTCGAATCGAAAGGCAGTTCAGATATTTGAAATTCAAAATGTGAGCGGGATGAATGGAAGTTCGAATATACGCGCTGGAAAACGGTTCGGAGACGTGGAGGCTAGAGAAGCATAGTATTCTGCATGTCCGAAACGTGGCAAGCTCTCATAAGTCAGACCGTTATGGCCAAAATAGTATAAATAGAAGTCTTAGTGTTAGGATTTCGGTGTCATATCTATTGTACTAAATTCAAGAACATTCAAAATACCACATGGCTAGGGAAACGAATGCACGAATAATGTACGATGATTGCACCAAACTCTTTATGCAATAATGTATCTTTATCTTCCAGTTTACCTTTTATATTGCATCAATGTCATTTAAATCTTTTACATTCAAAGTCATTTAACTTTCTTTGCTTTTGAACGCATTTCTCTCGCTTCAAACTCTTTACTTTTGAAACTCTTACATTCATGCTCTTATTTTAAAACTTTTACATACTTGCCTTTAAATTCTTGTCTTTTCACTTCATGCTTTATTTTGAAAGTCTTTTACATTCAAGAAATCCTTTAAACGTTCGCATTTATATACTTTCCGAATTCAAGTCTTTATATCTTATTTGTTCGAACTAGTTTTATACCGCTTTACTTGATTTCGTTATTAGCTTATTGGACATCATAATCGAAACGCACTTGAAATATATATATAAAACATTCAAAAGCAAGTCTTGAACATGAACCATCATTTTAAGTTTATGCAAACGACCAATAACCCCATAGGATCAATCTAGTCGATCTTGCAAGTTACCAAAGGGATTAAACAACAATCATAACGCTTGTTTGATAGTTTGGAGGACTAGCGGTTGTTTCACCAGAAATCACTGTGAACAAATTGGCACGCCCAGTGGGACCGAGATTGGTTGTTGCTAATTAAAATTAACGTTTAAAAAAACTTAATTATTGTTAAAAGGTTCTTTCTGAGTAAACAAAGTTCATTAGTATATGAACCTTAGGAGTGGTAGAATAACCAAAGAACCAACCCTTACCGTAAGAAATCAAGTAATAGGATGTCGATCCAAATAACCCATGGGGAACAAACGCCCACATGCAACAGCACTAATGCGATCGCTTTGACAGGACGCCCCGCGATCCCTTCGAACGCATAACTGTTGCATCTTCCACTAATAGTATGGCCACGAATGGAACAAGTGGCATGTCAACAAACAATTCGATCCTAGGTAGTACGGGACCACGGGTACCTGGAGGATTCATCCCACCATTAGGGGCACAAACCCATTTCGCTACCCCACCACCGACTAGACCATTCGGCCGACAATACTAGACCCGTAAATTCCAAGACGAATGCCAACATCCTTCATGGCAGTTTGCAAACTTCAACGTCGAACGCGCCACCACACTTAGGGTCGTTCGGGCTAATCAATTCATGACAAACAACCAAGGGTCAAGATGGTACGCTGCCCATTTTGACCACGTAAAATCAAATGGCTTTTAGGCGCTTAATGGATGATAGTAACCACAACATGATAGGAATATTAGCATAAACTATGCAAGAAATCTTTGCCCGATAGTTCAAAACGTGATCGTGACAAAGAGAGAACGCAGATAATATGAATCGAATAGCGATTTCTTTGCTCCACCGAAAGGCGAGGCGTAACCGTGCATTGGTTCGAGCAAACGCACCTATCATAGAATGATTGTGATGACCCACCTTATAGGCCAGCCAGAGGGAGTTAACTTGGGGCAAGAGCACAAAGGGTAGATGTCCCTGATTCGAGAAGAACCACAAAGGGATTGATAGAACCACCGCAAGGGTCGAAGATTTGAGGTCCCTGATTCGAGAAGAACCACAAAGGGAATTATTGAACCAAGGGTCGACAGATAGAGGTCCCAGTGTTCGAGAAGAACAACCTAGAGGGGTTGTCCTTGTAGGTCGAAACCAAGATGCGATGCAATGGTTCATAGAGTTCGAAATGACAATATCTTGGCGAAAATAACCTAACCACCATGATAGAAAGGATCATGGCCCAAAACAGTATAGAATTAGAAGGCCAAATTACGCTTCTCCCATAGCGCATCATGTAATCCATACTGATTTGCCTAGAGGGTACAAGATCCCTAAATTTACAAAGTTTGCCGGAGGAAGGTGAAGACTACCTCGAATTCGAGGAGATCGAAATAGATCTCGCTGAATTGAAACAGGCTCCACCTTACTCTTGTAAACTCCTAGTCCCCACAAAAGGGAAAGAAATTGTTGAAAATGAAAAAAATGACAAGTTTCCAAAGAAGGTGTATACTTTCGATATAACAAAGTGTGATGAAATTTTCGATTTACTAGTCAAAGATGGCCAATTAATTGTGCCACCAAATGTCAAAATGCCTCCTTTAGATCAAAGAAAGAAAAGAGGATTTTGTAAATATCATAGTTTCCTAGGCCACAAAACCTCATGTTTTCTTTTCGTGGACTTGATTCAAAATGCAATTAAAGAAGGCGACTAAAGTTTGTCGATAAACCAAAATGAAGGTGGATGAAGACCCGGATATTGCATACGCCAACTACTCCGAGCCTTTGAGCATTGGAAACATCAATATGGTGGAAGGCAAGGGCCACTACATTGAAAGAGGAAAGCACCGAGAGTGAAAGTGGGTGTTGGTCAAGTCAACAATGGAGTCATCAAGACGCCCACGAACGATGAGCCTTCCGAACCAACTCCAATGTTGTTTAAGGAATCCAGCACCGAGGGTCGAAAGCCGTAAACGAAATTGACACAGCATCAAGGCCTTAGGCTCAAACCGAAAAGGTTCAGACACAAAACAAGCTTCCCTCAAAGGGACATGGGATACCTTGGTGAACCTAGTGGGAAGTTCGACTATCCGTAAAATATTCGCCCGAGAGTTCGAAAGTCCGAATCAAGACGCCAAACCATCGTGATGGGGATGATGATACATAAGGGAAGATAAAGATGGTAACGTTCCTCGAAGAGACCGACACCTTAGGGGAGCCCGGGAAATTTGATTATATGGTAAGATACCGCACTGCAGAGTTCAAAGATTCGGATCGAAGACATCAAACCATCGGGATGGGGGATAATGGTACGAAAGGACCGATGTGGATGTCAATATGGTGGACATGGAGAGACCCCTGCTCGAGATGCGGAAATGGAAAGATATCTCAAAAAGAAAAATACAAAATGGAGGATGGTTATGCCGCAGATACTAGCCTAAAACAATATCTCATGCCACAAGGACATGTGAAATGATGCTTTGTCCAAGATGCAAGATCATATGCAACGAGAGGATTTCCATGGAGTTCGAACGAAAACAAAGGGCTCGAATCGAGTAAATTGGCGCCAAGACAACCAATTGTTCGATGCTACCCTAGAGCCGGGAAAGTTTGTTGAATTTTTAGTATCACAAAGGGGAAACCAAGTGCTTGATTTTCCCAAGATGTTCAGAAGATACCACCGTAACATGGTGGAGCAAACGATTCCCTTCACCCCATGCCGAATCACAAGGAAGTTGGTCAAATGAGTCCGCTTCGATGGTAGTCACAACAACGAAAGCCCGATAGCCCATATCCAAAGGGTGCTCAAGGCGACATTTAAAATCCCGCAGTATACCAATGCATGATGGTCGCAAGTCAAAACCAACAAAGGGAAGGATAGATGGGGAGGCAATGAGCGAAACGCGCCATGCCATGGTATACCGAGACAATTCAACACAAAGAGAGGGAGGAACCGAGGTGGAAATTATAAAGGTAAGAATCCCATGTCAAGATCCCAATGGCGAAGGCAAGAACGGAATCGAAGGTCGAGAGGAAGGTTTAGCGACAAAGGAGCAGCCGACCAACAAAAAGAAGCGCAAGCACCAATCAACCAACAACAAACAGTAACTCAAGACAAACCTCCGCTAGTAGGAGGCTTTTTCTCAAACAAAACTAGATGAATCAAAAGAGTACACCCAAGTCCACAAGAAGACGAGGATATGCTTACGATAACTTCGAATCAAGGAGAATCCTCCTTAACCTAAACCGCAATGTGGTATCTCAGATACCATCCGAATTTGGCCAGAGACCAAATCAAGAACAGAAGAAGAAGAAGACACCATTGATTCGATGAAACATGCATCACCGTTATTATGTAATGGATAATGGCACGGTCGAAGAGCAGAACGCATTCTTCGAACACCCAGATCCCACAATGAAGAATCATTTAAAGCCACTGTTCATTCGAGCAAAGGCTGGAGCCCACGGGGTGAACAAGGTCTTAGTAGATGGGGGCGCTGCAGTCAATCTGATGCCTGAATTCATGCTGAAAAAGTTAGGCATTCAAGACGGTGATGTTAAACCTTATAACATGGTTTTATCCAACTATGAAGGGAAGGTAGGACAAACGCTGGGGTAGTGCAAGTGGAGTTAATCGTCGGATCAAGCCGCAGACCCACTATGTTCATGGTGATCAAGCCAAAGCAAATTATAACTTGCTATGGGAAGAGAGTGGATTCATGGCGAGGGCGTCCCTTCATCGATGCACCAAAGGTTAGTCCTTGGAGAGAGGATGGGATAGTAGAGAACATCAAGCGGACCAAAGCTACTTCATGACAACAACAATCTAGTTAACAAGAGGAATTATGACAAGTATCCGCCGTAATAGCTCCCCTGTACCCCAAGTGACGAACTGAATGAAACAAGAGATGTACATTACTATATGACCCTTCGCCATGATGGCATGTATTGGGATAGGAAAATAATTAAGGGTGATGAAGGAGGCGAAGGCACTTCGCAAAGACGGCCACCAGGCTGGGAGTCCGATGACCCTGATCATGATTGAGTCCTCTTTCCTCGAAAGGATTTCGGCCTATATGGCTGAGAATGAATGGAAAGCTTCAGAGGTGCAATAGAACATATAGTTGAAGTAAACGAACTCAAGGGAATGGTCCGAAAGATTCACCCGTGACGAACGAATAGATCAAAGGCTTGATGCCATTTATGATACAGAACCTTGGGCTTCGAGAGGATCCAACAAACTCAAGTGCTAAGATGTTGTCACAGACCCACTCAAGAAGTGAATTTGGGGATATCAACACAAAAGAATCACCTACATAAGCCGAAACTCACCCAAGCCTCAAACAAGAGGTGATCAAGTCCTCAAACAACAAAGATTGCTTTGCATGGGACTATGACGAAATGCCCGGTTTAAAAGAGAGTTAGTGGAGCATAGACTTCCAATTAAGGATGGCAAGAAGCCCATCAAGCTCTGTGAGGTTCGCGCCAAAGAAGGCTCACGAAGATCAAAGCAGAGGTCGAGGTTGCTACGCTACAAATTCATCGAACCACAAGGAGCCTTAGGCACCTATGAATGGGTAGTGATGCCTTTGGTTTAAAAAACGCTGGGCAACTTACCAAAGAGCAATGAACTCCATATTTCATGATTTTATTGAGACGCTTATGCAGTGTACATTGATGATATAGTCATCAAATCTATATCTCGCAGAAAATCATCTCGCATCATTTGAGCCAATCATTCAAAGGATGAGAAAACATGGCTTAAAATGAATCCCTTAAATGTGCATTTTTGTGCAGGAGATTTCCGGCTTTGTGGTTCATAAAAAGGAATTGAAATTAACCGTAACAAGACCAAAGCCATCATGGAGACTAAAGCCCCACATCGAAAAAGGACAGCCTCTACTAGGGAAGATTAATTTTCTTAAGATTCATTTCAACCTAAGTGGGAAAACACAAGCTTTCTCTCCACTACTGCTTAAAGCAAGGCCAAGCCTTCGAATGGAGCGAAGCACGCAGAGGCCTTCGACAAGATTAAAAGATATCTATCTCAACCTCCTATCTTGTTCCACCTTCATGGGGAAAACCCATGAGATTGTATATATCTGTCGAACTTACTATAGGTAGTATGTTAGTACAGAAGACAAGAATGGCATCGAAAGAGCCATATATTATTTAAGTAGGTGTTGAATGATGCGTAAACTAGATATAATAATATAGAAAAGTTGTGTCTTTGTTTATACTTTTCTTGTATGAAACTCAAGTATTATATAAAACCCGTTGATGTTTATGTTTCATCTCATTTCGATGTTATTAAACACATGCTTTCCAAGCCAATAATGCATAGCGTAATTGGTAAATGGGCATTGGCTTTGATGAATATGCTTTGACTTTCATGCCTTTAAGAGCGTGAAAGGCCAAGTAGTTTCGATTTCATTGTGGACCATTCATTGGTCGAAAACTGTCATGGGTTATGTCGAAATGAAACCTTGGAAGCTATACTTTGATGGTTCGACGATAGAGAGGGCAGTGGTGTTGGAGTTCTCATAATTTCTCCCGAGGGAATTCCAACAAAATTCAAGTATAAGTTAGATGGCCCTCGTTGCTAACAACGGTCGAATAAGCGCCATGTTGGACTTGAAGCTTTGTTGGAATTAGGGGCAACTAGAGTCGAAATCAAGGGTGATTCGAGTTAGTAGTCAAGCGATAACTAAGGAATACAAATGCATAAAGGAAAATCGATGATATATTTCGTCATAGTTAATAGGCTATTCAAAAATTCAATACATGGACATTCAAAGACGCATCAAGAATAGAAAATCAAGAAGCAAATGACCTAGCACAATTAGCTTCAAAGTTATAAAGTCTCTCGCTAAAAACTTAGAGGATTTAATTGAGATAAGAGGAAGAGTCATGGCTACCGACTTACACCATCGATCTAGAGAATATCAAAATAAGTTATGGTGATAAAGATAGGTTCAAGTATTAGCCATAGACACTTTAATGATACAGATTGGCTAAATCCATTAATAAGGTATTTAGAAAACCCAACATTGAATGTGGATAGAAAATAAAATATAGAGCGTTGTCATATGTCCTTATGGGAAATGAATTGTTCAAGAAGACCCAAGAAGGTGTGTTACTAAAATGCTTGGGAGAAAGTGAGGCATATCTAGCACTCGTAAGTCCACAATGGGGTATGTGGAGCACATCAAGCGGTCATAAAATGAAGTGGTTGCTATTTTGATATGGTATGGCCCAAGATGCTCAAAGATTGTATAGATTTTGCTAAAGGATGTGAAGAATGCCGAAACATGCAGGATTCAACATGCTCCCGCAAGTGAGTTGCATTCGATCATTAAGCCATGGCCCTTTAGAGGATGGGCATTAGATTTAATAGGAGAAATCAATCCTGCTTCATCTAAAGGTCAGAAATATATCCTGGTAGGAATAGACTATTTCACTAAGTGGATCGAAGCAATACCTTTGGTAGCTGTAGATCAAGAGACTATCATCGAATTCGTACAAAAACAGATTATCTATAGGTTTGGGTTGCCAGAGAGCATAACCACGTACCAAGGATCGGTTTACGGTAAAAGATGCAAGAATTTGCCCAAGAAATGGGGTTCAAGTTGCTAACGCCAACACCATATTATGCTCAGGCAAATGGTCAGGTCGAAGCAGCCAACAAAGTAATAATAGGTCTAATCAAAAAACATGTTGGTAAAAAACCAAGAAATTGGCATAAGACTTTAGATCAAATACTATGGGCCTGCAGAACATCCCCTAAAGAAGCTACTAATACTACACCTTTCCAATTAACATTTGGTCATGATGCGGTACCAAGAGAAATTCATCTACCTCAATTCAAAGGCAAAATGAAATCTCATCTTCTTTATATTGGGAAATGATGATGAATGAGTTGGTCGAGCTAGATGAAGTTAGATTGCATGCATTAGAAGTCCTGATGAGGCAAAAAGAGAGAGTGGCCAGAGCATATAACAAAAGGGTGAAAGGTAAAACATTCAGTATTAATGACTTAGTTTGGAAAGTTATATTGCCCATGGACAAGAAAAATAAAGCATTAGGTAAATGGTCACCTCATTGGGAAGGACCTTTTCGAATAGCGAAAATATTTTCAAACAATGCGTATGAAATCGAAGAGTTGGTAGATGACAAACGAATCCTAAAGGTTAATGGGAAGTATTTAAAGAAATATAAACCACGCCTGCAGGAGGTTCGAATAGTAGCAACGTAAATCATAAACATATAACTCGAGGCCAAAATGGTGAAATTAGTTGCCAAAATGGCATTGTCAAGTGTTACAAACAAACATTCAATTAAGATACAAGATTGCTTTAAATAAACAAGTTCAGAAGTGGGTATTGTTCCTTAATCGATCAAAGATATTCTTAAAAGACTCAAGCTTGCCGAGTAGAGCTGGCTCCTTCCAAGATAGCAACTTCGCCTTCATTGCTCACCTCTACAAGCCCTTTATTCGAAGCTCTTCAATCGATTACCAAAAGTATTGGACTCATATGCAAGTTGTTGCTGGGCTTCCTTAATTTTATGCTGAAGTTCCTGGATCTGCTTCTCCCATTGAAGAATGGATTGAGCTCGAAGATCATAATCAACTTTAGCTTGCTTGATATGCATGGCATGATCTTCAATCTCCTTAGTGAGCTTCGAGGCATGTTCATAAGCGGCCCATTGCGTTCGCTTTTCTTGGACTTTGTTGGCGCAGATTCGCTTTGAAGAAGGCATCCGCACGTTATCGATCGTGATGAAGTTCAAACAAAATGGTGCTGACTTCCAGGGAACATGTGGAGAGATCGACTTGATTGAGAAGTCCCTTCATCACAAAGCAGGTTGTACTATCTTTTCTGAGTACTTCGAATAAATCCACATCAAGTATGGTTTTTCGAATCTTGTGAAGAAGTATGACTCTATCATCAAGGTACCAATCGAGGTCGAACCAAAGATTAGCCTTAGGGAGGGGAGTGTTTCTCTGAGCTAGTTTAGCCTTCATGTACCCAATAGGGTCAGTTCGTTTCAAGAGGGCTAACTCCTCTTCGGCTGTCTGGCATTTGGAAGACTCTGGAAGTTCCATACGCAATGGAGTGACATCCATCTCAACGTCCATTGGTTCATTAGTGGGAACATCATCGCCTTCATTATTCGCTTCTTCATCATCCTCTTCATCATCAATCAAGTCCACCACCTCGATGTTATCATTTTGATTACCACCAAAGATCGATGCCGTCCTTCGCCGAACCTTCTTGAGCATCTTCTCCTTCTTCATCCTCGCACCCTTCCTCACTTGAATCTTCGCTTCTTGGGAGTTATTGGTTTTCTTCTTCAAGATGAATTGCCCTTTCGCCTCTTGATGGATTTTGGGAGGAGACTCGGGTGAGAAGTCTCGAGGCACTTCGTAGCATCTTCGAGCGTTGTTTCGTTGGTCTCCTTGAGAGGAGGCGAAGTGCCTTGATCATCCTGGTCGCTCGTAAGTTCCATTGAACCGCCATATTGACGAACCTTTATTCGCACAGATTGCTTGAATCTCCATGAGGAGAAGAATGGATCGAGCAGCTTGTTTGTGGGGAGGAGTCAAGTAGTGGGATCGGAGTTGAATCATCCTACACGAAACAAAAAGAAGATTAGAAACTTATAATTAAGGTACGAATAATCATTTTCAAAAATTCAAGTAAAATCACCGTGGGTTATCCGCAGATATATTGCTGTCTATGTGTTCCAACATTACGTTGGAGGTCGAAGGTGGATTTTTGGATTTTTGTGAGGGAGCAACATCCCTGGAATCAAGTCCAGAGACGTTAGTGTCTTTTGGAATGTCTTTCTTATGCTTCTTTCTTAAAACCGATGGTGAACTTTCCCCAGCCTTGAGAGTCTTTCCACTAGCACTGGGTTTTCTCTTCTTTGGAGTAGTTGGTGGGAGTTTGCTAGGCTGAAATAATGCGAACGTAAGTTAGACTTCAGTTATAGACTTGAACTTATTTCGAAATGCCAAAATAAAACTGTTTACCTTTGGGGTTGGAACGGTTGTTGGGATTGGAGCAGGTGTTGGAGTCTGAGTAGTTGTTGGAATCGGAGCATTGGTGTTTGTTGTTGTTGTCGGTGCAGGAGTGATTGTTGGAGTTGCCTTGGGTACATTGTCATCAGCTTCGTTAGTTGTTTGGGAACTACTTCCTTCATTGGTCTTTGATGCAACAGTTTTTATTCTGATAGCTGAAAAGTGAAACACATAAGACAAAATGTTAAAATAAAGTAAATAAGACTTATTTGGGGTTTCCCAAGCATTCGCACCTGCGCCTTCATTTGAAAGAATCGACATGGCAGAAAGGTCATAGCGAAGATGCCCTGGGAAATTATGGAGCCAATGTCGAGCCCATGTCACAGTCTCAGATGGCTTTAGTTTCCTTTGAGATTTGTACTTGAACATCTCTTTGCAAGTAAACCACCAAGGGTATGGGGGAAACCAAGCCAGAGCCAGTTCTGAGGTAGGTAGTTTGGGAAACTTAGGTGGATGCATTTCGAGTGCCAACCTATACCTATCCTCGTGTGACATCCCAAGGAAGTCGAACTTAGAGACTTTTTCTCGTAAATTTTTCCTTCAAGGTTTGGGACGCTCGATATACCGTGGACTCCAAGCGTAGGATCATAAGTTGTTTCAAGTAAGTTTGAAAAGCTTTAATTTCTTGAGCGTGAGTGAACATACCTTTCTTTCTATGTACCTGCACATCGAATGCAGCAGTTAGTTTCTCTTCGATAGTAAGAGTGTCAAACATACAAGACTGGTAGAATCTACTCCACCAATCCAGAAAACCTTTGGATGAAAAATAAGATGGTTCAAAAGAGATCAATTTAAATTGAGCAAAATCTTGATATTGTTCTTGCTGAAGTTTGGCTTCTCTAGCCTTTAAAGTTCGACCAGAGGTAATGGAGTCGTGAGTCTGAAAGAGTGGTTCAGGAATCAGTTGGCATAAACCAAATTGTCTTGAGACAAAGTTGGGTTGGTAGGCGAATAGAAGGATTTGATTCTTGGTCGGAGTGATTCTTGAAGAAATTAGTCTTGGGAGCAAAAAGGCTTTCCAGATGTCTTGGACTTCTTTGGTCTTGGCAGCCTCCGAAAGGGATATGGTAAACCATGATGGTCCGTAGGTCCTCGAAGCAAAAGGCGCCATAGTCTCTTCGAACTTATACTTCTTAGAAAATAGCATGATGTACTGGGAAAATAGAATCTGGAAATCAACTTTGTCATCACTTGGAGTCAGTTTCCTTAACCTCGTGCCCTCAATATTTCGATCCATCACTCGGGTTTTGCTCAACAATGGTGTCAGAGAAAGTGAAGATTCGAACATGGCATTAAGCCATAGTCAAGAAACCAGAAAGGACCAGCTAGCAAGATATTCTTAGGAGTATGGGATTTTAAGCTCGAAACAGCCGACCTCAAACTTTCATAAAGGTCAACTAGTAGGAGTTCACTTAAATTAATCCTCCTATTTTCATGTAAATCCCTTGCTAGAGGGATGAACCTGCTAGCCACTTGAAGCGATCTCGAAAAGACATATCTTGATAGCCGAGGGTGAGGAAAGCAATGTGTTCAACATCAGAAACACTATCACCTTCAGTGTGATAATGACTGATAAACTTGGAGAAGCTAGCTAACTTGATATCGAAGTCAATTATGCTCGAGTGCTCCTCAGAATCAGGAATGTATGTTTCTCCTAGTGGTGATAATCCATGATAGCCTATATCAAAGAACGAGGTGTGATCATCCCTCCAGGAAGGTGAAAGGTATTGTAAGTACTATCCCAGAAGTACAGGGATGCAAAAAGTAGAGGATGGCTGTAGGTAAAGCCCGGTTTTGATAACTTGAGAAGATTGTAAATACCTAGTTCCTCCCACTGATGGGATTTCTTAACCTCTATTTTAGCAAACCAGTTCTGGTATGCTACATCAGCAGTAGGACAAGATCGAAATGGTTTAAAATTACTTTTAACATAGTCCAAAATGAAAGGATCCTTTGGGGGAATATCAAGGGTTCCTATGGTCTTAGAAGCAGAGGGTTCGTTCACATTATCAGTTTCTACTCTAGGGATTTCCATTTTGTTAAATAACGGTTTAAAATCATAGCAAACAGGGAATATGGTTCTAGTGTCCTTCAGAATCTCAAAAACTGTGAGAGGGCCCATTAGGGAAAACCTCTTTCTAGAGGCGTTAGTTGGGATTAATACCTGTGAAGAATACAGGAGTTCTTGCTCCTTCGAGATGCCTTGAGGAATGAGTACCGATTGGCCGTGGTGAGTGTCAACCTTGCTTTCCGTGATCGCTCCTGTTCTTGGTCTTCTTCTTAGAAATCTTTTTCTGAGATGTTGTTGCTGAAGACATTGTTGGAAGTTGTTAAGATTTTAGGGTTTTTCAGCAAAGAGAGAAGAAAAAAGGTTCAGAGTGTGGAAAAAGAGTAAAAAGACTGAGTCTGTTGGGTTTTATAGTAAGGAATTTGAAACAATCATCAACTAAGGCCAAGGTACGTGGAGAACGTGGGTTGGACACGGAGTAAGGTGGCGTAAAGTAAGCATTGAAATAAGCATGATTAAAGACAATCATTATCTTTAATAACCGCACCATACCGTGGCAACTGTTTGTTCGAATCCAAGAGCCGCCATGATCGACGAATGGAAGTCATGCAGTGTCATCATTGCTCAAGGTCACATCAAAATCTTAGGATATATTTAAAATAAGTATTTCTTAGATAGGGATTCAAATACATATTTTAAAGGGGCATTTTGTTGGTCAAGATTTTGATATGATTTGAATAAGAATCATCGAGCTCGAAATGAAACAATGTCGATTCATTGAACGAGGAAAATGTCATGATTTGGAATGAAAGAATCACTCTTCAATAAGATATTGAAACTTGGAGCTCGAGTAGCAATTGTGATGATACATGTAGAAGGAGCTTCAAATGGTAGTAGCGTGGTGTTAGGAAGCGAGTTCGAATCGAAAGGCGCTCAGATATTTGAAATTCAAAATGTGAGCGGATGAATGGAAGTTCGAATATGCTACTGAAAACGGTTCGAGACGTGGAGGCTAGAGAAGCATAGTATTCTGCATGTCCAAACGTGGCAAGCTCTCATAAGTCGACTGCTATGGCCAAAATAGTATAAATAGAAGTCTTAGTGTTAGGATTTTGGTGTCATATCTATTGTACTAAATTCAAGAATATTCAAAATACCACATGGCTAGGGAAACGAATGCACGAATAATGTACGTATGATTGCACCAAACTCTTTTATGCAATAATGTATCTTTATCTTTCCAGTTTACCTTTTATATTGCATCAATGTCATTTAACTTTCTTTGCTTTTGAACGCATTTCTCTCGTTTCGAAACTCTTTACTTTTTGAAACTCTTACACTCATGCTCTTATTTTCCAGAAAACTTTTACATACTTGCCTTTAAATTCTTGTCTTTTCACTTCATGCTTTATTTTGAAAGTCTTTTACATTCAAGAAATCCTTTAAACGTTCCTGCCATTTATATACTTTCCGCAATTTTCAAGTCTTTATATCTTATTTGTTCGAACTAGTTTTATACCGTTTTACTTGATTTCGTTATTAGCTTATTGGACATCATAATCGAAACGCACTTGAAATATATATATAAAACATTCAAAAGCAAGTCTTGAACATGAACCATCATTTTAAGTTTATGCAAACGACCAATAACCCCATAGGATCAATCTAGTCGATCCTGCAAGTTACCAAAGGGATTAAACAACAATCATAACGCTTGTTTGATAGTTTGGAGGACTAGCGGTTGTTTCACCAGAAATCACTGTGAACAACACTGCAGTTTTTTCAAAAAAATTTATAATGTGGCCCGTGCAATCGGTTGCAGTTGAGTGCAAATCAATTGCACACTGTAAAAACCAGAAAAATCACATTTCTAAAGGGAAAATTCTTGTTCAAACTTTTCCACAAACACCTTGTGTGTATTGATTCAATTGAACACGAAAATTTCACCAACTTTTTGAGAAATTAACATCAATGGAACTAAAAACAAGTTTGCTCAATGAATCAAACCACAAAAATTATCAAGAGATCACATTGTAAAAGATGAAGATCAACAATCACCAGTTGTAGATCTGTAGAGAAATTTGAAAGATTAACACTTCAAATTGCTTCACTTCAACTTCAAAAATCAGAATCACAAGCCTAGATCTAAGGAGTTGAAGAAGAAAAGGAGAGTGGATGAAGGTTTAGCTCAAAGAATTAAAGAATTACAATGAAGAACTCACTAATCTTTATGAAGAAGTGTTGTACCCCAAAATTTACCCTCTTCTTTTTCGCATTTTTGGCTTATAATCCGATTGCATAAACATACTTGCAGCCCCATGCATAAGCATTGATCATGAGGTTACCAGGTTCAAGGTATCCCAAGTGGAAAAACGAAAAAAAGAGAGTTTACTCGCTTATTTCTCAATGAAGCAGATTTCGGGTTTTCGGCGCATCTTAGGCACTCCAGAAGGCGTATCTTTCATCTCATTGGGTATTTTCTGACAATTTTCGACTGACATTTCCCTCTCATTATTATTTATAACTTTAGTTTGAAACCCGAAAGCAGACCTTGTGAGGAAGGTCTCCAAAGAAACTGTTTTCTCCAGTGGATTAAGCTAAATTTTAGTGTTGAACTGTGCGTTCTGCCCACTAAATAGTCTCTATCTCCTCGCTGGAAACTCGGAATTGAGTTAGACCAATTTCTAAAATTCCGTATCAAAACCCCCTACAACTTTTATTTGTAACTCGGGAGCTAGTTCCTCACAGATCAATACCATAATTTTGTTCTTTGAAGTTGATTTTGAGCTGAACCGAGCAATTTTCATCTGATACGTGAAGTTTGAAAAGTCATATCTCGCTCGATTTTCATCGAAACGAGATGGGACTAGTGCCAAAAAGTTCACAAATTTTGTTAGCTTCAATTGTCTGAGAAATGTTTATTTTCAAATTCTGATCAGAAGACCCTCATTCAAGGCGTTATCCCAGAAGAGCGCAAATAGAATTCTGCATGTGTCAGTGGTCCAAAAATTATGCTGAAACTTTAAAAATTCATATTTCATTGAACGTTCATCCGATCAAGTCAAAATTTTGATTCACACAAGCAAAATCGCATTCCAGAAACTTTTCGTTTACATTCCGATTTCAAATTCCGCACGGATTTGGCTGTTTTGGATTAATTACGAAAATTATTCGGATAATCATGATTTAGGCTTGATTATTGATCTTAGGCCCAACTCCTAAAACTATAAATAGATTTTTCTCTACACAAATCACAACAACACAATCATTTGCTTAATTTTCACCACCAATCACACTCTAATTCTCTCTCAAATCCAAAGCAAAAACTCAAGAAAAAGTTTAAACTGCAACTTTCCCTCCAAACAACCACCACAGGCCGCCACCGGACCTCCGCTTGACACCTGTCTCAGCCACTGATCGTGCTTAGCGCGCCCTGCAACTTCTAGTTTTCTTTCATTACTGCTTGGAGGAACGGTTTCATCTTGATTTCTCTTCAATTTCCAGATTCAAGGATTTCTCCTTCATCTTCTTCAATCCTCCATTGAAGATTTCAAGTTTTCCTCAAGAATTCAAGATTAATTCCGAAGATTATCATCAATTCGCTGCTGATTTGGTATTTTCTTTGAAGAGCACAAAGATTCCCTCTTCAATTCAACTCAAACTTCAAGTTCAAGTAAGTGTTAGGTTCAAATAAGCACTTATTTTAAGCTGTTATTGACTTTCATCTTTTCTTGAAATTGAATACTGAAATTGCATGCAAATTCGATGTAGATTATGATTCTTGAACCTTTACTCTTGAATTCTTTGATTTGAATTAGATTTTGCAACCTTATTCGTGTCAGAGTGAGGACTTTTGTACATAGCATTCATATACTCATGTGCATTTGTATCTCCCTTGCATATAAGTCATAAATTCATGCATCTTGCATCATCTATCATATACTCATGCATTGGAGAACATTTAGTTTGATTGATTTACATTGATTCATGATGACTTGAAGCGTAACTTGCATTCGAAGTACGTCGACATGTAGCTTTCAAAGCATTTTAATCATTAAGCACACAATGCATTCTACATAAATCCATGGCATATGCATTCCAAGTGTTTGTGTTAATGCTAAACATAGACTTGGTATGAGTTTCCAACACTTCTTGTAGCATGGTTTGCTTGCATTGAGTCCTCATGTGAACATTTGGATTGTTATTTTAACTCGCATCCTTAGCATGTTCATGCATTGGTTATCATCATGTGAACATTAGGATTGTTATTCTAACTCGCATCCTTAGCATGTTCATGCATTGATCATCATCATGTGAACATTATGGTTGTTATTGTAACTCGCATCCTTGGCATGTTCATGCATCAATTAGCACACATGAGCATTGGGATTGTTATTGTAACTCGCATCCTTGGCATGTTCATGCATTATTTATCTTCACATGAGCATTAGGATTGTTGTCGTAACTGGCATCCTTAATATGTTCATACATTGTTTACCCATCTATGAACATTGGAATCATCATCTTGATTTTCATTCCTTGCATGTTCATGCATGTACTCTTAGCATATGAATATTAGAATCATCATCTTGATTTGCATTCCTTGCATGTTCATGCATATACTCTTAGCATATGAATATTGGAATCATCATCTTGATTTTCATTCCTTGCATGTTCATGCATGTACTCTTAGCATATGAATATTGGACTCATCATCTTGATTTGCATTCCTTGCATGTTCATGCATGTACTCTTAGCATATGAAATTGGAATCATCATCGTGATTTGAATTCCTTGCATGTTTATGCATGTACTCTTAGCATATGAATATTGGAATCATCATCCTGTTTTGCATTCCTTGCATGTTCATGCATGTACTCTTAGCATATGAATATTGGATTTATCGATTCGATTTGCATTCCTCGCATGTTCATGCATGTGCTCTTCATTTATGAACATTGGATTTATAGATTCGGTTTGCATTCCTTGCATGTACATGCATGTGCTCTTCATCCATGAACATTAGATTTATCATTTCGATTTGCATTCCTCGCATATTCATGCATGTGCTCTTCATCTATGAACATTAGATTTATCTTTCTGATTCACAATCCTCGCATGTTCATTTGACTTTTAACCGCTATGGGACTATGGCCTAACTGCATGGATCGACTTTCGGTGTGAGAACATCATGGACAGGTGACCTGGACCAAGAACAGCATTTTTGTAGGTTACATACTGCACTTAGCGCCACCAGGAGCGCGCTAAACGGCAAACTTACTAACTTTGGTTTTGGAGGTCGTGCTTAGCGCGGTCCAGAGCAGGCTAAGCGTGGTGGCTTCTGTTTGGGTCGTGCTTAGCGCGGTATAGCTGGCTTAGCGTGACCTACACTGGTGTATTTTTTTGTTCTTTCTCGATTCTAACAGCAAACAGCAGGCGCTTTAGACATGCCTAGCTACTATTTAAGCTTTGTTGGATGCAGGGGCTTGTGTTGCATATACGTACGACACATTTATTCGATGTTTGTATACCCATGTATATATTCGTTTTGCTTGCTTTTTGGGTCTAACTCCCTTCTTGCAGGTGTTTTGTGTTTGTACACCCGCGTGTGCATCCCTCATACCTTGTTTTGTTCGTCCGAATGTTGTTCTTGCAGGCATTATCACTTCGGATGCGTATCAACGCGTACTCCGCTTGTTTTGATGTTTTGAACCATTTTCACCGGTTTATTCTTATTGTGTGGCTGCAGTACTTGAAGTTTTTCGGAGTATTTATTAGCTCGCAGTGCTCTTCGAATTCTATATCTGTGTGGTCGTTTCTATACCATTTATCGCATTCTCTTACAGCTTTCCTAGATATCATGAGAAGTAGGGCTTTACAACTTTCTTTTGCCATGATAAGTAGGAATAGAGATGCATGATGGGGCTTCCATAGTTGGAGCATGTTCAGGAACCCCTCTGGTTTATTTAAAGACCCGTTTAGGGCAATTCTACTTGTGTTTGTGCTTGATTTGCCTGATTTCCCCAGGATTGCTTGGTTAGGATAGATTCTCGAGCCTAGACTTTAGGATTCACATCCTTTGCATGTCAACATAGGTAGAGATTCCCTTACATCCTCAACCATAGGTCCAACCCTTGTTTTGCTAGTTTCTTTTGCATCCATGCATGTAATAAAACTAAAACTTGCTTTCTTTTTCCTTTGAAAATAAAACACTTAATAATGGTTTGAACTCCTTTCTCAAGGTAAAAGTAACCAACCAAGACAAACTCTTTTCGCCTTCGTGCGCATTTTCTTTTGTGTTTAAAACCTTTTTCACAAGTAAAAAACACAAAACCCACCAAAACAAGTGAGTCGAACTACGACGCTCTGACTTTCCCATTGAACGCGGGAATACGTAGGCATCTTGTCACGGGGCTCGACCAAGCAAACTTCGTAAATACTTCCTTCTTTTCCCCGTGGTTTCTTTTTTTTCTCTTTTACTTTGCATGCATTGTAGCGATTAAGTATAGATAGACATTACACACCCTTTAACTAGAAATAGAAAGTGGATACCGTAGAGTACTACGGGTGTGCGGGGGGTGCTAATCCCTTCCCCTCGCGTAACCAACTCCCCTACCTAGAATCTCTTGATCTCTCGGTCATAGGACCGCGATTTCTCCCCTTCAGGTTTACTCGATGTTTTCCTTTATCCGGCGTGAGATAAAAGACGTTCAATGGTGACTCCATTGATACACCCCTATCAGTCAGAAGTTCAGTCGGGTGGTTTCAGTTGGCGACTACATTGGGGACAGTTGACCTATTGCTGGTCCGTCCAGGAGTTGATCCTAGCTTTCTTTTTCATATCTGTTGGGTGTTTATCTACTTACTCGCTTTATCGCATCATCCTTTGTATACTTTTCATTGCATTCTATGTGACATATTTACTATTCTCGTATATCCTGTATTTGGACTGCTGATGTACTGGTTGATCTCTTAATTTGGGTGGGTGTTACTTGGGGTAAAACACCCACTACCATGGCCAGTGACACATAGGCTAGATGGATGTTCATGTCGAATCCCGCATCCCGTGGTGCGTGTGAGGAGGCATGAAGTACCGAACTCAGACAAGATTCGCTTGACACTGTTTTCGCCCTACACCCTGTTGTGTAGTCAGCGAAGTACTCGATAAAGGATCATCGACTCTGTTTATCATTAGGGACCCCGTTGAGTCTAGAATCACCCTGTGAGTTAGGCGGGATATCATTACTGCAGGTACTGTTGGTGACTGTTGGTGACCTGTTACTGTTGGTGACCTGTTACTGTTGGTGACGTGGTATTTTCTGGTATTTTTTGGTATTTTCTATGGAATTCCAGTTTGACGCCGGACCTTTGAACCTGTGGTATTCGGATTCAGTTTCTACATGATATCTCGATTGGGTGGCAAGCTTTTAGGCCTTGTTACATTTGTCCGGGACTTCAGTACAGTAGTGGTTTAACATACAGGAGATATGGTTCCAAAAGCACTGCATTCATAAAATTTTTAATTTGCATATTTTAACATGCATATTTGTTTATTTCCAAGATTTCTAACCTTTGAGTTTAGTTGGTGGGTTTATTTTGGAAGATGGATACTGAAAAGAAGAACAATCAGAGACGTCATCCAGTGTACAAATTTTCCACTCCTGCTCTTGAGAATCTCCTCTTACCGGCTAACAAGTCTACACCGGAGAATTTTGTCACATTTACCAAGGATTATGGAAGAATTTTGACATGGTTGAGATCCCCTCTAACCGAATACCAGAAGGACGGGCTCCAGGCCCTTTTCCAATTCTATGATCGTGAGTTGAGGTGTTTTGTATTCCCTGATTATTTGTTGATGCCTACATTGGAAGAGTATTCTAGCATCTTGGACATTCCTATCCTGCATCAAGTTCCTTTCTATGCCTTTATGGAGAGACCGACCAATGATCAGATCGCTAACGCTCTTCATTTGGAAAAATTTGTGGTGTCCGCCAATGTTGCAAGCAAGGGTGCCGTGAGAGGCTTTCATTTGGGTTTTTTTCTACGGGAAGGTAATGCAAAAGTTTCCAAGAAGGATTGGAAGAGTTTTAACGCTATTCTAGCTTGTTGCATCTACGAGATGTGCTTATTTCCGAACGAGCCTAAGTTTGTTGACATGAACACCATCTCCATTATCATCCAGAGGAATCCTGTTCCGACTTTGTTGGGAGACGTTTATCATTCCATACAGTCCATAAGCTTCAAAGGGAAAGGTGGGATTGTAAACTGTTGTGCACCATTGTTATACCATTGGTTTCAGGGTTTTCTTCCTCGAAGCGGTGCTTTCGTTGACACCCAGCATACTATGAGGTGGGTTCCAAGATTGATGGGTCTCACGTCTCAAGATATTGGTTGGAGTCGAAGCGAGATGTCCAAGACCGAGAGTGAGAAGATTATTATCCGTTGCGGAGATTTCCCTAATGTCCCTCTGATGGGCATAAGGGGGAGTATCAATTACAATCAGACTCTTGCTTTGAGACAATTGGGTTATGCTATGATGGGACCTCCTGATGCAAGTTTTGTGTGGGAAACTCTATATTATGATGTACCTGATGTTACCGGGACGATGGCTAAAGTTGTTCAGGCATGGAAAAACATCTGTCTTGAAGGAGGACAATATTTCGGCAAGAAAGATCCTACGACCTATGCTTCTTACATCCAATGGATCAAAGACAAGAATAGAGATCGTCAGTGGCCTTCCATTACCAGAGCAGCGGCTTTTTACCCTAGAGATTTAGTTCCATATCTTGTCTCAAATGGAGATTATGAGGGTGCGTGCTCAGAATCGCCTTTTACTTGAAGAGAAGGAGACTATAGCAGTGAATTGTCTCGTCGCCACTCAAACAAAGAATTAGTTGGCTCATGAGCTCAAGTATTTCAAAGGAGAAGCATCTGATTCAACCAGGAAGCGGCCTAGGGTTGAAGATTCATCCATTCCCATAGAAGACCACGAGAAAATTGTTGCCGGTTTGGAAAAGAAGTACAAGGCTCAAATCGAAGACTTGAAGAAGCAAATGCATAATCAGAAGTTGGCATATGAAGCCCCTGTCCAAGAGAAGGAAGCCCATTTATCCCTTTCTGTCGGAGAGTTGGAACGTCTCAAGGTTCAATTGGGTGTGCCATATGCGGAAGGATTTCCTATGTCTGACTTTTAGATTTTTGCTTTATTTGTCTTGTGCGGAAATCACCACCAGGCTTGTTGATGGGATTACTCCTTTTTCTACGAATTGCAAAAACCTTTGTTTAGAAGCTCAATTTGCTTGTAAACTTCTTTGATTCAATGATAATTAGAATTTTCAGTATTCATTATCTTGTTAAATCTTGAAACTTGAGTCAAAGTGTTAAGAGTCCTGGAAATGTTCAAATATGCCATTACATGCATAACATTTATATATGTACATGCCACACATAACAAGTTTGGATCGGAGTTCTCATCCTCGGCTTCTACTTTTATTTAGTAGAAAATTGCAAACTTCCACTGTTGCCCGACTCGGAGCAACAAATAAAGACAGATGGAACAACTTCAAGCAGAAATGGCCGCAATGAAAGCGCAGATGGAGGCGCAGATGACTCAATTCATGGAAGTTATCCCTAATATGAATCAAGGACAACAAGAGTTGAGGGCTTTGGTTGAGATATCTCGTCCAAAAGATGACCGACGCAATCCGTTTGACGACGCCTCTGTGGGTCAGCCGCGTGTTGAACATGGGGCACATAATGTTGATTTGGGTGTTAACGACCACCCTCGTGGTCCGAGTTTACATCTCAATGGTCGGTTTCCGCCTCCACCACCTACTCCACCTCATTGGCCTTATTTCTTTGATGATGGGATGCAAGGGCATCGTACTCGGGGTCGTCCTTGTTCCCAGGGCCCAGATTTTGATTAGAATGAAGAAGCTTATTCTGTGAATGGCAGTGAAGCTGATTTCTTGGCTGATGATCATAGGTACCGTTTGCTTGAGGAGCGGTTGAAGGCCGTTGAGGGACATAAATTGTCGGGGCTGGACTTATCTGATTTGGGGTTGCAACCTAGAGTGAGACTTCCTCCGAAGTTCAAAGTATCGGTGTTTGACAAGTACAACGGGGCGACTTGTCCCAAAACTCATATCACTGCATATTTCCTCAAGATGGCGGTGTACACTGAAGATGAGAGGTTGCTCATGCATTTCTTCCAAGAGAGTTTGACTGGAGCATCGTTAGAATGCTATATGCATCTGGAGAGAGGTCACATCAGGATGTGGCGTGATCTTGTGAATGCTTTTATTCAACAATACCAATTCAACATTGATATGGCTCCGAACCGCACACAGTTGTTGGGTTTGTCTTAGAAATTGGGGCAAACATTTAAAGAATATGCTCAGAAATAAAGAGAACTTGCTGCTAGAGTTCAACCACCCATGGTCGAGCGAGAGATGGTTGATATGTTCACCAATACTCTGTTTGGAAATTATTATGTTGCATGTAGTACTTCTGCAAACTTTGCTGAAATGGTCCGTTATGGTGAGCGGATTGAAAGTGGGCTAAAATCGGGTAAGATCCAACATTTTGAGGGAGGAAGTTCCTCTGGTGTTAAGAAGGCATACAGTGGCTATTCCAAGAAAGAAAAGGGAGAAGACAGTGATGTATATGGTGGCAGAAGTAAAGCTCAGGTCAATGCAGTGACTATATCCGCTTCTCAACCACAAACTCAGCAGACACCCCGTCAACAAAATCAGAGTCAATGGGAGAATCGTACTCCCAGGAGGTTTGATGTTGTTCCAATGAGCTATGCTGATTTGTTTGTTCGTTTGAATGATCTCAAGCCGGTGGTGCCAAAGCCTGCATTTGCACCTCCTCCTCTGGATAAGCGTCCCAGAAACTATGATGCCAATGCAAGCTGTGAGTTCCATTCTGGAACGTTGGGGCATAGCATTGAGAACTGTTACGCATTCAAATGAAAAGTGAAGGACCTCATTGATTTAAAGACTATTGAATTGGAAGCTCGACCGCAAGTCACTGGACCTAATGTCACCCAGAACCCGATGCCGCATCATGGGGTTGTTCAAGCCATGATGGAAGATGGGTTATCCTTAATCTGATAATGGATGTTGATTTAGTGAAAACACCGCTGCCTTTTGTCAAAGAGTACTTGATCAAGAGAGGGGTCTTTCAAGGTTGTGAAGCCATTTGTGAGAGGTGTGAACATTGCTCGAATGGTTATGTGAATCTGAAGGATGGGATTCAATATTTGATTGATGACGGCCAGTTGTAATTCGATCGGATCAGAAAGGATAAGAAGGATGAAACACGAGATGTATCTGTGATTACTATCCCTTATTCTCCGATTGTGATATCTGCACCAATAAAACCTGTTCCATTGGCAATTACTAAACCCGGTCCCTTGCCATATCTGATAAAGTTGTGCCATGGCATTATGTGTCGGATGTTTATTATCATGGTGTGAAATAGGAAGATGTCTCCTCCTCGACTAAGAAGGATGACGTGTCGGATATTGCTAATACTGATAACATTGTTGGAAGTGGTGGTATGACCCGAAGTGGGCGAATTTTCTCTAATCCGACAATACAACTTAATGCAGAAGCTGTTGCTAAAGCTAAGGGCAAGCAGCCCATGAAACAACTAGAACTGCAAAGTGCTAATCCTGACCTGAAGAAGGATGTAGAGGAAATCATGAAGTTCATCCGTAAAAGTGACTTTCGGGTGTTTGGGGAATTGGACCTCTCCATCAAAGTCGGCCCTCAGATTTTCGTTACAACATTCTTTGTCATGGACATCCAGCTTGCCTACTATTGCCTGTTGGGTCGTCCATGGATACACAAAGCTGGAGCGGTCACTTCCACCCTTCACTAGAAGCTGAAATATCCTGCTGAAGGGGAAATTATCATAGTTTGCGCTAAAGAGGAATACATTGTGAGCCATCTTGCTTCCTTCCGATATGTTGAGGTTGGTGGTGAGATTCATGAGACTCCGTTTCAAGGCTTTGAAACAGTGCACATGTTGAAGACCCCTCAACAGAAGGAGGTTAAGAAAGACAAGTTGTAATCTTCCATGGCATCTTTGAGAGATGCAAAAGCTGTGGTCGAAGCTGGACGCCCTGAAGGTTGGGGCAATATGGTGGAGGTAGCACCTAAATTCAACAAGTTCGGGTTTGGGATTTGACCCTGTTCTGCGCCGTCAGATTCTGAAAGCACCCAACTTGGCTACTCTTGTGAGGTTTTCTAGCGGCGACATTAGTCCCGGACAAGCAAATGTTGTAGATGATTCTGATAATGAGTTTGATGTTGACAAGTGGATTCGCCCCAGTGTCCCTGGCATGGAGCTCAACAACTGGACCTCAGAAGACTGCGTCCCAGTCACGATGGTCAAAGAGTAATTTTCTTTTGTTTATGTTATCATGCAATAATTCCTGTGCTCTGCCCAAGGCACAGTGAATCATATGTAGGGCCACCATGTTTGCATATGCAACTTTTCATCATGAAATAAAGAACGTATTTTCATTCAAATGTTTTGTTCCCTTTCCTTCCATTTTACATCACAATTTTGAAACGCAAAATGGCAATGCTTTATTTTTCTTTTATCATCTAAAAAACTAAAATAAGCATTAAAATCAATCATGCAGATATAATCCCACACTCCTAATGGATCCCTTTGATAACGACTATGTTATCACTCTTTATGACTTCGATAATCCGATCAACCAAGCCGAAGAAGAAGGTGAGGAAGATTGTGAACTCCCTAAAGAGATAGCAAGAATATTAGAGCAAGAGGAAAAGGTTATCCAACCGCATCAGGAAGATGTTGAGAAAGTGAATCTGGGCAATTCTGATGTGATTAGAGAGGTAAAAGTTGGGGCCGCTTTAGAAGACAGCGTGAAGTAGAGATTGATTGAACTACTCCGAGAGTATTCAGATATCTTCGCCTGGTCTTAAGAAGACATGTCTGGGTTGGATACCGATATCGTTGTGCACAAGCTGCCTTTGAAAGAAGATTGCCCTCCTGTTAAGCAGAAACTTTGAAGAACTCATCCTAAGATGTCTAAGAAGATCAAAGAGGAAGTCTAGAAACAGCTTGATGCAAGCTTTTTGAAGGTCATTTCTTATCCTCCATGGGTTGCTAACATTGTTCCTATGCCCAAGAAAGACGGCAAGGTTAGAATGTGTGTGGATTACAGGGATCTGAATAGAGCCAGTCCGAAAGATGACTTTCCGCTTCCCCATATTGACATATTGGTGGATAATACGTCTCACGCGAAAGTGTTTTCGTTCATGGATGGCTTTTCTGGGTATAATCAGATCAAGATGACACCGGAAGACATGGCTAAAATAACTTTCATGGGGAACTTTCTGTTACAAGGTGATGCCTTTCGGGTTGAAGAATGCCGAGGCGACGTACCAACGTGCAATGGTAACTCTTTTTCATGATATGATTCACAAAGAGATTGAGGTATATGTCGACGACATGATTGCTAAATCTCAGGATGAAGAAGAGCATTTGATACACCTATAGAAGTTGTTTAATCGGTTGAGGAAATTTAGATTGAGGCTGAATCCAAATAAATGTACGTTTGGCGTACGATCTGGAAAGCTTTTAGGCTTTGTTGTAAGTAAAAGAGGCATCGAGTTTGATCCTGCTAAAGTAAAAGCAATTCAAGAAATGCATGAACAAAGAACTGAGAAAGAGGTCCGCGGCTTTCTAGGGAGGTTGAACTACATCTCTAGGTTCATCTCTCACATGACTGCCACATGCGGACCTATATTCAAGTTGCTAAGAAAGGATCAGATGGTCAAGTGGAATGACGATTGTCAAGTCGCATTCGACAAGATAAAAGAGTATCTGCAGGAACCTCCGATTCTCATGCCTCTCGTGGAGGGTAGGCCGTTGATTATGTATTTGGCAGTGCTCGAAGGCTCAATGGAGTGTGTGATGGGCCAACATGACGAGTCTGGTCGAAAAGAGCATGAAATATACTACCTAAGCAAAAAGTTTATCGACGGTGAAACAAAATACTCACTGCTCGAGAAAACTTGTTGTGCTTTAGCGTGGGCTTCTCACCGACTAAGGCAGTATATGTTGACTCACACAACCTTATTGATATCCAAGATGGATCTGATCAAGTACATAATTGAGAAGCCAGCTTTGACAGGCCGGATCGCCAGGTGGCAAATGATCTTAACAGAGTATGACATCCAATATACTACTTAGAAAGTTATCAAGAGTAGTGTGTTGGCGGATTATATTGCTTACCAACCTATGGACGATTATCAGCCAATGAAGTTTGAATTTCCTAATGAGGATATCATGTACATCCGGGATTGTAACATCCCTGGTCCAAATGAGGGACCCGAACTAGGATCCAAATGGTCTTTGGTTTTTGATGGAGCCTCCAATGCGTTGGGCAATGGTGTTGGTGCAGTAATCACTACTCCGGACGGTCATCATATCCCGTTCACAACTCGAATTTGCTTTGATTGCACCAATAACATGGATGAATATGAGGCTTGCATATTTGGTATCGAAGCGGTGATTGACTTGAGAATTAAGCATCTGAAAGTGTATGGGGACTCTGCGCTTGTGATTTGCCAGATTAACGGCGATTGGGAGACCCGTCACCCAAATTTGATTCCTTACCGGGAGCATGTGATAAAGTTGATTCCTTACTTCGAGGAAATCACTTTCGACCACATCTCACGAGAAGATAACAATCTGGCTGATGCTTTGGCCACCCTAGCATCCATGTTTAAAGTCAAATGGGTTAATGAAGCGCCTTCGATAACCATTTAGAGATTGGATGAGCCAACCTTTTGTTTTGATATTGAAGTAGAGAAAGATGGCAATCCTTGGTTTTATGATGTCAAGCGATATCTTGCAACTCAAGAGTATCTGGAGGAAGCTTCTGTGACAGATAAGAAGTTCTTGAGAAGATTTTTGGCGAAGTTCTTCCTCAACAACAGTGTGCTATACCGTAGACATCATGACGGCCTTTTGCTCAGATGAGGCTGCAAAGATCATCGAGGAGATGCATGAGGGCTCATTCGGAACTTATTCCAGTGGGCACACTATAGCTAAAAAGATCTTGCGAGCTGGGTATTACTGGTCAACCATGGAGGTCGATTATTTTAATCATGCCCGGGTTTGTTACAAATGCCAAGTATATGCTGACAACGTGCATGTGCCACCATCGCCTTTGAATGTTTTAACCTCTCCTTAGCCATTTGCTATGTGGGGCATTGATATGATCGGAAAGATTGAGTCGACAGCGTCCAACGGACATCGCTTCATTTTGGTTGCAATAAATTATTTCACCAAGTGGGTTGAAGCAGCATCCTATGCAAGCGTCACCAAGAAGGTGGTTTCCCGGTTTATCAAGCACAATATCATTCGCTGTTACGAGATTTCTGATAAGATTATCACAGATAATGGGTCGAATCTTAACAACAAGATGATGAAGGAGCTTTGTGAGTCCTTCAAGATTAAGCACCACAATTCATCCCCACACCGCCCGAAGATGAACGGAGTTGTCGAAGCGGCGAATAAGAACATTAAGAAGATTGTGAAAAAGATGGTAGTAACCTATCGAGATTGGCATGAGATGTTGCCTTTCGCTTTGCATGGTTACAGGGGTACCACTCGTACCTCAACAGGGGCAACCCCATTTTCTCTTGATTATGGCATGGAAGTCGTGCTTCCAATCCAAGTTCAGATCCCTTCATTAAGAATCACGAAAGATGCAGAGCTTGATAAAGATGAGTGGGTGCATAACCGCTTGGATCAGTTATGCCTCATTGATGAGAAACGGTTGGCAGCTTTCGGTCATGGACAAATTTATTAGCGGAGGATGAAGAAAGCATATGATAAGAGGGTGCGACCTCAAAATTACCAGCCTGGTGATCTCGTGCTAAAGAAAATAATTCTTCCTCAGGGTGATCCTCGAGGAAACTGGACGCCAAATTATGAAGGGCCGTTTTTCGTGAAGAAAGTCTTCTCGGGTGGCGCCATGATGCTCGCAACAATGGACGGAGAATATTTTCCACTACCCATAAATGCGGATGTAGTCAAGAGATATTATGCGTAGACATGCTTAATTGATCAGTGGTCGCACCTTGTGGCAACATCTCGAGCTACTCCGAAGGGAAGTGATCAAGCCAATCTCCTTTTTCGGGAAAAGAGAAGTGGTGAGATAGTTGGAGTTATAAAAGTGATAGCAGGGTTGGAACCCGATGAGGATTCATTGTCGCACTGCCATGCGTTTTAGTTTTCCTCTTATTTTACTTTTGCAATTGCCTCATTTCAGGAATTGCTTCCTATTGTACTTGCCTATTTACAGGCCTACTTTCAATCAATAAAATGAGTTTTTGCTTGTCTATTAATTTCTTGCATTTACTGATTTGTTTGCGAAAGACGTTCAAGGTTTTGTGGTAAAATTTTGCATGTACAAACATTGTTGGTTTTACCGTGATCAGAAACTTTTGAATATTATTCTGAGACCCGAGTGACCTGGATGGCAGGAAGATCTATCGCATCGTGTCAGGGGAACTCCACTAACACTGTATTGCAGGAATCTTTCATGTTGGCAGATATCTGGATGCACTATCGCGGAGATCAATCGGGATCCTCCCTGCTATTTCCCCATTTGTGTCTCCCCGGTGAGTCCGTTCCTAGGCAGAAGCGGTCTCCAAAAGCTTAGAAATCTCCATGGCAGTCCTTTCCTTTCTTCCCCAGCGTTGCTCTGGACAAGGATCATTTCCATACGTCGCATCGATCTCCAGTACGGGTCAGCAATGTTCCATCTCGGTTGAAGCTCCCTAGTGGATGTTCATTAGAATTTCAAGTGTGTTACATTCCTTTATCCCATGTGGAGTTGGTACCTGAACCTTTATCCACGGACGGTCATCCCCAGTGGGTTCGCATTTTTTCAATATTCCCGGTGTGAGTGCTAGCCTACTTCGGTTCATCCCCAGTTGGTGTTGACACACGCCTTTCTTGGCATCCCCAGTGGGCGGGTGTTAGTCCTTATTTTTGCTACTTGGTTTCCTCAGTGAGGCGGTGTATCGCTGTTTCCCCCAGCCAAAGTCGTGATGGGTAACGGTGGAAGATCTTCTTCAAATATCTCCTTTATTCCCCAGTGGATCTCTGTCTAGCAGACAAGTTTTCCCATGGTGTCATTTCTTCAACAGGCTTATCTGACAATGCCTAACTGCCTCAAGTGATCTTCTTGTTGAATTATTAGCTTTAGCGTATCTTTGGTTGCTTATTGATGCTTTGTTCCCCAGTGGAGCTTCCCGACTCGACCTGATGATCCGGTGACCCGGGTCGCCATTTCGTTTGTTTTATTCATTCTTGCAAACATACATCATCGCATTTGCATTATTTCATAGGAAACTCATGCATTTCATAGGATTATAAGCCAGGAATGCAATTCTCATCCCCAGTGGTGTTCTGTCTCTCTTTGGAATCTGTTGTGTCCTAGTGTTTTCTGGCGCAATATGTCCATTACCTCCCGTTGGTGTTGAAACTGCCAGCTCTTACCTTGGTGCAACACGTCTTCAGTATTGAAAGTAAGCCCTACACTTGTTTTCTCTATTCCACACAAGAGTTGATTCGCTACCAATTCTTGAACAGGTCTTAGTATTACGCTCTCTCCTATACGCATGATATAGGCTACTTTGTATTATGTGTGGAGTCTGGTCAACATTTCCAGTCTTCGTCTTTGTTAAAACTGCCAGCACATCCCCTGGTGCAACGTTCCTAGGACAGGTTCTTCCCCTGTACCTTTTCGAGAACAAGGATCCCCTTGTCTCTCCCCTCAAAGAACATCGTTCTGAGTCGGTAAAGTCTAATCGGCACTTTCTAGTCTTCGCGTCACAAATTCGTCCAGTCATCTCCTGGCATAATGTTGTTAGTCTGGTCAGTGTATCTAGTCTTTATTTCCACTACCATGCCAGCTCTCCCCTGGCATTGTGGGTCATCTTTTGAGAACAAGAATGCTCTTGTTTCTCTCCTTCGTAAAGCCTAATCGGCGTTTTCCGGTATTTGCATCACAATTGTCCAGTCATCTTCTGGCGTAAAGTGGTTAGTCCGGTCAGCGTATCTAGTCTTTGCTTCCTCTTGCATGTCAGCTCTCCCCTAACATTGTGGATTAAATTGGGTAGAGGCCAGTTCTTCTTTTGGGCCAGAATTACACCTATACCTGTCTCCGTAGAATATATCATATATTCTGTGCTTTTCTTGTTGTGACCTAGTTAAGCTCTGGCGCAACATATTCTCTCCCCAGAGGATCTTGGGATTCAGAGCATAAATTTTTGAGTCCATTTCGGTATTCAATCACCTCACACATTGGCGCTAAGAAGGCAGACGCTAACCTTGCTCTCAAGCTTGAGGATGATTGAATAGGGGCAGCTGTTGTACCCCAAAATTTACCTTCTTCTTTTCCACATTTTTGGCTTATAATTCGATTGCATAAACATACATGCAGCCCCATGCATAAGCATTGATCATGAGGTTACTAGGTTCAAGGTATCCCAAGTGGAAAAACGAAAAAAAAAAAAAGAGATTTTACTCGCTTATTTCTCAATGAAGCGGATTTCGGGTTTTAGGCGCATCTTGGGCACTCCAGAAGGCGTATCTTTCATCTCCTTGGGTATTTTCTAACAATTTTCGACTGGAATTTCCCTCTCATTATTACCTACAACTTTCGTTTCAAAGCCGAAAGAAGACCTTGTGAGGAAGGTCTCCAAAGAAATTGTTTTCTCTAGTGGATTAAGCTAAATTTTAGTGTTGAACCGTGCGTTCTGCCCACTAAATAGTCTCTATCTCCTAGCTGGAAACTCGGAATTGAGCGAGACCGATTTCTAAAATTCTGTATCGAAACCCCCTACAACACTCATCTGTAACTCGGGAGCTAGTTCCTCACTGATCAATACCATAATTTTGTTCTTTGAAGTTCATTTTGAGTTGAACCGAACAATTTTCATCTGATACGCGAAGTTCAAAAAATCATATCTCGCTCGATTTTCATCGAAACAAGATGGGACCAGTGCCAAAAGTTCACAAATTTCTTTAGCTTTGATTGTATCAAGAATGTTCATTTGCAAATTCTGATTAGAAGACCCTCGTTCGAGGCATTATCCTAGAAGAGCGCAAATAGAATTCTGCATGTGTCAGTGGTCCAAAAATTAAGTTGAAACTTTAAAAATACATATGTCATTAACCGTTCATCCGATCAAGTCGAAATTTTGATTTACGCAAGCAAAATCGCATTCCGGACACTTTTCTTTTACATTCCGATATCAAATTCTGCATGGATTTGGCTGTTTTGGATTAATTACGAAAATTATTCGGATAATCATGATTTAGGCTTGATTATTGATCTTAGGCCCAACTCCTAAAACTATAAATTGATTTTTCTCTTCATAAATCACAACAACACAATCATTTGCTTAATTTTCACTACCAATCACACTCTAATTCTCTCTCAAATCCAAAGCAAAAACTCAGGAAAAAGTTCAAACTGCAACTTTCCCTCCAAGCAACCACCACAGGTCGCCACCGGACCTCCGCTTGACACCTGTCTCAACCACTAATCGCGCTAAGCGCGCCCTGCGACTTCTGGTTTTCTTTCATTGCAGCTTCTCTTATTAAATCTCAATCTTCTTCTCCTTCTTCTGCTCGAATTTGACATGGAAGGAACGGTTCATCTTAATTTCTCTTCAATTTCAAGATTCAAGGATTTCTCCTTCATCTTCTTCAATCCTCCATTGAAGATTTCAAGTTTTCCTCAAGAATTCAAGATTAATTCCGAAGATTATCATCAATTCGCTGCTAATTTTGTATTTTCTTTGAAGAGCACAAGGAATTCCTCTTCAATTCAACTCAAACTTCAAGTTCAAGTAAGTGTTAGGTTCAAATAAGCATTTATTTTAAGCTGTTATTGACTTCCAACTTTTCTTGAAATTGGATACTGAAATTGCATGCAAATTCGATGTAGATTATGATTCTTGAACCTTTACTCTTGAATTCTTTGATTTGAATTAGATTTTGAAACCTTATTCGTGTCGGAGTGAGGACTTTTGTACATAGCTTGCATATACTCATGTGCATTTGTATCTCCCTTACATATAAGTCATAAATTCATGCATCTTGCATCATCTATCACATACTCATGCATTGGAGAGCATTTAGTTTGATTGATTTACATTGATTCATGATGACTTGAAGCGTAACTTGCATTCGAAGTACGTCGACATGTAGGTTTCAAAGCATTTTGATCATTAAGCACACAATGCATTGTACATAAATCCATGGCATATGCATTCCAAATGTTTGTGTTAATACTTAAAATAGACTTGATATGAGTTTCCAACACTTCTTGTAGCATGGTTTTCTTGCATTGAGTCCTCATGTGAACATTTGGATTGTTATTTTAACTCGCATCTTTAGCATGTTCATGCATTGATTACCATCATGTGAACATTAGGATTGTTATTGTAACTCGCATCCTTAGCATGTTCATGCATTGATTATCATCATGTGAACATTAGGATTGTTATTGTAACTCGCATCCTTGGGCATCAATTAGCACACATGAGCAATGAGATTGCTATCCTGACTCGCATCCTTGGCATGTTCATGCACATTTATCTTCCATTGAGCATTAGGATTGTTGTCTTAAATCGCATCCTTAATATGTTCATACATTGTTTACCCATACATGAACGTTGGAATCATCATCTTGATTTGCATTCCTTGCACGTTCATGCATGTATTCTTAGCATATGAATATTGGAATCATCATCTTGATTTGCATTCCTTGCATGTTCATGCATGTACTCTTAGCATATGAATATCAGAATCATCATCTTGATTTGCATTCCTTGCATGTTCATGCATGTACTCTTAGCATATGAATATTAGATTTATCGATTCGATTTGCATTCCTCGCATGTTCATGCATGTGCTCTTCATTTATGAATATTGGATTTATCGATTCGGTTTGCATTCCTTGCGTGTACATGCATGTGCTCTTCATCCATGAACATTGGATTTATCGTTTTGATTTGCATTCCTCGCATGTTCATGCATGTGCTCTTCATCTATGAACCTTATCGTTCTGATTCACAATCCTCACATGTTCATTTGACTTTTAACGGCTATGGGACTGTGTCCTAACTGCATGGATCCACTTTCGGCGTGAGAACATCATGGACAAGTTATCCGGACCAAAAACAACATTTTTGCAGGTTGCAGACCGCGTTAGCGCCACCAGGAGCGTGCTAAGCGCCAAACTTACAGACTTTGGTTTTGCATGTCACGCTTAGCACGGACCAGAGCAGGCTAAGTGCGGTGGCTTCTGTTTGGGTTGCGCTTAGCACGGTATAGCAGGCTTAGCGCGACCTGCACTAGTGTATTTTTTGTTCTTTATCGATTCTAACAGCAAATAGCAGGCGCTTTAGACATGCCTAGCTACTATTTGAGCTCTGTTTGATGTAGGGGCTTGTGTTGCATATACATACGACACATTTCTCTGATGTTTGTATACCCATGTATACATTCCTTTTGCTTATTTTTTGGGTCTAACTCCCTTCTTGCAGGTGTTTTGTATTTGTACATCCACGTGTGCATCCCTCCTACCTTGTTTTGTTCGGTCTAATGTTGTTCTTGCAGGCATTATCACTTCGGATGTGTATCGACGCGTACTCCGCTTGTTTTGATATTTTGAACCATTCTCATTGGTTTATTCTTATTGCGTGGTTGCAGTACTTGAAATTTTCTGGAGTATTAATTAGCTCTCAGTGCTCTTGTTGCAACGGTATAGTGACAAGCAAAGAGTTGGTATTATTTTTACCGGGTGATATATACCGGTTAGGTTATATCGTATCGTGTCCACAGAGATTGGTTATTGATTCGTCGTTCAACAATTCTACCGTTAATGAGTTTAGGATTAAAAGAAATGAAAATAAAAGACAAAAAGTAAATGAACAAAAAGTATAAAAGATAGACAGCTTGTTTGGGACGAATGTAAACTACCTGTCACAGACTTAAATCTACCACCCATGTCATACTCGGCCTACAATACGCGTCCGTGTCATCACATACCTCTCACAATCTTGGTTATTTTTAACCCAAATTGAGAATCCTCCTGAATCATCTCAATAGCCATGTTTGGCCTATCTCAACAACACAGAAGTCAACTACGTCACCTCCATAACCATCTTTAGCATACTTCACCAACACAGAGACATTAAGTTCGGATACTCTATAGTGAATGTTAGATCTAAACCCATTTATAGTATTCAGAAACTAACAGATAATCATCCTAGGTAAGAATCTAAGCAATCTATCTCTAGTAAAGCTTAAATCCCAAACATAAAGTAAAAACCCAAGACAATCACCGACACAAATTCGTAAAGCAAGCTTTATATAACACCAAGGGCAATAAATATACAGGAGTTATGAGTAGAAATACATACAAACCCAACAAAAGAGAAATACACAAAGAGGAGAAGAGATAAACCACAGATCTACACTGGTTGTCAAAGTCAATCGAAGAGCAATCCACCTCCAATCATCCATGAGCAAGCCCTAATGTTGTTTTATAAGCTAATCTAGACCAAAAAATGATGTTGATGGTGTTGGGACTCAAAAATACCCAACCCATAACCTAAAAATGTGTTTTTAGCCCCTTTTAAAGAATTCTGAAGTCGCAGGGCGCGCTAAGCGCGGTCTGTGCTGTTCCGCATCTTGTTTTTGCCATATCTTGAGAAAGCTTATTAAATGCTCTATCTAACCATGAATAAATATCAAGAAAATTGATGATTTTTATTTTGTTGATTTTGAGCTTTATTCGTTGATGAGTTGCTCAAATCGCGCGTTTGAAGTCGTGTCTTCGACACTTTATTACTCAATGCTCCAATTATGAATGAATACCTATAAAAGAGATGAAAAACTATCAAATGATACAATATTTACACAAAAAATCAATTATTCTATTATGTACACATTTATACAAAAAGCGGGGGATTTATTCGAAGAATATCAACAAAAGAACCAATAAGTGCCACTAAACATATATACAAAATAACTAAATTTTGGCACTTATCAGCTCTTCGGATTATATATCCGTGTGGTAGTTTCTATACCATTTATCGCATTCTCTTACAGCTTTCCTGGATATCATGAGAAGTAGGGCTTTACAGTTATCTTTTGCCATGAGAAGTAGGAATAGAGATGCATGACGGGGCTTCCGTAGTTGGAGCATATTCAGGAACCCCTCTGGTTTATTTAAAGACCCGTTTAGGGCGATTCTACTTGTGTTTGTGCTTGATTTGTCTGATTTCCCCAGGATTGCTCGGTTAGGATATATTCTTGAGCCTAGACCTTAAGATTCACATCATTTGCATGTCGACATAGGTAGAGATTCCCTTACATCCTCAACCATAAGTCCAACCCTTGTTTTTCTAGTTTCTTTTGCATCCATGCATGTAATAAAACTAAAACTTGCTTTCTTTTTTCTTTGAAAACAAAACACTTAATAATGGTTTGAACTCCTTTCTCAAGGTAAAAGCAACCAACCAAGACAAACTCTTTTCGCCTTCGTACGCATTTTCTTTTGTGTTTAAAACCTTTTTCACAAGTTGAAAACACAAAACCCACCAAAACAAGTGAGCCGAACTACGGCGCTCTAACTTTCCCATAGCACGCGAGAATACGTAGGCATCTTATCACGGAGCTCGACTGAGCAAACTTCGTAAATACTTCCTTCTTTTCACCGTGGTTTCTTTTTTTCTCTTTTCTTTTGCATGCATTGTAGCGATTAATTATAGATAGACATTACACACTCTTTAGCTAGAATTAGAAAGTGGATACCGTAGAGTACTACGGGCGTGAGGGGTGCTAATCCCTTCCCCTCGCATAACTAACTCCCTTACCTAGATTCTCTTGATCTCTCGGTCACAGAACCGCGATTTGTCCCCTTTAGGTTTACTCGATGTTTTCCTTTCTCCGTCGTAAGATAAAAGACGTTCGATGACGACTCCATTGTTACACTCCTATCAGTCGAAAGTTCAGCCGGGTGGTTTCAAGAAGAAAGAACTTTGAGTGAGTTGGGAGAATTCAGAGAAATGAGAGAATGAGGAGAAGTTTTGGCAAGTTGAATCTGGCTATCAAAAGCCTGAGATTTGAATGAGAGGAGGCCTCTATTTATAAGGTTTTGGTTTGGGAATGAGTTGTTTTTTGAAATTTTGGTTTTAAATCAAGTTTGGGAAAAAAACATCGGAAAAACTTACACTCGCCTGATGTCTTGGCTTGATACCTACAGAACACAAATATACAAAGAGAAAATCAAATATTGTTGGGATTTTAAATCAGAGGTTAGTAGATGAAATAAATGCAGATCAATCATGCATGCAGAACACAGTCAGGGTGCTTGGTGATTCCTTAAGAGCAAACTTAGGAATACGACAACCATTAGAGCCCAAACCTTGTTTGTGATCTTAATGATTTTTGATGATGATATGATGAGGGATCTTAGGGGGAAAATTGGGGTACAACAGCTACCGTTATTTAAGTGTCTTCTATCCAAAGACAAGAAGGGAATCTTCGCCTCGACGAGATAGAAGATAAGTAAATATAACACTAGCCCTATTTTTGGCCCTAAGATGCCATGCAATGCTTAATGGTTATGCAATGCAATAGGATGATCTTCACAGGGGAAATAAAACGCTGCTGAGGAAGCAAAGATAATGAAGACACGCTAAGAAAGACAACTCATCCAAGAAGATGAACTACTGGGGAAAGAAGCTCAAGGAGAGAGAAAAACATGACTCCACTGGGGAATGGGAACAATAGCAACAATCTCTAGATAGACAGTGAACTATATCCTCATAGAGGAGTTAGCAAAAATAAGGGAGTGACACCAACTTTCTAAAGATAGTAAACCATCAACCCTGAATAAACACCAAGAATTATTTATGACCAAAAGGGTGGTAAGAAGATAACATCAATAATAGACTGACTTTCCAAAGAGCTCTGGCGCTTCAACAAAGACAGTCTGGAAGTCCTTATTTAACCAGGATACTTCATCTAGAAAAGTGATTGTGCATAAAATCTACTGTCTGGGCTAGGAGCAATAAATAGAGACCGAGATGGGTCTACTAGCTGATAACTAGGCAGCACGTTGGCGATACCCCAAGGTCGGAGCCGAGTACTTAGGTCGGACGTGCTAAATGCATATCTGCGGCCTAACTATGTTGGCCGGGTAGTACTAGACAGGGTTGGTTTCTGTTACGGAACCTATTTGAGAGTGGTTATATACGTTACGTTACTTATGGGGTCGTTTACGGACGTTACAAGTCATTAAGTAATCGGTTACAAACATTACACCATCATGATCATTAATCATGGTTACGCTATAAATAGAGCTCAACCAAGAACTCTCTCTAGGCTCTAATCATTCCTCTCTCTGCAACACATATGATAGAGGCACCATACCTATTATTTAAGGGCTCCCGACAGCGGGGTAAGCTAGACCTATAACTTAGAGGCCAAATTACTTTATTGAGCCTCTGATTCCCTTAAAATCAATAACATAGTTTTTCCAGCAAGAATATTTGGCGTCCACCGTAGGATCCGATAAAACTTTCCCGAACCACATAACAACACCATATGGTGTTCTCACAGTGATCTTCCATGAACCTTATCATGAAATATCTACGGATTATGTCTATTTGCAGAACTCTAGCCACCACCATTTTTTATTCTTGAGAGAGTGATAGAAGAAACTGTGAAGGGATGTTCACGTAGAGTGTTGCTCGACAACCCTATCGGCGATAATAGCTTTTATTCAGATAAGTTATCCTTTTCCTCGACATGATATGGTCATGATGTGTTAGAAGTAGCACCGAGATTGTTAACACTGGCTTCAATAAAAAGAGTATTTTAATAGTGTGCCAATACATTTTCTATAATAAATATATTACATTCTGTTAAAATTACTAAAAATATTGGTCGGGTTAAGGTTCAAATGAAATATGTGGGTAAATGCATTATCTTCGTACTATAAACATATGTTACCATGTTACTCACATATTTAAATGAATTTGTGTTACTGGAATCACATGCTTATTATATGTGTGTATTTCAAATAAGAAATCTCATAATGATGGTAATACTTTCTCATGCTATAAATCCTCGTAATCTAGTTATGTTTCAATTTAATATTAGGATGGTTTTGGTCTTGGTTTACAAAAAATTGGAGTAAGATTGTAGTTAATAATTTTAACTTACACGTAATTAGTCTTTGATGGCAGCCACATTTATTATCTATATGGATGAATAAACTTCAAATATTGGAGATAAAGCATAAAACGGAAGGAGAATCATAGATTTAACTAACAGCTTGCTACCAATAGCACAAAATCAATGGTAGTCGTTATGATAATCTAAAATGGGACATAACGTCGTCAATCACGGTGTCGACGCCGACTATCAAAGATAAGTGGACCGTTTCAGTATTTATGAAACAAAACCAACCGTTTATTATTATGATTGTTACTTTATTGTGCACCAATTTTGGAGGAAAAAATATAAATATATATTTTATAAAGAGCATGTTGTGGATTCGCAGCATTTACAATTTTCGGTGGTCTACGATTGTTGAATGGTTATAATAAATGCCATTGGAATTATCAAGGTAGTCCGAGGAAGAACTCGAATGTAGTGAAAATTATGATTTCAAAAAGCAGAATTCGGAGTACAGTCCACGACAATTTGACAGAGACGTAAATGAAAGATAAGTAATAGGTGTCCTACTTATGAATATAAGACTAAGAGAGTTGTTCTTATGATATGATTTATCTGCCCTTTTTAAATTCTTGTTATTGATGTCTTCAATTTGCAATTGTGGAATTAAGTCGCAGCTGATTTAATTTCGTTACATTGTTTGTGATTTATGTCTGTTAACTTTTTGAGTCAGATAGCCCAAATCCAATGATCGAGGCCCAAGTGGGCTGAAAATGGAACAAGACGATATGATTGTCCGAGGAGCATGCTGCCAACATCGCCACTTACAGAAGGGAAGTCGGTTATCAGGATTTTGTTGTTGATACCGACATCAAAGAATTTCAATGTTTGATACTAGAACAGATAGCACAACTAGGATAACAATAATGTCGACATGCCGACAAAAGATAAGTGGCTCTTAATTTCTGTTTAAATTCATGGGTTAAGGCTATTGAATGCTTAGACACTCTGTTTTTTAAAACACATTAAACACAGGAAAAGAAACCGAAATCCTGGTCAATGGTTTTCATTGTGAGTTATCAATGTTCTTGTGAAGTATGATGACGTACATGGCTATAAGGGGTACGACATTTGTAAAGATACTAGAAATGAAAATGTTTCCACCCGTTTTGAAAAGATAATTGAAACCGGTGACATACTTACTCACACCTATTGATTCAGTAGTGTAGATTCTAAGCTTCATGAATAAAGAATTATTCTTTATATAACTTTCATATTTGTAACTAACTTCATGCAATAGTTTATTATTTTCATGATCCAGCAAATTAATTTGGCGAACGAAACCGGTTTTATAACCGCTGATAAAGAGGTGAGTTGCGCCACGCCATAACAAAAGGCAAGCGAACAAAACTATTCGTGGAAGAGCGGGTTTGTCAAAGTTGGATCTCTGACAAGCACTAAATAGAAAAATCTTCCTTAGTCGGGATGACTTTGAGGTAAAGCATTTCATCTTGTTCAAAACAAAGTCTCACGCTTGGGAGGGCCATACATAGACATCTCATTTAGGCGTAGACAGCCGGTTACAAGTTAGTAAAATTGAACAAAAAGCAAATGTATACTTTGAACGGAACAATATTGTTATATAAGGGCGAGCTATTATCTCTGCCGATTGTAAAATAGTAGCTTTCTTAAATTTTTGATAAAGTGTCGTCCTTTTCCCTTGTATGGGCGGGAGACACCCTATTTTTACTAGGGAAAGCTAGGAGAGATTCAAAGTTGATTTGTACAAAATGTAAAGCAACATGTGAAACTGGTGAGGTCGGGTAGTGTAAGTATAAACACTCAATCTATAAACTCGGCCACCCTCGCTAAAGACTCTGGAAATACTCGGACATCCTTACAAAGGGACTATGATTCGTCAAAAGTCAACACATGTTGTGCTAAACGGAAACCAAGATAGCATAAATCTTGAGCGACAAACGTCAACGCAAAGCCGGGTAGATTATAAATTTAAAAGTGTTTAAAATATTGTTGTATAGGGAGAGCTATTGTCTTTTCTGATTGTAAAGAATCTCATTGATATCTTTGATAAAAGTAGTAAAAGGTGTTGTCCTTCTCCCCAGCGTGGGCAAAGAGGCATCCTATAAAGAATATGGACTATGTAAAAATTAAATAGGATGTAACCTCACCGGCTATATGCCATAACTCGAATCACTGCCTTGGTTCAAGATACTTTGCTTGAACCAGTGTCAAGCATAGCCCCGCGTTTCGCCACAACTCGACTTAAAGCCTTGATTCAAGATACTTTGCTTGAATCAGTGTCAGGCACAGCCCAACGTTTCACCACAACTCGGCTTAAAGCCTTGGTTCAAGATATTTTGCTTAAATCAACGTCAGGCATAACCCGACGTTTCGCCACAACTCGGTATAAAGCCTTTATTCAAGATACTTTGCTTGAATCACTGTTAGGCACAACCCGACGTTTCGCCACAACTCGACTTAAAGCCTTTGTTCAAGATACTTTGCTTGAATTTGTGACAGACACAACCTGGCGTTTCGCCATAACTCGGCTTAAAGCCTTGATTTAAGATACTTTGCTTGGATCAATGTCCGACACAGCATGGTGTTTCGCCACAGCTCGACTTAAAGCCTTGGTTCAAGATACTTTGCTTGGACCTTTACAGGCACAACCACAACTCGGCTTAAAGCCTTGGTTCAAGATACTTTGCTTGAATCAGTGGCTGGCACAACCCGGCGTTTCTCCACAACTCGGCTTAGAGCCTTGGTTCAAGATACATTGCTTGAATCAGTGACAAGGACAACCCGGCGTTTCGCCAAAACCGGCTTAAAGACCTGGTTCAAGATACTTTGCTTGAATCAGTGACAGGCACAACCCGACGTTTCTCCACAACTCGGCTGAAAGCCTTGATTCAAGATACTTTGCTTGGATCACTGTCAGGCATAGCCCGACATTTTGCCACAACTCGGCTTAAAGTCTTGATTCAAGATACTTTTCTTGAATCAGTGTCAGGCACAACCTGACGTTTCGTCACAATTCGACTTAAAGCCTTGATTCAAGATACTTTGCTTGAATAAGTGACAGGCACAACCCTACGTTTCGCCACAATTTGGCTTAAAGCCTTGATTCAAGATACTTTGCTTGAATCAGTGACAGGCACAACCCGACGTTTCGCCATAACACGGCTTAAAGCCTTGAGTCATTTTTTTGAAACTTAATAAGGTATGGCTTGGTGAAACCACGTAAAAATTACTCGGGGGCTAGTCTGTCTATAAAGATTAAGCATTTTAAATATGGTCTAAAGCTTTATGGCCTATAGCCCGACAAGTTCTAGATGTGCATGCCGGGATGTTAAAACAAGGTTGGCTAAAACGAACAGAGGATTATGCCTTTCTCATAAAGTCTTCATGGTTGAAAATAAACCATTTGAGTTTGAGGGCTACTATATCACACATCTCTACTCATGCAGACAAAGCATTAAAACAGTATGAAAGTAATTCATATAAGCAAGCTAATTAAGCATATAAATTAAAATCAAAAGTACGAAATGCAAAGTGCTAAATTTAAAACCCAAAGAGACATCATCACCAGCCTCCGTAAGCTTACATGGTTGTTTAAAAAGTTTAAAGTTTCCTTATGGGAAAAGCTCTAAAGCGAAGAACCATGAATGGATTCCGCCAGAGAAACTAAACACTCTTGAGTGTTCAAAAATATTTCACGCTTAAAAATCTATTAACCGGCCCATACAAGTCAGTACAAGGTATACAAATCGGTACATGGCTCTATACCTCGATTTTAGGTTGAGTCGGCCTAGTTATAATCTTACAGCTTGTATGAGCTTTATATGGACGGGGGCTAACAACCTTTAGTGTTCATAATTATATCCGACCTATTCACAAACAGAATCTCTGGTATATTCTCTTGTAGATAAAAGCCGAAGATTCGTGAATAGCGATATGTCTAAACTAGAAGTTTTGATCCAAAAATGCCTGCAAAAGCGTAAAATGGTAACCACCATGTTCAAACAAATTCGCGAGGGAACTTGCTAACATACAAAAATATTTTGAGACTATGTTATCATAAAGTCAAGAGCTTGACATGTTCAATTGGAGTTCATTAGCTCAGAACTATGGACTAGAAGACGAAACGCTCGACCTCAAATAGTTTTTTGAGCTCTGGGTATCAAGCATACACTACATCCCATAATTCTCTAGGAGGATTAAACTCGGAGAGGCGAGTGTCATGTGCTTCGTCGAGCTATAACTCTATAGTGGAAGTCTAGCCCGGGACAAAGACTCACGCTTTCATTAAACTGACCATAAGGCTTCAAGTATAGAAGCCATATGCTCGGGGGGCTTATGATCCTACATAAAATCTATTGTCCGGGCTAGGAGCAATAAATAGAGACCGAGATGGGTCTACTAGCTGATAACTGAGCAGAACCTCGGCGAGACCCCAAGGTCGGAGCCAAGTACTTAGGTCGAACGCGCTAGATGTATATCTGCGGCCTAACTATGTTGGCCGGGTAGTACCAGACCGGGTTGGTTTCTGTTACGAAACCTATTAGAGAACGGTTATATACGTTATGTTACTTATGAGTCGGTTACGGACGTTACAAGTCATTAAGTAATCGGCTACAAGCGTTACACCATCATGATCATTAATCATGGTTACGCTATAAATAGAGCTCAACCAAGAACTCTCTCTAGGCTCTCATCATTCCTCTCTCTGCAACACATATGTGAGAGGCACCATACCTATTATCTAAGGGCTTCCGACAGCGGGGTAAACTAGACCTATAGCTTGGAGACCAAATTACTTTATTGAGCCTACGAATCCCTTAAAATCAATAACATAGTTTTTCCAGCAAGAACAAAAAGGTAACAAAGCAATCATACAACCAGTGAGCCAAAAATCCACCCATTGGAGTATTCAACAAATCAACGACGAACTATCTCCCATAATGACGAGATTACCATCCATCGAACATTCAAACCTTTGACAAACTGCCTTCCATAATGACAAGGCTACCATTCATCGGTAAACAAATCTTTGACAAACTACCTCCCATTACGACAAGGTTACCATTCATCAGAAAAAAATCTTTGATAAACTGCCTTCTATAAAGACAAGGCTTCCATTCATAGGAATAAAAGATCTTCGACAAACTACCTCCCATAATGACGAGGATACCATTCATCAGAATATTAGATCTTCGACAAACTACCTCCCATAATGACGATGCTACCGTTCATCAGGATAATAGATCTTGTCGCAAACAACTATCAGAATGAATCAACAATGAGTTTGTAAATCACCCAAAGAGATGTTCAAAAATGAGCTTGTAAATCACCCAAAGGAACTTCCAAACGATGATCTTGTAAATCACCCATCGGGGATAAATGACTAATCAACGATGAGCTTGTAAATCACCCAAAGGAATACCAAAAAGAAACATTCATCAATGAGCTTGTAAATCACCCATCGGAAATAAACGACTTACCAACAATGAGCTTGTAAATCACCCAAAGGAGTACCAAAAAGAAACGTTCAACAGTGAGTTTGTAAATCAACAAAAGGAACTTCCAACAAAGAGCTTGTAAATCACTCATCGGAGGCAAACGACTATTCAGCGATGAGCTTGTAAGCCACCCAAAGGAATACCGAAAAGAAATGTTCAACAGTGAGCTTGCAAATCACCCAAAGGAACTTCCAAACGATGAGCTTGTAAATCACCCATCGGAGATAAATGACTATTCAACGATGAGCTTGTAAATCACCCAAAGGAATACCGGAAAGAAACGTTCAACAGTGAGCTTATAATTCACCCAAAGGAACTTCCAAACGACGAGCTTGTAAATCACCCATAGGAGATTTCCATAACAAGTCTTCAACTTGTTGGAGAGATACAGTCAATCCATAGCGAGAGATTCCTCGTTGGGTTGTCAAAAGAAGCCCAAATTAGCATTAACAGGCTTGCTGGGGAAAACCAACTTCTTTTGGGAAGATATTATCACCTACCGTTAGGAAAATATCGTAATAAAACCGCTGGAGAAATGAGATCTTTCTGACATAAAGACTCGTAGTCTAAGAAGAACAAGATAATAATACCGCTTGGAGACTAGAGTTCGAACCATGATCAAGTTGGGGAAGGGTGATTTAAACAATCGCAGAGGCTCACAAAGAGGATCAACTCTTTCTACTTAAAGCTGACACTCTATTGGAAAGGTGAAACATACTCTAATTATCAACATATACGAATGAGCAATGAATTGAAGTTTAGCTATGTATGAATGTACGTGCGATGCACATGGACATTTTATTAAGGATCAACATGGAAAGTTGACTAAGGCATGGACAACACTCTGCCAAAATGAAGTGTTCATAAACTATCAACCGGAGAGTAGCTCATTAGTTCGTCAAATTTCATAAGAAGCAACTCTTCTGGAAAAATGGGGCATTCTGTGGGAATAATCAGCTTTGCACTTGTATCTCATATTTGAATGAAGAATTTTATAGAAGTCCTCATGGAACCAACTTCAACATTATTAATCTTGTTTGTCACTAGGACAAGGCCATCTTATCCTTCCACTTCACGTCCGAAGTAAACACACTTAAAATTGTAAAATTTTTGCCAGTATGTTCTAACAAATCTATTTGTTTTGAAATGCATTTTCAATAATAAAAGAATATTTTTATAAACTGAATAAAAATAAGATTTTCAAGGAAATGGATAAAGGCTCAAATTTTATTGATAGAATGGTAGTCTACCAATAGCATGACTCCATAGATGATTACAAAGTTTTGAAAAATGGTAAATGCATGGAAAAGGTACATCAAAGAACAATGAACACTATTTTCCCTAACAACTTTGAACTCCTGTATTGTGGTCTTCAGTTGAGGTATGAAGATAATCCATGCATATTGTTGCTTCTGTGATCAAGTCTTGTCTGATGTAGTTACTTGCCATATAAGTCCCTAACTTTTACCAAGACTTCCCTTACTGGTTTTCAGCCTACTGGGAGATTTAATCTGTTTATTTCTCTAAATTTTGCCTAGACCGCCCTTTCAGGTTTTCAGCCTACCGAGACGCTTTTTTTTGCCTAAGTCTCCCTTTCGGGTTTTCAACTTAGCGAGCTGTTCTTTTACTTATTTAGGCGAAGCATTTCTTGACTACATCAGCATTCACATGACGTGAGAAATCCTCACCATCCATAGTTTCAAGAGTCAATGCACCGCCAGAGAAGGCTTTCTTGACAACATATGAGCCTTCATAATTGGGAGTCCATTTTCCTCTAGAATTAGAGTTTAAAGAAATGATCTTTCTGAGCACGAGGTCGACTTCTCTGAATACATGAGGTTTCACCTTCTTATCAAAATCTTTCTTCATTCTTTTATGATATAACTGGCCATGACATAAAGTAGTCATTCTTTTCTCTTCAATCAAATTCAACTAGTCAAACCGATTTTGAACCCATTATGCATTCGATAATTCAGCTTCCATAATCACCCTCAAAGATGGAATCTCAACTTCAATGGGGAGTACTGCTTCCATGCCATAAACCAAAGAGAAGGGGGTCGCCCCTGTTGAAGTGCGTACCAAAGTGTGATATCCATGTAAAGCAAAAGGTAGCATTTCATGCCAATCCTTGTAGGTGATGACCATCTTCTAGATGATCTTCTTGATCTTCTTGTTTGAAGCTTCAACTACACCATTCATCTTGGGTCTTTAAGGAGAAGAGTTGTGATGAATAATCTTGAATTCTTCACAAAGTTCCATCATCATCTTATTATTCAAGTTTGAGCCGTTGTTAGTGATGATCCTGCTAGGCACACCATACTGACAAATGAGATTGTTCTTGATAAATCAGACCACCACTTGCTTGGTAACATTGTCATAAGAAGCTGCTTGAACCCATTTGGTGAAGTAATCAATTGCTACCAAGATGAAATGATATCCATTAGAAGCCTTGGGTTCAACCATCCTAATCATATCAATACCCCGCATAGAGAAAGGCCATGGGGAAGAAATAACATTGAGAAGTGTATGAGGCACATGAATCTTATCAGCATAAATCTGACATTTATGACACTTCTTCGCAAATTTGTAACAATCAGATTCCATTGTCAACCAATAATAACCTGCCCTTAGCATCTTCTTATCCATAGAGTGTCCATTGGCATGTGTACCAAAAGAATCCTCATGAATCTCATGCATCAACATGTCTGCTTTGTGTCTATCCACACATCTGAGCAAGACCATGTCATGATTTCTTTTGTATAACACACCTTCATTGAGATAGAAACTACCAGCCAATCTCCCCAAGGTCTTTCTATCTTTGCTTGTCGCATCAACTGGATACTCTCGAGTCATCAGGAAACACTTGATGTCATGATACCATGGTTTATCATCCTTTGCTACTTTCATGGAGAATATATAAGCTGGCCTCTCAAGGCGCTTAATGGTGATCTGAGGTACATCATCCTATGGTTCACTTTGTACATAGAAGCCAAAGTCGCCAAGGCATCTGCCATCTGATTTTCATCTCGAGGAATATGGTGAATCTCTACTTTATTGAAGAAAGTCAACAACTTCCTTGTATAATCTTTGTAAGGTTTCAAGCCAGGGTGACGATTTTCCAAATCTCCTTTAATCTGATTTATTACTAAAGCTGAATCACCGTACAAATCAAGAATTTTGATTATGAGGTTGATGGCTTCTTCGAGACCCATGATACAACCTTCATATTCCGCCATATTGTTGGTACAATTAAACATCAACCTTGCTGTGAAAGGGATATGAGTTCCTTGAGGAGTGCTGATCATAGCACCAATTCCTTTTCCACAAGCATTCACGGCTCCATCAAACACCATGTCCCATCGGGACTTGGGATATGGACCATTTTCAGGTAAAGGTTTATCACAATATTTCATTTTCAAATACATCACATCTTTATCAGGGAAATCAAATTCAACAGGTTGATCACCTTCAACCGGCTGATGAGCTAGGTATTCTGCCAATACACTACTTTTAATAGCTTTCTGGGTGCGACATTCAATATCATATTCAGATAACAACATCTGCCAACGAGCAATTATCCATGTAAGAGCAGGCTTTTCAAAGATGTACTTGATCGGATCCATTCGAGAGATCAACCAAGTAGTATGATTCAACATATATTGTTGCAGACGCTTCACAGCCCAGGCTAAAGCACAACAAGTCTTTTCCAACATAGAATACCGGGACTCACAGTCAGTGAACTTTTTCTTAAGTAGTAAATGGCATATTCTTTCTTGTATGTTTCATCTTGCTGTCCCAAAATACAACCCATGGAGCTTTCTAACACAATCAGATACGGAACAAATGGTCTTTCTTTAACGGGAGGGAGCAGGATAAGAGGTTCAAGCAGATACTCTTTTTACTCTCAAATTCCCTCTGGAAATCATCTATCCATATGCAACCTTGATCTTTCTTCAACAGCTTGAAGATTGGTTCACTAGTTGCAGTCATATAGGAAATGAATCTAGAAATGTAATTCAAACGTCCGAGGAAACCTCTGACTTGCTTTTCAATTCTTGGTGTCGGCATCTCTTGAATTTCCCTAAATTTATCAGGATCAACTTCAATTCCTTTTTGGCTGACAATGAAACCCAACAGTTTTCCATACTAGACACCGGATGTACATTTATTAGGTTCATGCGGAGACGGTACTTCCTCAAACGCTGAAACAGTTTCAACAAGTCTTCCAGATGATCTTCCTTAGTTTGGGACTTAGAAATCATATTATCAACATACACTTCAATTTATTTATGCATCAGATCATGGAATAGGGTCGTCATGGCCCTCTGGTACATCGCACCAGCATTCTTCAATCCAAAGGGCATCACTCTATAACAGAATATTCCCTAGGGTGTGATAAATGTTGTTTTTTCCATGTCCTCAGGAGCCACCTTAATTTGATTGTATCTGGAAAATCAGTCCATGAACAAGAACACTTTGCATTTTGCAGTACTGTCTACCAACATATCAATGTGGGGAAAAGGAAAATCGTCTTTCGAACTAGCCTTGTTCAGATCTCGGTAATCAACACACATGCACACTTTTCCATCTTTCTTTGGTACGGGCACAATATTGGAAATCCACTGAGGATAGACTGATGTCACAAGGAAACCTGCATCAATCTTCTTTACAACTTCCTTTTTAATCTTTATCTCCATATCAGGATGAGTTCTTTTTAACTTTTGCTTGATTGGCGGACACTCAGGATTTAACGGTAAATGATGCTCCATAATATCGGTATCCAACCCTTGCATATCTTGATAAGACCAAGCAAAGATATCCACATATTCTTTCAGCATTTTAATCAAACAAATTTTCACCTCAGGATGTAGCAATGCTCCAATCTTGACTTCTTTCACATCTTCATCAGAACCCAAATTAATGACTTCTAACAGCTCTTTGTACGACTGAATGGTGTTTTCCTCGTGCTCAAGCAACCAAGAAACCTCTTCAGGGATCTCATCCAATTCCTCTTCTTCGGCCACATATACAGGATGTTAAAAGTTGGAAGAGGGCGCAGGGTCATTGTTTTCAATGATTTTATGAATTAGTCTGCACATATGTTTATGATCGATGTTAAAAACTGACACATGTGACAAGTGATTATGCAGATTCAATTCAATTATTTTTTGTGAAAGGTTTTTTTTTCTAATTACCATTTTTCAAGAAAAAACAGAAAATAAAAGACACAATTTAGAATGAAAAATAAACTTTATTAATGATCTTAAATTGCAAAACAAACAAATTTTGCCCATACAACATCACTTTCACCTTGGGCAGAGTGAAAGGATCATTATTTGAAAATTTAAACAAGTAAAAGTGAATTACTTAGACATGTGAGTGCAAGTGGGGATGTCAACAGCAGTCCAATTACAAACTTTGGTTCCATGCGTCACAAAGTTGGGCATTTCCTACTCTGGTCCATCTTCAATAATGGCATTGACTCCTGGAACAGTAGGATCAAGATAACCAGCACTTTGGAAAATATCTGGATATTTGGAAGCAACAGGTCCTGACTTCAGCATTTCTCTTTTGATCTTCATGGAAAAGCCTAAACCAAAACAATCCTTATTCCCTTTTGGCTCAATAACTTGTCCCCAAATATTGCTAGGACCTTTCTGAACCACATTACAAGCATCCTTCAACGAAGAAATAGAATGTTCACTCCTTTGGACACTATCAATAGACAAAGCTTGGAATTGCGTTCCAACAACGGCTTCATCAACTTCTACTATGGAGAAAGAAGATAGGTGAAAACTAGCATAGCTTGTTCTCCTTCCACAATAATCACTATACCTTCACAGACAAACTTTAATTTCTGATGGAGAGTCGAAGTCACAGCACCAGCCTCATGAATCCAAGGTCGTCCAATCAAATAGCTATAAGAAGGAAATATTTCCATCACCTGGAAGGTAATTTGAAACAAATGTGGACCAATGTGAATGGGCAAATCCACTTCCCCAATAACAGATTTACGAGAACCATCAAATGCCTTCACAATGATACCACTAGGACGCATCGGCGAACCTTGGTATTTAAGCTTTGAAAGGGTACTATTGGGAATAACATTCAGCGCGGAACCATTATCAATAAGCACGTTGGACAATGCATCATTCTTGCAATTCACAGAAGTATGCAAAGCCATGTTGTGATTCCTTCCCTCAACGGGTAACTCTTCATCACTGAAACAGATTATTGCAAGCTGTGATATTTCCAACCACACCATTAAAAGTTTTGAAAGGCACATCATAATCAACAAATTCCTGATCTAAAACCTTCATCAAAGACTCTCTGTGAGTTGAAGAATTCATCAATAATGCCAGGATTGAAATCTTTGACAGTGTCTGTAGCAATTGTTCAACGATCTTATAATCGCTCATCTTGATAATCTTCAACAAATCATCCATTTCTTTCTCTTGGGTTACCTTACTAGTCTGCCCTTCAACCTTCTTGGGTACAACAATAGTTTCCACAATCTTCTTACCATCACCATCCATCTTTGGAAATACCGGAGCAAACACACGACCACTTCTGGTCATTTGACTAGCATCAGCAATATTTCCTACTTGAAATAACGGTTGAATCGAAACCTTAAGATTTCCTTCTAGAATGGTGGCATTATACTTGTATGGCATAACCTTGTTGGAACTATACGAGACAGGTCCAGGTAAGCTAATAACCAGAGGAGTAACTGGAGGCTTACTATAATAGGTCACTTCCACGAGAGTGGGAATATCAAAATGTGGCACAATGATATTTACATCTGCTTCTTTACCGGACTCATCAGCGGAGAAATACTCATTAGCATAAACATATTCATCATCAGATTCATCAAACGATCCTTCAATCATATTGATGCCATTGTTGAAACCAACCCCTCTTACTACAATCTGAATAATGTCTTCATCTAACAGACGCTGAATATATCTTTTCACAACATCACAACCATGATGATCTATGCTACATACTGAGCATTCACTATATTGGTGCACCTCTTTCCCTTCAATGAAATTGAACTCGGCGTGCAAATTCACCAAATTAGCATTAGTCTTATTCACATGACATATTTTAATTTCTACAGGAGGACCATAGACAACATTCACTTCAACTTTAGGCTCATCCTTCAACCTAATAACCTGAATAAGGTTCCTGTCCATCATATCTTGAAGATCACTATTTATCTTATCACAACCACGAGTATCCTCACTGCACACATTACAAGCAGCATGATCATGAGTGCAAAAACCAACTTTACAGAGTGCAACATGCATCTTCATGAGATCTCCAATGATCGAATTCACATCATAAACCTTGAATTCTCCATTAATCATATTCACAACATTTCCATGTTTGGGCAACGATTTCCCTTGCACATTAGGACCCATGTCCTTGAAGGACAATAAACCGGATCTAACCATCTTTTGAACTTCTGCCTTCAACGGATAGCAGTTTTTAATATTATGCTCTAGAGCGCCTTGTGGTATGCATAAGTCTGATCAACCTTGAATACCACGGCAACAGATTTGGAACAGCTTGAGGTGCCCTTGGTTGCACCAAGTTCCTCTGATTCAATGGTGGATACACCTCCGCATAAGTCATTGGAATCGGGTCAAACAGTTCTCTTTTTGGGCCTTGCCTTTGCTGAGATGCTTTGTTATAAGGGATAGTAGTTGGAGTTATAACAACAACAGGGGTAAAAGAAACAACTTGTTGGTTCTGAGGACGTCTACCTGGAGGTCTGGTTTTCCTTTCCTGGACAACAACATTAACTTCTTCTTTCTTTTTGGAGAATCCAAAATATGGCTTCTTAGTCCCACTTGATCCTTCTTTTTTCGACAATCGTCACTCTCGGACAACCTCTTCCAGACAGACTCCCATGCTCACCATTTCCGCAAAATCATTAGGTGCACTGGCCACCATCTTCCTGTAATAGAAAGGACCCAAAGTCTTCAGGGAAACTTTGGTCATCTCTTGCTCACTCAGTGGGGGTATAACCTGTGCAGCAAGCTCACGCCATCTTTGAGCATACTCTTTGAAGGATTCTTTATTTTTCTGTACCATTTCCCTTAGCTGATCACAGTCGAGCGCCATGTACATATTGTAGTTGTAATGCTTCACAAAAGCTTCACCCAAATCATTGAATGTATGGATGTCACTACTGTTTAGTTTCATGTACCATCTCAAAGCTGCACCGGTCAAACTATCTTGAAAGAAGTGAATGAGTAGACGTTGATCTTTAGTATGAGTGGACATCCTTCTCAAATACATCATCAAATGGTCACGAGGACAAGAATTTCCCTTATACTTCTCAAACTCTGGAAATTTGAACTTAGTAGGTACTTTCACATTAGGAACTAAGCACAGATCATTGACATTATCACCATACAACTCTTTCCCTCTGAGGGCTTTCAGCTCTTTCTGCATCGTGTCAAACTGTGCCTGAAAACCATCCATTTGATAACAGAAATCAAAGCTTTCAATCGGAAGAGGAAGTGGATTATCAAACTCTTTGTTGAAAACAGGAGTGGCATGCACCACAGGAGGTGCAGAAACAACAACAGGCTGGGCCAAGGAGGTCACTTGAGCAGCAGGATTATAACCTTCAGGCATGAAATTTTTTGGCATTCCCTAAGGATAACTAGGAGGCATACGATGCTGGACGGTAGAAACTACTAGCACAAAAGAAACATTAACATCTTGAAATTCAGAGATAAAAGTTATCTATTGAGGTGGAATGATACGAGGAGAATGCGAATGAGGTAGTGGCTGATTTTGAGCAACCACCAACTGTTCCACCATAGCAGTCAAGTTGGCCATATCGGCTCTAAAGGAAGTAACCTCTTCACACAGCTCGCGATTATCTTGCTCTAGATTTTCCATCTTCCTCTTGGAGTTGGCTTGAGTCTTATAACGATGCAACAACTTGAAGACTGAACGAAGCAGAGAAACGGATAAGACACTTGGGAGAGTATGAAAATGCAAGAATGTGTGTGTCATGATGCATGATATGCAATGCATATGATTTGTTTCATTATTTTTTTTTTATTTTTTATTCATTATTCAAGGAACTTAATAAAGACAATTTAATTTGTAAATATCAAAGTATAACATAATTGAAATACTGAAATAAAACTCATATCATTAATAAAATATTTTGAGGATTACAACTCTTTATACAAGTTTCAATGAACCTAAGTACAAGAGAGAAAAATAAACTAAAAGCCCTAAAGAATCAAATCTGTAGAAGACCCCTCTTTAGATGAGCTCTTCCTCTTGATCTCCCTAATCTGTTCCTTCAGCTGCTCGTTCTCCAACACGTACTTGTCAACGTAACATTTCAAAGCACCAGACTCAAGAGAAGCATGAGAATGAACAGGGGCACTAGAAGCTAGGTGAACAATGGAAGAAAGTATGTCCTCCTGCTTCTCCATCATCTCTACAGCACGACTCTCAAGAATCTCAATCAAATCATCTTTTTCTTTCAACTCTATTGCATGATGAAACAACCGGCTGAACATCATCCGATAACTATATCAATGAAGTCGCCATCGAACGTTTTTTATCTCGCAAAAGGAGAAAGGTAAACGCATCGCGAAAACCTAAAAGGGATAAGACACGGTCTTGCGACCGAGAGATAAGGTAAGGGAATCTATTACGCGAAGGGAAGGTATTAGCACCCCACACGCCCATAGTACTCTACGGTATCCACTTCTATTTTCTAGCTAAAGGGTGTGTTTATATCTATTTACTATTTAATTGCTATATCTGTATGTTAAAAGAGAATGCATACGAAAGAAAGGAAAATAAAGAAAACACGAGGAAAAGAAGGAAGTATTTAGAAAGTTTACTCGATCGAGCCCCGTGACAAGATGCCTACGTATTCCCTTGTGCAATGGGAAAGTCAGAGCGCCGTAGTTCGGCTCACTTGTTTTGGTGGGTTTTGTGTTTTTTACTTATGAAAAAGGTTTTAAACACAAAAGAAAGCTCCCATAGGCAAAAAAATATTTGCATTGGTTGGTTGCTTTTACCTTGAAAAAGGAATTTGA